>WOXC01006769.1:0-380000 GCA_011680675.1 Gymnobelideus leadbeateri
CAGGTTGAGATATCCCATTTAGTATGCATGTCATTCTCTCCCTGAACCAAATTCAATGTGAATGTGGTTTTGCCTTTTTAGCCTTCCTATTCTCCCCCGCCCTTGCAACCACTTCCCCTTGCTTCTTCTACATGGGATAGTTTACCCTACCCTGTCTCTCCCCATCTCCTCTTGCCACTTTCCTCTCCCACCTCATAATTTCATCCCTTGAGTATTCTCCCTTCCCAACAAATTCAACCTATGCCCTCTATCCATATATTGTTTCACACACATTCACATATGTATTCATATGACCACACACCCTTCTTCCATTATTTTCATAGTGAGAAAGATATCATCAGTCACAGTTATTGTTTTTCCATATAGGAATGTAAATAGTTCAACTTTGATAAGTTCCTTTTGATTTCTTTTCCCTGATTACCTTCTCAGGCATCTCTTCCTTCTTGTGTCTGGATGTCAAATTTTCTATTCAATTCTGGTTTTTTCCTCAAGAATGCTTGAAAGTCCTCTATTCCACTGAATGACCATATTTTCCCCTGAAACAAATACTCAGTTTTGCTGGGTAGGTGACCCTTGGGTTCATTCCCAGTTCTTTTGCCCTCTGGGATATCATATTCCATGCCCTTTGATCCCTCAGTGTAGAAGCTGCCAGGTCCTGGGCTATTCTGATTGTGTTTCCACAATATTGAAATTGTTTCTTCCTGGCTGCTTAGTGTTTTCTCCTTGATCTGGGGATTCTGGAACATGGATGTGATGTTTCTGGGAGTTTTCTTTTTGGATCTTTTAGGAGGTGATCTGTGGATTCTTTCAACCTCTATTTTGCCCTCTGGATCTAAAACATCAGGGCAGTTTTCCTTGAGAATTTCTTGAAGGGTGATTTCTAGGTTCTTTCTTTGATCATGGCTTTCAGGTAGTCCAATAATTTTTAAATTGTCTCTCCTGGATCTATTCTCCAGGTCAGTGGTTTTTCCCATGAGATATTTCACATTGCCTTCTAATCTTTCGTTTGTTTGGATCTGCTTAACAGCATCTTGATTTCTCATAAAGTCACTAGCTTCCATTTGCTCCAGTCTAACTCTGAAGGAATGAATCTCCTCAGTGAACTTTTGAGATTCTTTTTCCATCTGGCAAATTCGACTTTTTAAGGCATTCTTCTCCTCATTGCCCTTTTGGGCCTCCTTTGCCATTTGAGCTAGTCTATTTTTTAAGGTGTTGTTTTCCTCAGTCAGGCTGTTGACCCTCATTTCATACTTTTCCTGCATCCTTCTCATTTCTCTTTCTAATTTTTCCTCCACTTCTCTTATTTGATTTTTAAAGTCCTTCTTAAGGTCCTCTATGGCCTGCAACCCACTCATGTTTTCCCCTGGGGCTTTTGGAGACAGATTTCTGACCTCACAGTCCTTTTCCCGCTCTATGCCCCCAAAATAGGAGTCTAGGTGGCATTTTTCTGTTTCCTTTGCCTTGGCATGTTGCCACTTAATTGCTTGACTTTTGGGCTTGTTGCCACACTATGGCTTTAAGGCCAGCTAGAGGAATTTTCGTCCCGAACGTGTGGGGGGCAACTTCCGTTTCTGGCAAGCTATAAACCCACCCACAACTTCCACCCTAGATCACAATCCAGATCCAGGGAGGTTAAAGCAAGAGCGATTACCCCCCAAGACTGATCGCTGGATCTCCCCACGATTTGTAGGCTGGGAGCCGGAAATGCCTCTGAAAACTACAAAATGGCGTGTCTCCTCAGCGGCTTCTAGCCCCCAGGGGAGGGAGCTGACGCATTCCCCAAATACAGGTCCCAAAGTCCATAGGACACTAACCTCTTACTTTGTCCTAGGCAAGTCTATGTTGATAATTCTGGCGTCTCCACAGTTCCTGGTGTTCTGGGGTTCCTCCAGCCGGCTGCTGGCCCTCCCGCCCTGGGGCTAAAACCTCGGCTCACGTGGACCTGGGCTCGGCTCGGCTCCTGCGCTCTGCGCGCTGCCGGCTCCCAGACCACTGCGCTGGTCCTTCCTGCAGGGTGCTGGGCTGTCCTCAGCGGGAGGTTAGCTTCTCTGTGTCGTTCTGTGGGTGCTGGGGCTCCAGAAGATTTTCAGAGTCCTTTTTTTACATAGTTTGCGGAGAATCTGGGGGCAGAGAGGCTTGGAAGAGCTGTTTCTACTCCGCCATCTTGGCTCCGCCCCCCCTGGGTAGGATTTTTATTCTCTATCATTGTGAAAAATGTCTATTTGTACCATTGGGTTGCATTGTCACTTTCTACCTTGCCTTAAAATTATATATTATTAATTATTTTGTTATATTATGTATTCGTGATGATATATTAATTATATACAATGTGTCATAATTGGACATATCCTATTTTCCCATTAGACTTTAAGCTCCATAAGGACAGCGAGCGTTTCTTATGTGTCACATAGTATTTAGTGCCTTTACACATCAGACGCTCAAAATACATTTGTTGGATAAGACTGAATGAATGATAAATGAATAAGTGACTGACTGGTCGAGTTCCCAGACTATTCTTATGACCTTGTCTAATATAAGATCACTCTTTTCTTGCTCCATATTTTAACAATGGCATGTATAATCCAGAAGGAAATGAGTTCCTTGATGTTGGATGCTAATTTCATAAACTTATTCATTTAAATAATGCCAATAAGAAACTCATCAGGATAAACGCAACTAAACCTAAAACCCTGGGTTAAAATTACAGTTTGGAAATCATAATCCACTTGCCTATGTTCAGAGTAAGCTGCCACATATACTTCTTTTGGGAGAAGGGATTACTTTGTGTAAAATGCAAGCTGATCATTCATAAAGTCACTTGATATTTAGTTATAAGTGTAACTGAGGCTGGTTCTCTTGAGCACACATATGGGAATGGGAATCATTCTGATTCATACTGCAATACCTCTAAGAATCAGTGAGGTCACTGATCTGGCTATTCCCCACAATGATACAGATCACAATGCAGCCTATGTGGCTCTGGTCCATTTCCACCCCTAAGTCATCAAAGTGGTATGCCAATTTTGGGGGGGCCTTCTTTGAGCTCTTTTGAATATAGCAGAGACACCAGTGGAGAACATGATCTGCCCTTTGGTTATCCTAGCTCTATGTGACTAGCCTAATTTCTTTTCCAATAATACATTTCTTTGACCACATCCAGATCTGTCATGGGCAGCTGGGTAGTGCAGTGGATAGAGTGTAGGTTCATCTTTGTGAGTTTAAATATGGCCTCAGACACATGCTAGCTGTGTGACCCTGGGCAAGTCATTTAACCCTGTTTGCCTCAGTTTCCTCCTCTGTAAAATGAGCTGGAGGAGGAAATGGCAAACGATGCCAGTATCTTTGCCAAGAAAACGCCAAATGGGGTCACAAAGAATTACACATCACTGAAACAACTGAACACATCTGCCAATGTGAAGGAGAGAAGGGGAAGAATGACTATTGAAAAGGTTATGAACAATTCTTTCAGTCTGTGCTGGTTATTTATGTGCAGCTTTGCAGGAAACCTGGAGTCAATTAGCCAGGGGCAATTTCTCACACAGCATTCAATTTTAGAGCAACGATTCCCTTCGTGAAGTCTAGGCTGACTCAGGTGAGTACCGATGTAGTTATAAAGAAACCTTCTCACGTATAGTATGGGTAATACATTCTAGATGGCTTAACTATCCCCTAAAGTTCAAAGGACTGGCAGTGGAAGATGGCTTGCCCAGCCCTTCCCAAGAGTTCCTGAGCTGAACACAGACTGAGTTCTTGAGACCCTCAAGTAACTAGTTTCCCTAGAGGCTGTCTGTAACTTCTCCTTTCCCAGGGGCTGTCAACCTGAGCCAGGAGTATGTCTCCCAGGAGAGATTCAGGCATATTGCATTGGCCCATCTCAATGGAAAGAAGCCTGGCTCTGGATTCAGAAAATGTGGGCTCACATCCTGCTTCTGATGCTTGCTCCTTGTGTAGCCTTAAAAGACTTACCTTCAGAATCTTGTCTGAAAGTGCAAAGCCTCAGTCTGCCAAGGATGCTGAATGTGGAAAACTTTGTTCCAATTTCTTTGTGACATGGGGGTTATTAGCATGTCAGTATTTATTTTTTATCTCCAGACCATATGGTATTTCCATATATAGGGATACATATGTGTATCCAAAGATAACATATTGTATACAATCCTATACATTTATGTTATTATTATAAATTGCAAGCTTACAGAAAGCTTGATAACAGACTTTGTTAATCAAGCCGACCAGCAGTTATTAAGCATCTACTACATGCCAATTACTGTGATAAACACTGGGGATGCAAAGAAAGACAAAAACAGTCCCTGCTCTCAAGGACTATTTCTAATGTGTCTAATGGTATCTGATGGATTAGAATTGGGGTCTGATGGACTTTTCCAAATTGTCCCAAGAGCAGGATCAAACTAGAAGGAGGCAACAAACCCATGACAAATTGAAAATATCTATCAAGATTTCTATGTCAGACTCTTCACAATAGAATTACTGGCTGGCAGCAAGATGGCTCAATGGATAGAGAGCCTCAGATGCTTACAAGCTTTGTGACCTAGGGCAAGTCACCAAACCTGTCTGCCTCAGTTTCCCCAGCTGTAAAAAGGGGATAATAATAGCATCCAAAGGTGGTTGCAAGGATCAAATGAAATATTTGTAGAGTGCTTAGCACAGCACTTGACACATAGTAGGCACTTAGTAAATACCTATTCCCTTCTCCCTTCCCATGGATGGCTCCATAATGCATTGGGTACCTGCCCTGGGGAGAACTTACTGCAGAACACACATGTACAAGAGGCAGAGACTGAAGATGCAAGTTGTACCATTGGAGGGAGCATCAGCACTGATGATATTACACATTTAAAGAATTATCATCATTTGTCAGTGTGTGTGTGCTTTACCTAGAATTATGACTATGAATTTTTTCATATGAAGAAAAAACATCTGAGGGAGGGGCAGCGACCAGGTATGGAGGTGGTCCAATTCTTTCCCCACCCCCAGACCCAATGGGAAAGGAAGTGAGCCCAGCAGACAGTTATCACAATGCTAAAAAAACTGGGTCAGTTGAAGAAAAAGGGCAAAGTATAGGCATGGTGACTGGTAGCAGAGGAAGGTCACCCTTCTAGAGTAGAAGCATGCACTATCCAATATTTATTCCCAGAAGCAAAGTCCCACTCACCCCATGCTAGCTAAAGCTCTGCCTTTACAAGGATCAAAGGTCAAGTGCTTCTGGGTCTGGTGAAACATTTTTATGCATATGTGATTTAAAAGGAAAAAGTCAGGGTAGAAGAATGGAAAATTGGAGGTTTCCCACATGGCTCAGGGAATTGGTTTCTAGTAAGAAATACCAAAAAAATTGGTTTTTTTGTTTTGTTTTAAAGAAGAAAGCACAAAAGAGAGAGCTGCCTGAAGTCCCCAGGAGACTCAACTCTGTAGATCCTGAAAATGAAAGTCATTCTAGTGAAATGGGAATTTTACTGTGGTCACTGTGAATTTGGCCTGCAGGAAACCAGTGGCTCCATATCTGGGGTAACTATAGGGAGGGAAGCTCCCTTTGTGAAGGAACACTAGATCTGAGACATCATCATGGGAAGAGGGGAGAAATGCTACAAGGTATTATAATAAAAACGAACCTTGGGTGAAGTGATTTATCTGATCAAAGGCAAATGGCTAGCATGGTACCCCACAGCTTGGCAGGCTCCTAAAATGCTTTGTGGGGGAACTCAGTGAAAGCCTCTGCACCTCTGCTTGTCTGGACCCATTTTTCTGAGTTATTTGTGTCAAGCTCTGGGACCTCCAATGGTGTAGAAGCCAGTGGGCTTCCTCTCTGCAGAGAGCAGTGGCTGGAGCTGAAGGCAGACAATCCAACTCCTCCACATCCTTCCAAAAGCAGCTGATAGCCCCTGACTCTCTGACCTGCTAGTGAAGTTTGGCATCAAGACACCTTACACAAAAGGAGAGAGGCTTTGCGACCTACAGCCAGGGCCTCTTCCATGAGAGGTGCCAGCTTTCACGGCTTATCTCATACTTTCTGCCCTCTTCTCTTTGCCTCTCCTTAGAGTGGCATAACTGTATGGTGCCATGCTGTATGCAAGCCCACACTGAGCAACAGAGGCAATGGGGATATGGACACTGGGGGAAGAACACTGAACAGCACCCTGCTGGGGGCCCTTGGTTTCCATGATTCGAAGGAAGGAACTAGAAAAGTCTTTCCCTCCCATTAGGCCTAAAGATGTCAGATGTGAGTCTGGGGCTGCAAACTAACAACAATAATAAAAAAAATTTTACTATATACTGTTTACACGGCTTACAGTTACTCAAATGAGCGACTGATGACTTAAACAGGCATCTTTCTGGAGAGCAAAATGCTCGTGATAAACCTGTCACCACAGAGGAGAATAAAGAAAAAGAGAGAGAGAGAGAATAGCAAGTGAGAAGCCTAGCATTCATTTATCTATTCTTTTAAGCTGATATTCATGAATTAAACATTTTCCACTCCGTCATCTCCAGGAGGCCTCTGGTAAGAGAAGCTCAGGGCTTGTAATATGAGAGAATGAAGGGGCCAAGGAAAGGGGGACCTTGGCAGCCTTCCCAACATTTCCTTGTGCTAGCAAAGGTGGCATACTTTAAAGTATTTGTATATTTTAAAGTGTGATATAAGATGAAAATGTATTTTATATGTTTATATGAATGTGTCTCTATATATAAAAAAAGAAAGAGAGGTACAAAAACAGAGAGAGGGAGGGAGGGGAAGAGAGAAGGAGAGAGGCGGGAAGAAAGAGGGAGAGGGAGGAGTCAGTAAAGGAGGGAAGGAGGGTGAGAGTCAGAGAGAGGAAGGGAGGGAGTGAAGGAATTTTCCCTGAGAGGGTGATATTTTTAAAACTCTAAAGAATAATCATAATGTCCATATGCTTACAACTTAAGCATGCTTCTTATAAGGATTATTGAAACATACAGGATTGCTGATAAATAATTAAAAAATCAAACAGAGAATGGTACATTTGGCAGGGAATCTTAAATACAGTGGAAAGAAGACATTTGGGGGCAGGATACCTGAGTTCAAGTCCTAGGGGGCATAGATTTAGAGCTGAAGGAACCTTGGTAGCCACTGAGTCCAACTCCCTGGCCCAGCAAGGTCAAGCAGCTTCCCGGGCTCACCCAGTTCATAACTGGAAAGGCTGGGATTAGAACCAGGTCTTCCTGACTCCAATCCTATGCCCTCTCCACTGCACATGCCACCCCTCTAAGTCCCACCTGTACCACTGACTCACTGTCTAACCTTGGACAGAGGCCCCAGGGAAGGATCAAATGACATAATGTGTGTACTATACAACGCAGTCTTAAAGTGTTCATTGTCATTAACTAGTCCTCCCGTCTCACTTTCCCAGCTGTGGGAACTGTGGCACAGAGCCAGGGAGGCGCTTTTGCCCAGTAAAACAAGAGAGGCAGTGACAGAATTAGCACTTTAGCACCCAAAAGAGTACTAGGCTGTCTTGGCTGAGAGTGAGCTCCCTGTCTCTGAGGATCTTCAGGGTGATTCTGGCTGTGGGCATACTGCAGAAAAAATAGATACACTGGGTAAGGATTGAATTAGATGAACCTTGATGATTCTACTTTAAAAATTAGTAAACAGTCACAAGAGAAAAGGAACCAACCTAAAACCTATGCCTTCAGCAAAGGCAGCATTGCATAGAAGGAGCTGAAAATTAAGAGAATCACCCAATTTTCACAAAAATGAAAAAAATTCAAATAGAGAATTTGACCTCATCATTAGACCTGTATTTGAAACCTCTCTAGTTTGGTAGAGCCTGTGAAAACTTGAAATCTTCTGGAATAACACTGGAGAGCGTGGGATCACCTCCATGCCCCTGAGAATGATCAGAGTAGAACTTCTTTCTGATAACAACATCAACCACAATATCTGGAAGGTGTATAGCCCTTTAAGGTGTGTAAAATGCTTTACATGCGTTTCATTTTATTTTCACAACTACCCTAGGAAGTCGATGCTATTATTATCCCCACATTACAGATGAGGAAAAATAGATATGACATTTTAAAACTATGTGGTACACGGAGATCTTTATATATGGATTAGTGAACCCCATTTCTGTTGGACATTAACATCCCTGGGCTGGATAACTGCCAAGGCTTCACGGCCCTAGATTCTATGGCATTAAATGAGATGGACATACTTCCTTTTTTTAAAAACAGACATTCATTGAAATAAATTAGATGACCCCTTTTTGGCTTCCTCTTTCAGATTTTAACTGTCACCTGATATGTAACCTAAATCTGCCCTGCTCTAATTCACATGCATTTCTTCTCATTTTAGCCTGTTCATAATTTTTGTAGTGTATCAAAAATTTGGTGTGGTGGTGTTCGACTATTATGAATACTTATAAGCACCAACTAATTATAAGTGGATTAAGTTAAATACCACAGCAAATGCGCAGGACATTTTGTTTGTGACAATTACTGTGTGAAACCTTAACTGTTCCCCTTTCAGAAAGAAAGAGCATTCCTGGATGAGCTTCTGGAGGTGCTGGGAACGGAGCTGAAGGTTTCTAGGAATAGTTTTCCTTATAGGACCTACATTGTTATGAGAATCAAATGAGATAATTGTGGAGTGCTTAGTACAGTGCTTGACATGTAGGAAACGTTAGTTACACACATGGAAAGGACTCTAGTCCAGGAGATAAGCATTAGTATAGCTTTAATTTTTCACAGTCCAATTGAGAGACAAGAACTGTTGTACTTCTTCAAGATTATGTCATTATACATAATGTAAATGGTGTGTATGTGGTTTCATTAGTGCAGGAACTCCTGGAGTAGGAACTCCATTCACTGATGCAGATAGCAATATATCTATAACTTAAAGTCTTAGAGAGTTAGTTGACTAAGGTTCAGATGGGCTAAGTGACTTGCCCATTATGAAACAGTAGAAGAGCTGGAATTTGAATTCAGGGCTTTCTGATTTCCAGCAGAGCATTCTATCTACCATGGCATACTGCTTCAAGGATAATGGAATTTTTAAAAATTCATATTAATTGTGCTAAAACATATATTGTTATGACAGTAATTATGTCACAAAACACAGTTAATATTAATGCTTATTACTTTTTAACAGCTAGATTTAGAATCTATGTGGCTCAGTTCTAGGGTCTCATGAATTTTACAGAGAAATTGACAAAAGTTGAGATTTTCCAATAGGTTTTTCAAGGTGGGCTGAAGAAACGATAGGCTTATGTTCCAGCTATTTTTTTTAAATCCCATTGGCACTAATGCTGGACATGGCCCTGCTGCCCACTGCTTCTCCTTTTTCCCTTCCCCCAAAAACCTCAGCAAAATTAGATGACTCACAGTCACTTTAGAGAGTGCAACTTACTTAAGGCCTCAAAGCACATGGCTAAGAGCTTCCTCAGTCACATTTGATTTTAATCACATTTCTGATAACTGGCACCTATTCCTGAGTCTCCCTTTTCTGAGTCTTGAGTTGTATGAAAAGTCATTGCGCTTGGCCCTTCACAGAATATCAGCTTTCTTCATCTGTATTTACTGTTTTTCAGTCTGCAGAGGTGGAGATATAAACAACTTAGCATAGAGGTTAAAATTAGTATGGAGCAGAAAGTCCATTCACCTGAAGCCTAGTTACACCACCTCCTGATTTCCACCCTGTTATTTGCTCTAGACAAGGGGAACTCTGTCCACCTAAGCCTTAGAAATGAGCTTTGCATGCAGGAGAAATGTGCCTGCAGAACACAGCTCCTGATCACATTTTCAAAAATGGCCATTTTCTTGCTTGGCTTCTTGCCTTTCAGGGAAAAGAAAAGGGAATTTCACATTATTCATGAGCTGATAAAAATCATATTGAATTTTATATTAAAAATAAACTTAATAGTGATACATGGTTTATCTAGAGCCTTGTAATTAATAGACTTGGGCAAGTCATAAGGTTAGAGTCAGGAGGGACCTCAGAGGCCCCCTGGTCTAATTCCCTCACTCTACAGATAAGAAAACTGAGGCCCACGGTGTGATTTGTGCAAGATCACATGGGCAGTAGGGTGTCTGAGGAAGATTTTGAATCCAAATTTCCTGACTCCAGTCAGGACTCTTTCTCTTAAAAACTGAGTTCCTCCATCTGTAAAATGAAGGGGATAACTGAGGTGATTTAAAGCAGGGGTCCATCACCTAGGGTAGAATTGTTTTTCTTTGTAATCCTTATGTAATCCTATATATATTTTATGCCTTTAAAAACATTATTCTGAGAAAGGGTGCGTAAACTTCAGCTGATGGCCAAAGAGCTCCATAACGCCAAAGTGAAGAACCTTAAATCCAAGGCCCCTTCTGGCACTGGGTCCGATTGTTAGAAGATGTCCTACCATGTTTACACTCCTTCTTCACCTTTTGTTGGGAGCTTATAGAAAAATTCCTTGCCACCTCATTAGACTATGATTCCATGCTTTAAACCTTTTTATAATATCTCACTGATCTCACAAAAGCTGGGGGGGAGGGGGGAATAGGTGGCGAATTTGATTTCCTTTCCTTTAAAAGGGAGAAACAGAGGCACTAAAGAAGATGAGTTGACTTTTGTAGAAGAGAGAATAATAGATCCAGGAATGTATTTGTATTCTCCTGTTCCTGTGCTAGGACATTATTCCCTAAATAGCATCAAAATATTTAGCTGGATTTCAGGAAAATCTGTATACTGGACTCCTATAGATTTCAAATTGCATAATGCCTTCAGAAATTCCATTCAACTGAGCACATATGAGATTCCCAGCATGGTTGCTTCAGTGGAATGTGCAATGGACAGCATAATCTCTCAAATCAACAAATAAACCTCGGGTGTCCAGCCAGGGATCTTAACCTCAATTCTGCCCCAGCTCAATGAGAGAGCTCTCCTGGTCTTGAGTCCATCTTCCCTCTGATCTGTGAGGGTTCTTTGGTGGCTAGCTCCTATCTACCAGCATCCTTCTCAGGGTTAGTCCTAGCTAGGATGCCTATCATTTCTACCTATGTGGCTATGCACGCCTTCTATCCCCAGGTTGCTTTAAAATTTGTGGAAGAGAAGGAGGAAGGGAGTTGGGAATGCACAGAGGAGGAAAGGTATTTGCAAGAGCTTCGGATTCAACAAGCATTTAATTCAACAAACATTTATTAAAGGCCTCCTATGGGCAAAACTAATAATGAATATCAGAGTGCAAAGTCAGAAAATAAACACCCCCTGAAGTATGTGCAATTTGTATGTGACACGGCAGCTGCTTTTGGACTCTACGTTCTGGCTAAACAATAAAGAAACAGATAAAAAACCAGCTGCTTCTGGATTCAAGAGAAGAGTGGTCATGGGTAGGGGAATCCTCTCAGGAAATGATCCAGCCTGTTAAAGTCATAAATCTAAGTGAGGAAGGACGGAAACTAGTCCATTACTCATTATAGCAGCTTTTTCCAGCTTGGGGGGAACAGTCACTTTTTTAGGTCTTTATGTTTCCCTCCAAGACTTGACTATTTTGAAATGAAATGTCTCCATTAAATTCACAGTCACACACTCGATTGTGAATCTGCATTTACTCCTTTTCTTTCTCCCTGTCCCCACCCAAGCCTTAAAAGTCTGCAGAAAAGGTCAGCCCACATCATTTAACATTGCAAGGGACCCCAAGCTTCCTCTTCCCTTGCACTCAGGGCCAAATCATTTGCACCAGCAGCAGACAATGCAGCTGTCTGGAGAAAAGAAAAAACAGTATAAAACTCTTAGCTTCCCTTCAACACAAGTAAAATATCAGCTTCCTTCCTCTGCTAGTGGCTTTCAAAGCCTGAAAAAATCATCACTGTTGACAGCAAAGCCTCAGCATCTTTGGAAGGGTCTCCACTTTTGCCAGTGTCTGCTTTCTCCAAAGGAAAGCAAAGGCGAGATGTGCATTATGGTCCAGTTTTGACTCATTCTGTCTCTGTTTTCTCCTAATCTGACACAAGGCAAACATTCCATTGTGTTGAGCAAAGAGGATGCTGTGGTCCTTGTGGGACCTCTGCTACTCTGCCTGTTTCTTCAGTGATCTTCCCACATTGAGCTGAATGAATTTGAAAAGTAGGAAAAGTTCTCTAATTAAACAATGAAGCTGGCAGCTAAGTGACTTTCATACTTGAGCTCTGTGGAAGAAAAAATACTGGCTATTTTCATGTGTTGATACGATGGATAATCCTCAACAAGCAGATCTCATCACTCCTTGAGTCCAAAGGATTTAAAAATATGCCATTAAAGATAATCTGAGCTTATTTGCATCCAAGATGGGAAAGCAGCCACCTCAACCATGTCACAAAATTGTCTTAAATCAGTAGAACCAAAGCTTTCTGATGCATCATCAGATCAATAATATTCAGAAAATGCACTTTCCTTATTTTAGTTCATGAGATAGTATGAATGTGGTATTTGTGTTAATGGAAGTTCCTCCAGAGTAAGAATTGGTTTGTTTTTCTCTTTATATGCCCTGTACCTAGAGAAAGGGATTTCTGAGCCTTGGGGAGGTCCCTAAAAGCTACCAACCACCTCCAAGAAAATGGAGAAAGTTCCCACACCTATGAACCACAGGTCTCAGTAGCAGCATCATATCCCTGGTCCCAAACACAACACCTAATAACCATGTGTGGAACCAGACTGCACTTGGATTCAACAAACTCTCAGGGGAACTGAAAAGATGAAGGCCAAGTGAACAAGAATAATAATGTCTACACTATCCCATTTCTGACACCCTGAACTTTACTTAAGAATAGAGCCATACCCATTTGCATGATGCTTACAATAACTAAAAAAAATTTCCTCCTAGTTACAAGACCTGGAGTTCCATGTAGTAGTAGGCATATTTTGAAGAAAATAAGAAATGGCTATTATCCCCATATCAAAGATGCCATATATTATTTAAAAAGGAAGTAAGGACCTTTGACTTTAACATGAACTTGTCTGAAAGAAGAGGCATTAAGTAAAGAGGTTTCCTAGTATTCAATTAATATACACTCTTCACTTCTCTAAATATTTTCCTAGAGTTAGCCCTGTTCAATATACCATCTGTAAAACAGATTGTTACTTGTTACCATATAAATCGATTTGTCAAGGAAAAAAAAAGAATAGAGCCATAGGAAACAAAGCCAAAAATGACATGAGTAGACAGGTAGTTCTAGAAATGGCCTTTGTTTCAGGGCTTTTATCTCTGCAAATCTCCTTCCTATGTTCAATATTCTTTTTAAAGGCAAAAGTCAATTTAGGAAGGAATGCTAAGGTTCAGCTGATTCGAATTATGAACTTGACAGAGTCACCTATTTCAAATAACAGAATTTGGGAGTTGGAAGGATAGGGTTTTTTGTTTGTTTTTTGAGACCATGGGAGTTAAGTGACTTGCCCAGGGTCACACAGATAGTAAGTGTCTTGAGGCTGGCTTTGAACTCAGGTCCTTCTGACTCCAGGATCGGTACTCTATCTACAATGCCACCTTGCTGCCCCTGAGCTAGAAGGATTCTTAAGAGATCACCTAATCTGTCCTTCATTTTATAGATGAGGAAACCTGAGACCAAGAAAATTCTGTGATATGCCCCACGTCTCTCTTGCTAGTTTTTGGCAGGGGTGGGACTAGGGACCAGGTTTCTCGATTAGCAGCCAGTGGTCTTTCATGTGAAATCTAAAATTACAAATTTTTTTTCTGATATGCAAAGAAAACTGTGGTGGTGGTAGTGGTGGTGGTAGTAGTAGTTGTTGTTATACTAGTAGTAGTAGTAGTAAATACAAGCTAGCACATATAGTGCTTTAATGATTTACAAAGTCTTGCTCATACAGCATCTCATTGGGGCCTCACAACAAGCTAGGTGGTATAATGGATACAGCCCTGAATCTGGTGTAAGGAAAACCTGAGTTCTGATCCTGCTGGAAAGCTACTGGCTGTGTAACTCTATGCAAACCACTTACCATCCCTCAGCCTCAGTTTCCTTATTTGTAAAATGGGGATAATAATTGTGCCCCCCCCCCACAGGGCTGTGGTGCTGATAACAATCACTATGATAGAATGGTAATGACCTTTAAGGTTTGCAACAACATGGTTTACGTGTGTTACCTCATTTGAGACCCACAACCACCTTGTGAGGTAAGTGCTATTATTTATTATGCCCATTTTATCAAAAAGGCAACTGAGGCTGGAAGAGGTTAAGTGACTTGGCTAAGGTCCCCCCTAAGAGACAGGATCTGAACTTAGTTCTTCCTGACTCCAAATCCAGCGGTCTACCCACTGTGTTACCTGGCTGTCCAAATGAGATAGCTGCCTTAAAGCAGTAAATCTATAATGGTAATAATTATAATTTTACCATAAAAATAAATATTATTATGGTGTGATGGATAGAGAACTAGACTTAGAATCAGGAACATTTCCTATCTGTTGGACTCTGAGCAAGTCACTTAACCTCTTCCTCAGTTTCCCCACAATAGCACCCACCTCACTGAGTTGTGGTGAGGACCAAATGAGATCCTATATGTAAAGAATTTTACATATCTTAAAGCACTATAAATGGGTAGTGCACTGAATAGAGTACCAGCCCTGGAGTCAAGAGGACCTGAGTTCAAATCCAGTCTCAGACACTTAACACTAGCTGTGTGACCTTGGGCAAGTCACTTAACCCCAATTGCCCTGCCTTTCCCCCTCCAAAAAAGAAAAAAAGAAAAAAAATTTTAAATTAAAAATTAAAAAATAAATGAAAAAGCACTATAAACATGCCATTTTTATCATCATTACTGATATTATCATAACAATCCTGAGAATAGGTATTTTTTTCTGTTTTATAGATGAGAAAACTGAGGCTTACAAATTCTAAGTGAATTGTTCACCTGAAATATGACTGACACTACTTCAAGATTCAGGCTTGAAAGTCATTCAGTTTCCAGGCTTCTACACTGATTGTAGACCCTAGAGTCACAAATTTCTGTGACTCAGTTTACCTATCAAATTTGGACAATAATCCTTGTCACTAACTGCCCTCAGGTAAAGAAAGAATAAGCCATGTGTCAATAATCTTATGTTTTCATTCCCAACTATCCAATCTGGTTTAAAAGTTTTTTTTTTTAATTTTTGACATTCAGAACTTTTTACTATTAATAACGAAAAGCTCAAGTGAGTTATGTTAAAAAAAAATTGGCAGTTGCACTGGTGTTTGACTATGATAGATCTTATTAAAGAATCTCACATTGACTGTCTAGGCAACAGGACGAAACAAGTCTCCCGAAGGTCCCCGGAATGAATGATTGGCTTCATCTACAGCCAATTACATAAATATTGTGAAAATTGCTGGACTTTATTTGGTTTTTCACATCCAGAAGCCTAAGTTCGGGCCTTTTCCCGTCACCCATCTGGCTCTGCAGAAATGAGGAGCGTCTCGATGTCTAGCTTTCTCCCTCTCTAGACAGCCAGAGAATAAACCAGCTATGATTTCAAGCCAGGCGCCCAACTCAGCCAGGAGAATCAACACAAAGGCTGTCCTGGGGTCTATTCCTAAGCTTTATATGTGAAGAAAAGACTCAAGACACAAGCCCAGGGGAGCTGTAATGCAGAACTCACAAAGATCCTGGCTGGGTACCCTCTCCAGGCCCATCCACCTCTATGCCAACCCTATACTAAATCATGAAGCAGAAGAAGTTTGTCTTTGACGTGTTCCCATATGCCCATTCAGATTACAGTCAATTAGTATTTAAACACCTACTATGTTCCAGACACTGTGCTAAGTAGTAGGGATACAAAGAAAGGCGAAAGATAGTCTGCCCTTGAGGATCTCACAATCTAAAGGGGGAGACAACAGGCAAACAACTGTGTATAGACAAGGATGTATAGGAAATAATCCACAGAAGGAAGGCTCTGGGCACCTGGGAGGCAGAAATAAGGAGGAAGAGCCTTCCAGGCCTCAGGACAGCCAGTGAAAACACCTGCAGCTGAGTGTGCAGTGTTTAGTTCAGGGAACAGAAAGGTGGCCAGGGTTACCAGATCAACAAGTACATGGGGTGTGTGAGGTGTAAAAAGACTGGCGAGGTGGTGGTTGGGTCAGGTCATGAAGGGCTCTGGATGCCAAGAGAAGATTTTAAATTCATCCCGAAAGTCACCTGGTGTTTACTGAGCCCTGTGCTTACTGGTTTACTGGTCCCTGTGCTTTAGGACAAAGTCACTTTGGCAGCTGAAAGGAGGATGGACTACAGCGGGGAGAGCCTCGTGGCAGGCAGCCACAAAGCAGTTAGATAGCAGGATTGTCCTCTAATACAGGAGCGAGGTGACAGGGCCTGGGCTGGACTGGGGCTATCAGTGAAGAAAAGGGGGGCATGTGTGAGAGTTATTGTGAGGAGTGAGGCTGTGAGCCTGAGGGGCTGGGAGGAGGACAAAAAGAGGGAAGTTTGGATGGGGGTAGGGCTTGGGCAGGGAGAGATAATGAGTTCAGTTTGGGGCATGTTGAGTTTAAGATGTCTACAGGACACCCGGTTTAAGATATCTAACAGGCATAAAGACATAGATCTCTTTCCTACCTTGTTTTCCATCAAGTTCCAAGTTTCTTTGTGACAATATGAGCTACATAGATGTTCACCACACTTTCCCCTGACTGGACCCAAGGAATTGTAGAATCTGAGCCCTGAATGGAGCATCTGGACATCTGCAGCCCTCCTTCGGGATATCAAAAATCCCCACTACAATACTTCCAACAAGTGTTTGTTTGAAGATTTCTCCTATCTCCAAAGCATTTCATTCATTTTTGGATAGTTCTAAGCCAGGGGATCT
Source organism: Gymnobelideus leadbeateri (assembly GCA_011680675.1). Taxonomy (NCBI): domain Eukaryota; kingdom Metazoa; phylum Chordata; class Mammalia; order Diprotodontia; family Petauridae; genus Gymnobelideus; species Gymnobelideus leadbeateri. The sequence continues at coordinate 16,779 of WOXC01006769.1, forward strand.
CAACCTTTTTTTGTGTAGGTCATGGATCCCTTTGGCAGTCTGGTGAAGCCAATGGATCCATTCTCAGAATAATATTTTAATACATAAAATTAAATATGTAGGATTATAAAGGAAATCAATTCTATCATAATAGTTATCAAAGTATTGCAAAAACATTAAGGTCATAGACCCCAAATTAAGAACTGCTATAATTATTAGCCAACTGCTCTTACACTTATTGGCTATGTGACCCTGAGCAAGTCACTTAACCTCTGTTTGCCTCAGTTTTCTCAGTTGTAAAAAGGGGGCAATAATAGCACCTACTCCTCAGGGTTGCTGTGAAGATCAAGTGAGGTAATGTTTGTAAAGCGCTTCGCACAGTGTACAGCACAGAGCGGGAGCCTGAGGGATGCTTGTTCCCTCTCCATCTCCATCCCTTTCCATCAAGCTTAACTTGCTTCTTTGTAATTTGTATATATCTCCCCTTTTTGGCCAAGCAAAGTCAGCGATGACTTGTCCATGACAGTCACAAGGACACATGCTTGAACTCAGCTCTCAGCATTATCTTTTCTCTACAGTGCTCCCTCTTCCATATCACGTTCAGCATCCCTTTCTTTCATCAGAACCTGACTTCAGGTAGCAGAGTGTTAACAAAGGATACAGTAAAATAATGCAAGGCAAGGGGCTGTGGATGCAGAATTCGTGTGCTCTACCTTCCTTCATAATAAACATCTTCACAGAACCACAGAGCCTCTCGAGAGGCCTCTTGTGGCCACTGAACCTAAGCCACACCACACCATCAGAGACAAGTGGGATATGTGATGATCAAGCCTTTACTCGAAGACCTTCATGACCTCTTGAGGCAAACCTTGTCATGTTTGAATAGTTCCAATCATCAGGAAATGTTTCCTTACCTCAAGCCAATTTGCATCGATCCCTATTAAATGACATCTTATTAAATCAGGCCAATGTCCTAGTTTGTCAGGATTGTTACAAAGCCTCACTTAGGCCAGAAATCCAGGTCAAATTCACTCGCATGTAGTTTTTTTATTCTGTTTTCTTCCCTTTTTTTTAAAGTTTGTGTGGCATTTCCCCACCTTTGATCCTACAGCTCCTTCCCTGTTCTCTACCATCTTTCCGATGTCCCTGCCAGTGGCTCAGCTGTCACGCCCACCATTTCTGTACACAAGGACACGGCTCCTCTGGACCCAGGGATGAGCTCATCAAGGACACTGAGGTACCATCCTCCTATTTCCCCTTTACTTATCTTGGGTATTGGCACCCTATGAACTGTATTTTTTTCTGCCCTTCCTAGTACAAAAGTCATCTTCCTTGGAAGAGAAATCAGAAATAAAGTGGAAAACTGAGCAGCTGCCTTTTCTCCTGGGTTCTTGGCCCTTCCTTCATCCTCATCTTTTCTCCAATCCAGTTCCACAGACCCTGCCATCTTTGTTGGCCTTCACTTTCCTCATTATCTTCCTCTTATCCTGAACTTTACCATTTACATGCCATTACGTGCCATTCTTTTGCATTTGTCCTTTATTACTTGACCTTGTGTTTGTCTTTAAGTTGGTATAGGAAATCCTTGTGCATCAACATTATTTTTTTAGATAATTTCTTTTCATTGTCGTAAGGATTATTTCTCTTCGTGCTTCCAAAATATAATTTGATCAGCTCAGTGACATAGAGTAGGATAAAGAGCTGGGCCCAGAATCAGAAAGATATGAGTTCAAATTCAGCCTTAGACACGTACTAGCTGTGTGACCCTGGGCAAGTCATGTGACCTCGGTCAGCCTCAATTTCCTCATCTGAAAAATGTGGATAATAATAGCACCTATCTCCCAGAGTTATCAAAGGGATAAAATGAGATAATGTTCATAAAGAGCTTAGAAGAATACATGGTACATAGTAAGCACTTAATAAATGCTTTCTCTCCCTCTCCTTCTCCCTCTCTCCCTCTCTCTCTCTCTCTCTCTCTCTCTCTCTCTGTTCCTCCCTCCCTCTCTCTTTCTCCTGCCCTCCCTCCTTCCCTCCCTCACCCTTTCCCTCACTGTCTCCCTCTCCCCCTTCCTCATCTATCCTGGATATCTTTCCCTTCTTCATTCAAAACGTAAAGGAACCAAGAGGGAACATTATATTCTGGATCTGACTGTCACCAAGAAGGAAAAAATCATAGTTGGAATGGAAATGATGGGAACCGTGGTGAAAATAACCTCTCAGTCTTAGAATTTAGGGTAGTGAAGGCAAGAAAAAATAGGAGTAGGTAGACCTGACCCTTAGTTTTTAGAGAGCAGATTTCAAATGGTGCAGAAAAATCTAAGAATTGAAAGTATGGTAAATAGTAAAAAGTACTTGACATATGCCTTTCATTTCACATAAGAACAAACAAACAAATGCAGTGAATGTGTAAGAGAAATAAGTCCACTTTTTTACCATTAGCACTAGGATTTGTTAGAAATAACGCCAGGAGCATTTACCACTTACAGTAATACACGCATCCTGGAGCTCAAAGTCAATGTCTGTGAAGTTTAAGAGAATGTGATGGTTTCTGTCCACTTGAATAACCCAGGAACAGTCCATGCTCCTCCTGTAAGATCTGGGGTAGTTTGGAGAATGGATTTCTCCACTGGAAGCCTGGAAAATTCCTCCACAACCTATAGGACAGAAATCCAGCCAATCCATGAGAAGAATATCCCATATTTAAACTTCTCTACTTTTTATCTCAGTCCTAGAAGAACATGCCCCATTCCCTTGGCGATTAGAAAACCTCTTTCAAAATGCTATCCTACTGAAGTCCAATAAAGTGAATTTATGTGAATGATTTCCCACTCAATTCAATCTTCAAGAATGAGAAAATAAAAGAACTAAAATGACTTAAATACTTTAGAGAAAAGGGATAAAAATAATATACAGTTAAGTTGTTTCTGTGATTGAAGTAAAATCAACTTTTAATCAAACACTTCTGAGAAATCCGAGGCCAGATTTGAATGCAGGAAGATGAGTCTTCTGGATTCTTGGCCCAGCTCTCTGTACACAGTGGCTCCCTCTAGACCTCCTTGGTTTCTTTTAAGCCCCAACTAAAATCCCACCTTCTGTAGGAAGCCTTCCACAAGCCCTCTTAATTCCAGTGCTCTTTTAATTATTTCCTACTTATCAGGTTGGTTTATAGCTTGCTTTGTATATGTATATATATTTACACATTGCCTCCCCATTAGATTATAAACTCCTTGAGGGCAGGGACTGTCTTTTGCCTCTTTGTGTATCCCCAGGGCTTAGGCATCTAATCAATGTTTACTGAATTAAATCTCATTTACTAATTCTTTATCTATATAAGAGGTGTCTGACAGGTGACCTGTTGGCTCAAAGCAGCCTAAACTAGATTAATATGTAATTGGGAAATATTTAACAAAATAAATAAAAATACAGTAGAACATGGGTGATGTTAATATATGGTTCTCTAAGTCAGTATGTAGCCCGCAGGGGTCCTTAGGCACAATTTAGTGGCCCCATTTCTATTTGAGTTTGACACTTCTAATCTAGATCACACCCTCTGATAATGGGTGACTGTCAGATCTGCCTTGGGTTCTCTTCTCCCTTAATTCTATACTAATTCACTTAGTGATGAAGCCCATCATGGGTTAAATTATGAAGATAATTCCCAGATCTAATTCTCCAGTCTTCCACCAATTGCCTTTTGGACATCTCAAAGAGGACATTCTATAGGCATTACATTTCTCCATGTCCACAACTGAACACCCTCCCCTCCCAACCTTCCAGCATTTTATATATCCCCTATTACTGTCAAGAACACTGTGGTCTTCCCAGTCGACAAGATGTGCACCTTTAGCAACGTCCACAATTCCTCACTCTTATCTCACCCAACAAATATGAAGCCATTGTCAAATGTGTTGTTTATACTTTGATATTTTCAAAATTTCTCTTTTATGTGTCCCTTCTCTCTACTCTTCCCCCATCTCCCCACATGCCCCCCAGTTTAGGTTCTCTTGTGTGGATGACTTTCAGAGCCTTCTAAGCTGTCTCTGTACCTCAGGCCTCTCCCCACTCCAATTCCTTCTCCCCTCAGCTGCCAGGGTGATTTTTCTAAAGCATAGATCTGACCATATCATGGCAAAATCCCTATACTTCCAGGTTTAAGTGTAAACTGCTTTCTTTGGCCCTTTCCTACCTTTCCACTCTTCTTACAGACATTTTATCATCACATTTCACCGGTCTACTTGCTATTTCCCTCCCATGACACCCCATTTCCTCTTTCCACACTTTTGCTCATTTCTACTTAGATTCCCCAGGGGTGGGGAACTTGGGCCTAGCTGCTTCAAATCTCACTATCTGCAAGAGGCCTTTCCCAGTCTCCCAGCAGACAGTGCCTTCCTCTCTCGGACTACCTTCCATCTACTTTCTCTTCTCCTTCCTTGCTGCCCTCCTCAGGATGCTCTCTGGTTTGTCAGTGTCCTCAAGATATGGTGCCCAGAACTAAAAACAATACTCTAGATGAGATCTGACCAAGACAGTGGGACCATCACAGAATGTATTTTCATTATAGGGTTAGGTCCAGAACCAGTTAATATATTTAATTTCTAATCCAAAATGGGAATGTCCTATGAGTTTCTGGACTAAACTCTTGTCTATGGCAAAATGAACACAAGATAAGTTGTGTCAAATACTTTCAGATCTGAAGGTGAGGATGAGGAAGTGGAAAGTGGGAGGTGGTACATTTTTCTCCAATTACTATTAATAAGCTTTTTTTTGATCGAGCCTTTCATAAGTGCTTAGTCAGAGATCCTTAACTGGGCTTTTTGAGTTTTGATAGACTCACCTCCTGGGATTTCTTGCCATGAGGCATTGAAACCTCTCCCAGTTACGCTGCTTTCAGTCTTAAATCTGACTGCCAACGAATTTCCAGCACTTGACACTTGCAGTGGGTTCTGTCTTGATCTGGAAGAACACAACTGAGCTACCCTAGGAGAATGAAAATCAGGACCACCATAGACCTAGAATGGATTACAGAAAGAAAGGGTCTCAATTAAGTGAACCATTTAAGTGGCTGCTGGCCATCCCTTGGTTTATTTGTATTAGCATCAGCTCCCAGATCCTAATTCTGAGCCCTCTAGAAGCTTTAAGTCTCACTGGAGTATTTTATTATCATATTTTTAAAATCCCAACTGGATGAACTTTAAACACAATTCTGTGCTTTCAAAGGCATTCCCTCTGCTCCAGAAACATACAAATTAACTGTATGGGAAACACGTGCTTTCCTAAACTATTTGGGGATTGTCTCGTCACCATGAATGATAGGAATTAGTTGAGAGGGATTCTTTTCCCAAATTAAGGGGAAAAAATAGAGCTTTTAGACAAAGCATTCACAACCCAAGAATTTTCATTTTCTATTCAGTTTTTCTGAAACTGGAATATATCGGGAGATCTATCTATTCATAGTTATTTGCTGGCAAGAGGAAAGATAGAGCAGAGTCTAAGTGTGGCTAAGTTGGCACTTTGGATCTCCAGCTTTTGATATTTCATTAATTGCAGCAATCTTCAACAAATAGATAGATACATAGGACCAGAAACTGGCGAAACTGTCCATAAAGTAGGTGAAGGTGGTCTTCAATGCCTAACATTCTTCTCCATCCTCCAGGTTCCTCTGCCCCTGCGCTCCAAGGAGCCAGTGTCTACATCTGGCTCTCTGGCTCCAAAGTCAATACCTGTACCCACCTTGTGTTCTATCTATCCCCACTTTTATCTGTGCCCTATGATCCAAAATTATTCACTTTAATTAATATTTTCATAGCCTCAATGCCTTAATATCAGTTAACTTATAGAAGGAAAGAAGACTGATTAAATGAAATCATACAAAGGAGTGAAGGTCTAATGCATGTTTGGCCACAGCTGAGAGGTACACCAGGAGACAAGAGAAATTAGATTGGATCATGGGGCTGCATAGCAGAAGTTCATAATCAAGTATTTGAATTCAGATTAACTGGCAATTGCAAGCCAGAACTTCTGAGATGGTTTCTATCAGTGGACAGGATTAAACAAGATTTCAAACTCAGTGCTTTCACTCCTTGGGGTCAGAATCCAAAGAACCATCTTTGACTTTGACCTTCATTTAAGGATGAGAAAAGTAAAATCCAGCTGTGGAGTGACATGCACAAAGTCACAGAGCTTACAGAGTGACAAGACCTCAAGCCCTTTGAGTCATGTTCTTTCCACTAGAAGATGCTGCCTCCGTATTAATAAGTGATTACTCCTATATCCTTGAACTTCCCAGAAGATCCCACTCCTGGCTTATTGAGAGCTAGGAGGAGTAGCTCAGCCAGTATGTGCTGATAGAAAAGAATTAGAAACAATGAGGATGCTCTTGAGAACGAGTGTCACTTGAATCTACAATGGATCCTTTGTCTCATCAATTCCTTCCAGTCCTTCTGGAAGGGCCAGATGAATGAAACTGCTGTTCCCAGGAGGGCTCTGTGTAAGGACAGTCATGGCAGAGGAATGAGGCAGGCAGGCAGCTTGAAGCTCAGTTTCTTTAGAAGGAGTTGATGTTTGTGTGGCCTCTTACATGCCATCAAAAGGCCAGCTCTGAAAGAGAGGGAGGGGGGCTTATCTGGTCCTCACATAGATAGAGGTCAAATGGTAGAAACAAGGCTGAAATGAGCCAGCCCCCCCCCCCCTTTGTTCAAAATACACTTTTCCACTTTCTATGGCTTTCCTTCTTCTGCTATAGGTAGGGACGGAAGGATGGCTTTAAAATCACTATCATCTGCCCAGAGCAGGACTCTCTGTACAAGGGCAGCAGCTGTGAAGGAGTGGGGTAGAAAGCCTATGTGGAGCAGGAAAGCTGGTATCAGGTCTTCAAGCAAAGATGGAATGACTACTTGTATGTTGTTGATGACATTTTCATTCATATGTGAGCCTCTGAGATTCTATGATAGAATTCATTTTGATCACTAGTTAAGCACCTACTATTTACAAGGCACTGCCTTGCCCCCTCTACTCTGAACCACTGTCTTGCCCCTGGGGGAATATAACCCCTGCTATGGCTACTTGAATGAACAGAAGAAACAAATACAACCTTTGATAGGTTTTCTCCCCAGGGAAGAACTAGATGGCAAGAAAATAGGGAAATATACTCTGGCTCCCTCTCCCCTAGCTAAGAAAGCTAAATCTGCTCCTGGGGTTCTAGAGGACTCTGAGGGGTTTGAGGATATTTTTTCTTACTTCTTTAGGCTGGAGCTCCCATAAGCTGTGTTCTCTCCATTGTTAGGTACCAATGACTACAGCCCAGTTCCATTTAATCCCTTAACATTATGTAGTTTTTACAGAAGGATATTGTACTTACTTTGAAGTTATAGTAAGAACAAAGCTATAAATATTTCCCCCCAACAACTTGAGGGCATCCTCCTGGCTCAGTTCTTACATAACATTGGTCCCATCAATTTCGTGGCCAGATTCAGGCTGACTCAGCTGAATGAGTCTTTGTCTCAGCTACCACTGAACCAAAGGGCCCTGAAGGTCACTCCCAAAGGTTGCTCTTTGCTCTTAGGGGTGTTGATGCTAGGCTAGCTACAAACCCAGACTGTAACACCCTGGATGTTGGAGCAGGGACCCTCTTGACCTTTCAAAATTCACAAGAATGCATGCTCCAATCTCTTCCCTTAATATGGAAAAAACAACCCAATACAGAAGTGAGGTCCTGAGATCCATTCACAGGATGACCTGGCCTCAGAGAAACGCCCCAAGACCTTTCCCCTTACAGCATTGTTTCTTACAGAATGCTGTGGATGAAGGCATCAACAAGATCCCCCAAGAACCAAGAGACAAAGAGAACAAAGTGAAAACATGTGGCTGGCCCTGACAGCATTTCTGAAGATGCCCCCAGTTCCAGTAATGTCACCAATGGAAAAGGGGGTCCTCATAACTGTGTGGTAGACAGACCTGAACCAGTTACAGAATGACTGTGGAGGAGAGAATCAAGCTGACTCCTCAGTCCTTTGGAAGATACTCTCAATTCTGGTTCCACAGCCAATCAGAAAAAGGCTCTCCCTGACCCTGGGTAAGCAGACCTTAGTGAGCAGTCACAGAATGACTGTGTCCTCCATAGTCTCTCCAACTTCCATCCCACATCACTGTGTGGTCTCCCCCAGAACAGACCCCTCAGGCATTCCATGTGGGAACCTTCTATGAGCCAAGAGAGCTGAGACCTTTGGTCTGTTCTTCCATCCCTGAAGCCTAGGGCCGGTTCATCAGCTTCATCTGAGGCCTCTGACTGTTTCTCTTTTAGGCTGGTGTCAGGACCAGAAATGTAAGGATGGTTTTAATTCTATTTCCTGCACCTCAGCTCTTGGCCTTCCCCCTTGCCTTTCAGCGGCTGCTGAGCATAGTGAATGGAGTTAAACTGGAATGCCAGCCAATATTGCATTTTAACTGGCTGCCTTCATCCTCAGCCTCACCCACAGCCAATCTGATGCTCAGAAATCAGTGTCATGGAAATGGCTGGCTGCTTCAATGCGACAACAGCCTCTTGGTTGCTCATAACATGGGAATGCTGACTTGATTGTAACAGTAAATGGAGCTAACAGAGCAGAAGCAAATGGTCAAAACAGACTAAAACCACAGGCTTTGAGATGGGCTGCATCCCAAGCCTTCAATCAAAACACATTTTTATCTCTGAAATCTTGTGCTCCCAGCAGCCTGGTTTTGTTTCTCTGTCTGCTGTTGAGTCATATGCCAGAGTGCCCCATGAACCACACCCTGAGATTCTTTCCATCTTTTCCCCATTTTTGAGAGTCATGTGTTAACTATTGGTTGCATTTGTGGAGGCCAAAAGTAACACTTTATTGTTTTTGCCATGGAAACCCTCTGGCTTGTTTTTGTGAAAGCTGTGTGAAAAGTGGGCTGCAAGGACTAAGGAAGGGAAGGGAAGGAAATCCACCCCAGGGGCAATAAACCAAACAATGGCTTGTGACAATGGCTGGGCTCCTTCTGGTCTCTACAATGACCATTTGTTAAACAGATTGTCAGGATAAAGAAAACCCAAAGACTCTCCTCTCCTCAAAAGAGCCAAGAAAATAATGCTCAAAAATGGTGGCATTTATCTTTCTGAAGCAAGAAAATATGTTTTTATTATGTCTGTGATCAGAAGGTGACCTGTGTAGAGACAGTCTTCTCTACAGAAGACACATATGTCATTTTCATTACAAAATATATGGAGCCAGATAGTAGATGAAATAGCCACTTTCCTCATTCCCACTATCTGTAATCCCCCCAAGGAGGAATTATGCATCTTCTATAGAGCACTTAGAACAGAATCCAGAGAATAAAGAGAGAGAGAATACCAGGCAAGGCAAAATCTTTATGAACTGACTAGGGAGAAAGCACACTTCACCTCCCCCCTCCAACTCCCCACAAGGAGGCACAAATTAACCTGCGGGTTTGTGCTTGGGCCCCAGATTGGGATCACATCCCAAAGTATAAATACTTTGCTTGAACATTTCACTCCCACAAGTAGCAAATAAACCCGAGATTTCACACAGAAAACTGGTAAAGATGACGGAACATGGGAATAGTCAATGTTGGAAGGATTAGGGAAATGTGGGCATGCTGATGCATTCTTGGTGGAATTGTGAATTGGTCTAATTACTCTGGAATGAAACTTATAATTATGCCAAGTAAGTGACTAAAACGTTGCTACCTTCTGATCTAGAAACACCACTGTTAGACATATACTCCAAGGAGGTTAAAGGAAAAAAAGAAAGACTGTATATACACCAGAATATTAATAGCATCATTTTTATAGTAGCAAAGAAATGAGAATAAAGTGAATACTTTTTAAATGACCAAGAAAATGTCTACAACAATTTAAATAAGAAAAACAAATAACAAAACAATTGTAACTGAATGCTTAGAGATTTTAATGACTAAACATTGTCCTAAAGAAGACATATGAGAGGATACCTTGCCTGATCTTTGTAGAGGTGAGGGACCATTAGTGTGAAACACAGCTTATAAATGTCAGCATTTTGTAATATATAAAATTTTTCAACTTTATTTTCTTCCCCCTTTTAAAAATTCTTTATTATGAGGAATGGCTTTTTGAAAGGGGGAGTGGGAAAATGGGAACTGTAGATTATATAAAACAAAATCTATCTATACAAATTTTAAGGGAACATTCAATGTTCTTGCCAAGTGTGTTCTGTCCATTAGACTTAGGCATGTATTTGTTTTTAGGGACTAACATAGGCCTGAGTATTCTATGTAATGAGCACGAGTGTCCAGAGAGCACCATAAACCAGGCTAACAATCCCAGGGCTCTTGTTAGGTCAGGGACATTCCTTCAGACTTCTCAAAGGAAAAATGAAAAAACCCAGAGCAAGACACAGAGAAGCAACACAGTTGAGTGGAAAGAGCTCTGGGTCTGGAATCAGAGGGTCTGGGTTCAAGTCCTCCTCCAACATGAAGCATCTTTACTTTGGCCCTGGCCCATCTGTCACATGAGGAGGTGAGACTAGTTGAAGTCTGAGGTCCCTCCTATAACTTTTGTCCTACCACTTTGTACCCTGGGCCTCTGCAGGAGTTTACAGCTGCAGCAGGGTTCCCCAGCAGATGCCAACAGTGCAATGTATTGTGAGCCCGCAGCCAAGACAACAGCAATAGTACCTTGTTTTCTCTTCAAAAACTGTTTGCTCCTACTAAAATGACTTGGCACCAACCATGTCCACAAAAACACTCTGGAATGTGATTTCTGACCTGGGGGCATTAACAGCTTTGGCCAGGATCTAGCTTAATTCTTCCTTATAACTCTGTAATGGAGACTGGTTTCCAAACAAAGACTGACTCCCTCCTGTTCCATAAGGAGTTGGGGATGTCACCAGTGCTGGACATGGTTGAACATTACCATCTAATGGCTACTGGAAGTAAAGTAGATAAAGTGACCTCGGAGTCTGGAAGACCTGCATTTGAACACAGCCTTACATACCAGCTATGTGACTGACCAAATCACTGAACATCTCTGTGCACCAGTTTCCTCATATGTAGAACGGGAAAATAATAGTTGCTACCTTAGGGGAATTATGAGGATGAAATGAGGTAATATATGTGTAAAGCATTTTGCAAACCTCAAGCACTATATAAAGGTTAGTTATTTATGCTGGGATAGAAATAATTATGTGGATGTTTATACATTTCTTTCTCATGATGAATTTTAACAAATAGCAAACTGAATGGTTGTTGCATTTATATTATGTGTGCATATATATATATATATATATATATATATTTACTTACATATATATTAGAACAGAAAAAGAGGACAGTATATGAAATTCCAGGTTGCTTATGTACAAATGGTTTCTCTTTTTAAGTAGCTTTCAAACCTGGCTGCTTATGTATTTCTAAGTTTAGATTATGTATGATAGGAAGAAGCATTTATTAAGCACCTACTATGTACCAGGTCATTGGATCCTCACAATAATCCTTCAGATTATGTGCTATTAATATACCCATTTTACAGATGAGGACCCTAAGGCAGACAGAGGCTCCTGCTTTTATTCTGCCATCTTGGTTCCAGCCCCCAGACAGAGGTTAAGTTGTCTGTCCAGGGACATATAGTTAGTGTCTGAGGCTGCATTTGAACTCAGGTTTTCCAGACTCCAGGCCTAGTGCCTCCAGACCTCATTGCCTCTATGAATTGAGATACGCCCTCCAGAAAGACAGCAGGCTTGCTCTGATCCACCTCCCTTTCTTCTCCTGTTAATGAAATGTCTCATCTCTCTGGGAAACAAATGGCGAAAAGTAATTTTAAAATTCAGAATCCAAGAAAGCAGTTAACATGCATGTGAATGTGTGTGTGTATGGTACTGCATGCTTGTCAGTCATAATGACTGAATATATGTAACTTTTCACAATCAATTAATAAAGCAGTATTGATTAAGCCCTCACTATATGCCAGGCACCGGTGATACAAACACAGGAGTGAGGTGGTCACTTCCTTCAAGAAGCACCTGTTTTACTTAAGGATATGACATATTTCCCAACAAGTAAAAACAGGAGAAATACAAAATAAATTCTGTATGCTGGGGACAGGGAGGAGACAGGACTAACAACTAGTTAACTTAATAGAGTCATGCCTTCCAACTTGCTGTCCAACAACCACTTGACTTGTGGGTCCCCTATTCCCTCCAAGACCAGATACAAAATCCTCTGTTTGGCTCTGAAAGCTGTTCCTTACCTGGTGCCTTCTGGCCTTGCAGTCTCTGTGCACCTTACTCCCCTTCATGCACAATCCAATGACCATAGCCTCTTCATTGTTCCCCACACAAGACACCCCATTTCCTGACTGTGCATTTCCCTGGCTGTCCCTCCTGCACAGAAGGCTTCACCATCTCCAACACTTGGATTCCTTTAAATATTACCTGAAACCCACCTTTTCCCAAAAGCCCTTCTAAGTCCCCTATAATTCTACTACTGAGACTTTCTCCACTTTCTCTTGCATATGTCTTGTTTGTGTGTTGTCTCCCCCTTAGATTGTGGCCTCCTTGAGAGCAGAGACTTTTTCTGCCTTTTTCTCCAGGGCTTGACACATAACGGATGCTTAAAAAATACCTGCTGACTTGACAGACAGACAAAGGAGGTCATTGGGCAGTGATTAAAAACAAAGTCCTCACCTCTAGGACGTCAAATCTGCAGCTTGCATGGTACTCCACATTGAAATCTTCAATGGTGAGCTGAATACTGCTCCCTGGGGCTGTATGGATGTACCAGATACACTCCTTGTTGGGTGGGTAGTTATTTGGGTACTCAGGGCTAGTAAAGAAGCCAGAAGGCCCCACCAGCTCCCCACCACAACCTGTTAAAAAAATGGCAGAGCTATGGTCAGTTACATGTGTCCATGAATGTCTAGAAAATATTCAAAACCAATCGATAAAGTGGAAGATACAACAGTGAGACTGTGGTTTATCAGCTTGGAGGAAAATCAGAAATTCATAACAAAAACTCGTCACAGATGCTAACCCAGTGATTTTTTAAAAATAGTGGAAAGTCATGAAAGTTGCTTTTAAAATTTGCTTACTTAAAGAAATAATTAATTGTGATGCTTCTGTGGCACTAGATGCATTCATCTACAGAATGGCCCTTATTTTCTTTTCAGGATGAAATGCTATTTTTTTTTTAGATTTTGTTGAGAATTTCTAATTTCATGTTCCATGGACTTTCTAACAAATGTTGACTTAACAAGTGAGTGGCATAGTGGAAAGAGCATTATGCCAAAAACTGGGTTCAAATCCTTCCTCAGATACTCTCAGTGTTACCCTGGTCAAGTCACTTAAGATCTCTGTGCCCCAAATTCTTCATGCATGAAGTAAAGGGGGTGGATTGCACTGAGTCCCTTCCATCTCTAAATTTATGACTAGAACTAAATATCTACTGAAATCACCTATGTGCATCAGCATATAGGTGATGCCCAGCATCATATGACATCTATGCGACAAGCATTTAATCGAGGCCCCCCACCATGTCAAAAACAGCATGCTACCAATGCCAGGAAAGAGGGACCATTTAAATCCCCAAAGGCCCTGCCTTGGTGTTCATTCTGTCATTCACCACTGCTTCTCTTTGCCTGAATCTAGGGCATTCAATATTTAAAATCAATCAATAAGCACTCATCAAGCACCTTTTCTGTGCCAGTTGCTGGGGATACAAATATAACAAAGGAAGCAATCCTTACACCTAAGGAGGTTAATTCTAACGGGAGAAACAAAGAGGGCATATATAAGTATACACAGAATAAAAGCTGGGGCAGCTGGGTGGCACAGCGCTCCCTCCAGAGCACCAGGTCTGGAGTCAGAAAGACCAGAATTCAAATCTAGGCTCAGACACTTGCTAACTGTGTCACCCTGGGCAAATCACTTCACCCTGTTTGCCTCAGTTTCCTCATCTGTAAAATGTTACCTGGAGAAGGAAATGGCAAACCACTCCAGCATCTTTGCCCAGAAAACCCCAAATGGAGTCACAAAGAGTTAGACGTGACCAAAATTACTGAACAGCAATAAGAATAAAAGTTAGATCATTGAGAATTCCCAATACTGAAGGTCATATGCTGAAAAAGATGGTTATTGTACATTAAAAAAATCTTTGCAGATATTGCCTTTCATAGCTTTCACGCGATATATACCCTAATAGAATCTTTACCTAGCTTTGTTCTTAGAATCTTCCTTACATCAGAAAAAAGGACCCAGTGAAGATTTCAAGAACGAAGGTATAACCCCCTCACACCCACACACCCAAAAAAATCTAACCTGAAAAATAGCTTTTAGCACTCCTTGTCTTCCCAAACTGCAAATCTTCATAGCCCTGTGCATGGTTTTCCCTCCTTAAGCCCACAGCCTAGAGGTAATATCTTCTCTGTTAAATTACCTACTACACTTCTGAATTTTAATAAATGCTAAATTATAAAAAAACAAGATTATCGCAGCTAGTATAATTAGATGTGCTAAAACTGTTTATGGCATGGGTTGAACATTTTTTTAAAAAAACAGAAGGGCCATGAAAAGATTAGGACATATTCTTCCCATGAATCTAATACCAGAAGGGAAATGTCCCTGATAATGAGCCAAGGTCAACATAACTTGCATCTATGGCAAAAAAAAGTGGAACAGATCTCCCTGTTTTATAGGTATAAAGGGCTGTTCCTGATGCTTCCTCTGGGTTTCAGCAGGGTTTGCCATTTCTTTCTTCTGTGACAACAGCCACATTACACAGACTGATCCGTACAAATAAATATCTGTGAGGAAGTAACGTTGTCTGTTGGTGCCAGGATGTAAGATATGATAATAAGCTTTAAAGTTTACAAAGTGCTTTACATATGTTAACTCATTTGAATCTCTTACCCTCTCCCTCCATTTCATCCATCAGAGAAGTTATGAAACCATTGTTAGTTGTCATTACATCTAAAAATTCATAATTGCTCCCTTCATCCATTGCATTCCCTCTCTGATTTCAGTGTCTTCATAAACAAACAACAGGGTCCCCATGCCCACAGGCTGATTGATGCAAACCAAAACAGTAATATCAGATTCTTGGCTCTCAGTGGTGCCTTTCTGACTACAGTGAAACATTTTAATTCGTTCAAGCAGAACTCTGGAAACTCACAGTATGGTTGTTTTTTTGTTTTTTTTTTCTTGGCCCCAAGATAAGTAGTTTTTGTATTTTCTTGGGGTAGAAATGTGCCTTTCAGTGGTATCTCATGCACAACACTCCAGGAGGTTGGGTGACTTCCCTACAGTCCCAGGGTTGGCACCTGACAGACCTGGTACCAATACCTGAATCCAGGTCTTGTCCCTACAAGTCCAAGGGCCTTTCCACTGTACCATATAGTTCCCCTACCTTCCTCCTTCTACCTCTGACATTTAAGATAGTAACAAACATGCCTCTTAGTACCAAAAGCAATTTGTTGTTATTCGGTAGTGTTTCTCTTCGTGACCCCATCTAGGTTTTTCTTGGCAAAGATACTGGTGTGGTTTACCATTTCCTTCTCCAACTGATTTTACAGATAAGGAAACTGAGGCTCAGAGTCACATAGGTAGTAAGTGTCTGAGGCCAGATTTGAACTCAGGAAAATGAGTGTTCCTGATTCTAGGCAGAGCACTCTATCCACTGTGACACCTAGCTGCCCAAGAGCAATTTAGTATAGAAAAAATTAAGGACATATTTATTGAGTGAAAACTAGCATTGGAACTTAGATATAAAGTTCATAAAAACATGATGAAATTTGACCTTTCGTGAAATGGAAGCTTTGCATCTTTGTCTTCCTGAGTTCTGATAGATCACAGGAATGCTCATTCCTAAATGCAATGAGAACTAGATATTACTTGTTGCTGCAGTTAAAGTCTAATAGGTAGTCTAATAATTTGGTATGAAGGCTCAATCTGTCCACCTCAATGAAAACACTACTAGGTAGCTAGGTGTGCGTCATGGAAGTCATTTGGTTTTTCTCAATCTCTGAGAATCAATTTCCCTCAGTTCTTATTGTATTAAAGAAAAAAAATTCTGGGGGCGGCTAGGTGGTGCAGTGAGTAGAGCGTCTGCCCTGGAGTCAGAAGGACCTGAGTTTGGATCCGGCCTCAGACACTTAACACACACACAAACAAACAAAAAAAAAACCCTAGCCATGTGACTTGCCCAAGGCAAGTTACTTAACCCCACTTGCCCTACAAAAAAAAAAAAATTCTGGGGTGGCTAGGTGGCACAGTGAATAGTGCACCAGCCCTGGAGTCAGGAGGACCTGAGTTCAAATCCAGCCTCAGACACTTAACACTTACTATCTATGTGACCCCAAGCAAGTCACTTAACCCCAATTGCTCTGCCTTCCCCCTCCCTGTCATCCCCCAAAAAAGACCCCCCCAAAATCTTCTGAGTTCTTATCTACTGAATCACAGAATCTTTGAATTAGAAAACCTTCAGAAGTTGTCTGACTAAATGCACACCTGAATAGAAAATCATTTTATAATAAACCCAACAAGTGGACTTCCATACTCCTTCTAAAAACCTCCAGGGATTGTGAACACATTACTGGCCAAGGAGGTTCTTCCCTTTTGGGACACCTCTACCCAAGGATATGACATAATGAATCTAAATGAATCTAATCATGACATAATCAATCTAAAACACTTAGCAAACTTTAAAACACTACGGAAGTGCCAGTTCATATTATTATTATTATTGTTATAATTATTATTGTCCTAAGATTGATAACTTCAATCCCTGAGCTTTCTACTGTACTCCTGCTTAGCACAATGTTAAGTAATATAGGAATGACCTTGTAAATAAATGTTTAACAACCAGGCTCTCAAAAAAAAAAGTATGCACACATTTTAAAGTTTAATTGGCACTATTAAAACTTTCTAAAGTCTAGACCAGGGTACTCATGACCCCTTCAGCCCTTCTTAAACTATGGGCTGCAACCCTACATAGAGTCACAACCCACGGTTTAAGAAGCACTAGAGACAATCAACAAAACAATAAATCAAGCCCTGATTTCTAGGGATTGCCAATTTCTAAGTATAAAAGCTTTCCCTGAAAATTTAGCAATGGATCTCGGGAGCTGGTACCCTTGCCTCGAAGTATTACTGAGTTTACCAGAAATCTCCTTCTTTGTAATTTCCACCCATTAATCCCAGTTCTGTTCTCTAACGCCACATGGAGAAAGTCTAATCCCTCTTTCTCATGATAGTCCTTCTTGAAGATGCTTATCCAGTTCCTCAAAAATCTTTTCTTCTCTTGGTTCAATATCATAATTCTTCCCATCCTTATATAACATGGTACCACGGACAAGAAACATTGTGCTATTGTAGACCATGAGTCTCCTGACCAGTCATTCTGGAATGAGAATACCAAGATGTGTGAGGTTTAGTTTAACCCCTAGGAACTCAATTATTAGTTATTTACTGTCCCAGATACATGACTTGAACTCCCTGTCCCCTACCTCCCTGATGTATAAAGAATGGCAACCCCTACCAACATTACACTGTGTCACTGAAGGATCCTAAAAGGTGACATACTAATTACGGAGGTGGGCTGGGGTATAGCAGAAATTCACTCACCCTACAGTGAGCAAACCACCAACTCCCACCACCCTCATGCCCGTGATTCAGAATTCATAGCCAACCAAGGGGAAAGTGCTCCTCCCCTTCACTCTCTTCCCCTCCTCTCACTCCCAACCAGCTCAGTGCTGCTCCTCTCTAGACCCTGTCAACATCTATCCTTCCCTTACATTGTGCCCTTTGTAATCCCTGATCTTTTTTTAAACAAATTCTCCTTCAATAGATTTGTTACCAGAGTAAAGAAAACAATATACAATTATGGATCCAAGAAGGCTTAGGAGTGTCAGACTCCTATCTTGCCACAGGCGTGGAACATTGTAGATGTTTTCAGATTTTTTAGCTATATTGATCAGTTTTGCCCTTTTTCCCTTCCTCCTTTTTTAATTAAAAAATTGTTATAGGGCATGAATTTGGGTGAGGGGAGGAATAGAGAGGAGAGTGAGGCAATATAAAAACAAAAGATGTATGCCAACATAAACTTTTATAAACAAATGCCCTTCATTCCAGAACTCTTCTTCACACAGTCTTGCTGTTCTCTCTCACTCACAGATACCTGGCCCTTTTCTGAAGATGCCAAACTCCCTCCTGTGGGTTGCTCCTTTCCTCATGCTCCATGATGCACCTGGCCAGGGAGAGGAGTTGGTGTATCCTGCTACCACTTCCTGGCCCTCTCTTTGTTTCTGTCACTCAGCAATGTTCTTTTGAAGACCAGCCCTTCTGTGTTTATAACACTGACCAGGTCTTCATTGATGCAAAGCCTCCAAGTCATTCTCCCTCCTTGAGAATCTGGATCATAGTGTTTCCTTCCACCACAATCTCTGTCTTAATACTTTGAGGCTTAAGTAGATACCTGGCTCATCAACCTCAACTATCAAGTTTCCTTCTTCTATTTCAGTCATCCATGGGGATGGTCACACTGAGATCTCACCATGAGCCATCAATTCATTTAAGTACCTGTGACATGCTGGGCACTGTGTGGGGCACCAGAGATAAAGAGTTAAGTAGTCCCTATGTGTGTCATACACCCAGCTCCATGAGAGTGGAAGTATTTTTATTTTACTGGTCATCATTCCTCCTCTAGTGTCTAAAATGGTAGTTAGTCATGCACATTAAGCATGGCTGCTGTTTAATTTGTTTGGGTATGTGCTGATTTATAAACATGTTGTCTACTCCAATAGATTGTAAATTCCTTGAAGGTGGGGCTCATTTAAGTTTTTTTGTTTTTGTATCCTTAGTACAAAGCATAGTATATGGCACATGATAGCTGCTGGATAAATTGTTTATTGTTTGAAATACTTATGGATTAATTGAAAGATATTTGATTAATTGAATTAAAAAGTATATCATTAAGATCCTTTCTTAAAATTTCAGCATATGTAGAATAAAATCTTCTCCATAAGCAAATACCTGTATTGTTCACTTTTTAGTAGTTAGCCTTCATTAAAAAAATAGTACTCGGGGCGGCTAGGTGGCGCAGTGAGTAAGAGCGCCGGCCTCGGAGTTGGGATGACCCGAGATCAGATCCGGCCTCAGAAAATGAGCACCCACGCATAAATAATGACTAGCCGTGTAACCTTGAGCAAGTTACTTAACCCCAATTGCTTTATTAAAAAAAAAAAATAGTACTGGTGACTAATCTTTGGTTGATTTTATTTTCATCCCAACTCTCAGTCAAAGGCATATTGATATGACTATATATGGAAGTCTTGAAAGCTGTTTCAGAGTTTGTTTGTATGAGGGGAAGGGGAAAGGCATAAGTATTTAGGAATAACAGCCTACTATGTGCTAGGCTGTGCTAAGTGCTTTACAAATATTATTCCATTTGATCCTCACAACCACCCAGTGAGGTAGATTCTATTATTACCCCCATTTTGCAATTGAGGAAACTGAGGTAAACAGAGGTTAAGTGATTTTCTCAGGATCACAGGGCTAGTGTCTGAGACCAAATTTGAACTCGGGTCCTCCTGACTGTAGGCAAAGTGGTCTATCCCTTGTACCACCTAGTTCCTGAGTAGTTAACCTCAAAAGTTTACATAAGAACACTTGCTAAGACAATTCTGTCTTAAATAACAAGGGGGTAAACGCCCCAAGTTATGAATTATAAAATTTTAAAGCTGCCTCTCCCCACAAATTTTCTACTTTCCTCTGCCACTCCATAGCCTTATTTGAAGGAATGGCTTTAATACAGGCACAGGATGCCGAAAATAAAGAGAAACAGGAGTAGAGGTACAAGGGCTAAAAGTCCTTGCTGCACAGAATATAAATTCTCATACAAAGGCTCCCCAGAAGCAATGGCTTCTCCATTCCTTTTGTGTATAGATGAGGAATCACAATCTGGAAGAAGAGAGGAGAGGCCCCTGGTTTTTCTGCAACCTGATCCCCCAGTGACTAGAGAAGCCTGTTTTACTTTTGCATCACTGAAAGCCCCCAGAAGGCAGAAGGGGCAAAGAAGAAATGTCATGGCTGAGGGGAGGAAGAGAGAGCATGGTCTCTGGATCTACTCTGTTCCTGTCTGACCACACCCTGGCCTGAATCCCTGAAGAGCCAGGAACCTTCACAAAATGTGTAAAACAATTGAACCAAAACAGATCTATCTATAGTTAGACAAAAAGATAGATTTGTATGCATACATACATACTTACATAATATATGTGCATATATGTACATACATACATATTTATACGAAGACAAATCTTTCAAAACACTATAAATAAAGGCATACATGTGCTTTATTAAGATATCCTATTCGATAATTTTTTCCAGTAACTTAAAAATGAAAATTGCTTCTACCATGGTCCCTTCAAATAAGTTTTTTAATTGAGACTAATTTCCCTCCTTTGCACAGTGGGTGGCTCCAAACTGTGGGTGGTTTTTGACTGATTCATACCATGCACCAAGCTGGTCTTGAGAGAGTCTATAGTTTGCTAAAGTTACAGTCACAGGAGTTTAGATGGTACAATCTCTAATGCCCATTCAGTGCAAGAAATGAGGGATTCTACTAAACAGAAAGTATTACTGAAGAGTATATTGTGTACTTGTGTAGTTAAAGAGCACTGTGTGTTTATATGAATGTAAGCAATAATAATATTATGTATTAATATTGGAATATAATTATATAATGTTGCATAGATTATATATAATATAGAAAACATACTTGTGTCTGTGATAGGGTATGTGTTTATATCCATGTGTGTATCTCTGTGTGTATAGAATAAATATACACAAATACCTGTGTCTATGTAGACACATTTGTATGTGTGTTTATACACATATATACATATATGTTCACACACATATACACACACCTGTGGCTTCACTGATATAGGGAACTCCCAAGTGGGTCAACTTTCAAGTAACACAGGTCAGCACCTTCTCCACAACTTCAATTCTTTAATAGTTGCATAGACCACTGAAAGGTGAGGTAACTTATCACACAGCCAGTATGTATCAGAAGTAGGGCTTGAACTCAAGTCTTATAATCCCTGAACATGGCACTCTATCCACCCCTCCCCTTCTCCAGACATAAGCACACACATGCACATGCATGTACACACACACACACACAAACTGTCAATGTGGTTCAGTATTCCTTCCAACTAAGGATGTAATAAGTTCTAAAATATCCACATTTTGTGGTCTCCAAGCACAAAAAATAACAGCAACACAAGTATTTTCTTAAAAGTTGATTGGTAATACCATATTTCCACTAAGTTTGCTAATGGCAATGGAGAAGCTGACACTACAGACTGGCATGGAATGGATGATGGGATCAGTGGGCCAAGATGACAAGAAGATCTCATTATATGTAGCATTGAGACAAATGCTGGGTCTGACAACAACTTTATAATCAAGAATTTCTAGTTGAGGACTGGTCAGACCTTAGACAGGATGAGAAAGAAGTAAAGTAATTTGTTCAGAGGTCCTGATTTACATGGTAACTGGATAAAGGTCAAGTTAGTAGCTAGCAGGTCAACTGTTGATGCTGTAAGAAAGAAAAGATGCCGCTGGGAAGTAGGCCAAGAGAGGAAGAAGTTCCACAAGAATTGCTTTGGGTTTTATATTCTCAATAATTAAGGGTGCTGTCTTCCTTACAGATCAGAGGTTTTGTCAGTCCACCACTACATGACAGACACACAATTGTATCTGACTCAGAACCAGAAAGATTCGCACTGAATTTCATGGTGAGATGAATTTGGAGGAATCTGTTTTTGGCATCAGAGAGAGAAGAGTGTGAGAAACTGGGCTGACATTAACTCACTATATCCACTCTGTGGACAGGCCCTAGAAGCTCAGATAAATTCTGTTTATATCTAGACTATAATTTTTAAATTAATGAAGAAGGATTTTCTGAAGAAGGTGCCAAATTAGGAATATTGTATCCATGGAATGCTCTGAACTATGCTGAATTAGTATGCTGTGGCTATCCTTCCCAGTGAGTAGTTAGAGGGAAATAAGACTTGTGGAGTCATCATTTAGCTCTATCAGTAAAATAAAATTCGATATTTTCTCCATGGAAAGGGTTAAAGAATTCATCTTAGTCCAGAAAAAAAGTAGCCACTCTATGAGTCTTTCCCTATTGATTAATTGCATCTTCCCCTTTACCCTGCAAATGCCTCCTCCCTACCCAAAGATTTCCCTTAAAATTCTTCTGGGAGAAAAATGTATTTTATTCATTTTGGACACCACTGAAGATTTCCCAAACTAACCATCTTGAAAACTATCAGGGGCTGCAGAAGTTACCAGTTATTTTATGAGACCAAAGGGAGTGACTGGGCTAATTTCCCCTGAAATAGGCAGCTATGACTATGGTTCTGTTCTCCTAAGCATATTTCATGAGTCTCACGTAGACACTTGATGAAATCCCCCAAACTGGCAAAATTTGGGGAAGGAAAAAAAGGAACAACTTTCTTTTTTAGAGGGCTTCCAGTTCAATGGTCATACTCCCATTCAGGATTACTCATTCTAAAGCTGTTTCCTTTCATCAGTCTTGGCAAAATATTTTCAGGGAAAGGGGCTGGTGAATCACCCCCAGGGGGACACTTAATTACCTGCTTCTCCCTCATTCCTCCTGTCTCCTTCCACCACACCCTCAGTCTTCCTCCCCAGGAAGGTTTACACAGCTTAATAGACAACACTGCATGCTGGGAGTGACAATGACCATGACCTTCAGGCCTTTGGGCCTCTCCTCTCCTAGCAACAAGGCTTTTAGTATGCTTAGTGCTCTCAGAGATGGGAACATGAGATCATAGGAACATAGAATCAGCTCTGAAAGCAGCCATAGAGGTCCCCAGAAACCCAACTCCTTCATTTTACAGATAAGGAAAGTGGGCCCCAGTTAAATGATTTGTCCAAGGTCTCACAGGTAAGAGGGATTTTAATCTAAGTCCTCTGAATTCAACTAAGGGACTTGATGGAGATAGAACCAGATGTAAAATAAGGAAGACTCATCCTCATAAGTTCAAATCTGACTAGCTGTGTGACCCTGGGCAAGTCATTCACCCTTAGTTGCCTCAGTTTCCTCATCTGTAAAATGAGCTGGAGAAGGAAATGGCAAAGCACTCCAGTATCTTTGCAAAGAAAAACCCCCCAAAAGTGTCAAAGAGTCATATGTGACTGAAACAACTCAGCAATAACAACAAAATCTCTAAATTCAAATTCCCTGCTCTTTCCACTATATTAGCAATCATTCATGCCCTGTATAGTTCAATTCCATTCACTTCATGGTAGATGAGAAAACTGCCAGAAGCATACTGGGGCTGCTAGAAAACAGGGCTCTGGCTTCCAATTCTAACTCTCTGCAGTCTATTCTTCCTCTCACCTCCACATTGCCTGGCCCATTAGCTGTATGACCCTGGGCAACTCACTTAAAGTGTCAGTCTCTGTTTCATCATTTGTAATACATGGCTATTTAAAGTAGCTATCTCACAGGGTTTTTGTAAAGGTCAAATTATACATCCACACATATATAGAACGCTTTGCAAACCTTAAAGAGATATACAAATATTAACTCATATTATTACCTGAAAAAGTTCCACAAATTTATTATACTTGATAAAATGCAATGTGGTTTAGTGAAAAGAAAGCTGGATTTGGAGATATAAAAACCTGGGTTTGCATATCAGTTCTGCCTATTTGCCTGGACAATTCACTTAAGCCTTATAATTTCCTCATCTGTAAAATGAGAGAGAAATGGAAATGAAGTCTCAGGACCCTTCTAGCTCTAAATATAGAATTCTATGGTAACAGGACCACAAAATTGCCCAGGGTGAGAACTGAGTCTCTTTCCATTGCTATGTTCTCTGATGTTCATGGAAAGAAAAAAAATCATGGAAAAAATAAGTTACTTCCTTAAGCAAAATGTTAACTTGATCAGCGCACTAATCATTTAATTTAATTTAATTACCCTTCATCTACTCTTCTATATAACATCTGGGACATTTTCATCATAATTAACTGAAAAAGTAGTCATTTGAATTAGAAGTATCCAATTAATGCAAGGTTAGTCTGGAAGTAACTGAATTTATAGTAGGATAAGTTTAATCAGAAGGAAGAAAATTATTATGTGATTATATACATATGTGTGTGGGGTATATACACATATGTGTATATGTGTGTATTGTGTGTATGTCTAATCATAATTAGAAACAGTAATATTAAAGATTCATTACTGATTCATGAGCCAATGCCTGAGGAGAAAATTTAACTGATGTTTCACAGTTCCTAAAATTCCTAAGTACTAGTTCTGTTTAGTACTGAATCTTTTTATTAAGTGATTGCAAAATACCACACACACACACACACACACACACACACACACACACACACACCCCATGCCATGAACAGACAATGTTAGAAGAGAAGCAAAAAAACAAACAAACAAATAAAAAAACCCACACAGTTTTCAAAGCTTTCCCACAGCAATGCTTGGATCTGTGATATAGCAATAAAATATGTATGGAGCAGGGAAAAGCAAAACCTCTTTGAACTATAAAGATCTACAACGAATTTGAGATTGGTTCACCATTCTCAATGGAACAATTTTTGGAAACTTTTGCTATAAATTGTGAAACTGTGAGAAAAAAAATACAGGGTTTTTTTCTCCTTGTGTTGTACTAAAAAAGCCTGGAATTCCCCCAGAAAGCATATGCAACATCTATCACAGACGGAGTTGCTAGGTAACCAGGACACAAATAGAAAGGTCAAGAAACCTGTACAGACTGAACTTCTTCCTTTTGCCAAAATTGCAGGGATTGCCACGAATGGAGCACTACGTATTTGAAGAAGGTGGGGGAGCCAAGGGGAGGTTTGGTTATTGCTGTTCGTGATGTACTATTTCAAAGAGTGTTCTTGGAAATAGAATCCAGACTTTGGTATAGAGTAGCCACCAGTGAATTTGGGATGATGAGTAACCTTTAAAAAACCTCATGCTCTTTGTGAGCTTAGATTTGTTCAGCAATGAGTCCTAACCACATGCCAAAAAAATGAGGTTTTTTCCCTCCCCAAAGTGAAATCAAGACGAAATGCATGTACATTTAACAATAATATGTACTGTTGTAGTCAAGGATGTGAATAATATTAGACTTTGGATTTTTTTTTAACTCACTCTGAAATTTCAGTCAATCTGTGAAGTCTGCTCCTAAGCTCAAGGAGGTTTCAAGATCTCATCAGCGTGGCTCTTCCATCCTCTACTCCATGGGTCTACACTGGAAGCCATCCACACCTCCTCCTCCCAAAAGCTAAGTGCAAGAATCTTAGCATTTCTGAGACAAAAATAAATAAACCATAGCATGCCTTCAGGAAAGGCAGCATAGTGCAGTGGACATAGGGGCTGGTCTTAGAGTCAGAAAGACCAGGGCTTGAGTCCCTTCTCTCATATAAACTGACTGTGTATTCATGGTCAACTGAGGTACCTCAAGCAAAACTTGTTGTTATGGTTGTTCAGTCATGTCCAATTCTTTGTGACCCCACTTGGGGTTTTCTTAGTAAAGATAATGCAGAGGTTTGCCATTTTCTTCTCCAGCTCATTTTGCAGAGAAGGAAACTGAGGTAAACAGGGTTAAGTGATTTGCCCAGGATCACACTGCTATTAAGTGTCTGAGGCCAGATTTCTATCCATTGTGCTGCCTAGCTGCTCCAGGCAATCTCTGACTATTAAATTAAGGACAAGATACAGAAATGCATTAGTAGAGGGAGGTTCCCCCTCCATAAAAATCTCTTTTTAGTAAATGATGTTTTCATTTCTTAAATTAGGGACTTTTCAGTCGGTGGTGTCTTTCTCTTAAAGACTGATATGAACAGAGTGTTCCATAAAAAGAGGTGTGAGGAAGTTTCTGAAACTAAATGATTATCTGTCCAGATAATGGTTGGGAAAGCCAATGTTGTGATTAACAAATGTTCAAGTGTTCAAATTCATTTTTAGCTACTGGGAGTCACAAACAACCAAACAGCCCCAATAGGTTAATATAGGACATCCTACGTCAAAGGAGTACCAATCTAGCTTCAAACATATCAAACGGCTACATCCCAAGTACCCACATGTTATGTACAGAACCTACATAAAGCACAAATGTGAATGGTGGTGGTTGTTTTTAGCATGAGTTCATTCTCTAAAAAATAATCATTTGAAAATGTTCTGCATTTTTTTCTAATTTTTCTAACTTTTTACATAAACTGAAATTTTTAATCTTGTTTGGGTGCCTGTATGGGAGTAATAATGACCTGGGATAATGATACTATATTCAGGCTTTTTGGTCAGTTCAACCCCACTCCTGAAAGACAATTGCTAAATTTTCAGTGTGAGCATTTACATTTCAGAAATCAACAAATACTACAAATCAGGGCATGATTTAATATTTTGTTGACTGCCTAGACTTAAGAATATGATAAATAAGATATTTATAATGCAGATTAAACTTTAAAAGTGTGCCTATTTTACATTTTTTCTTTTTCTTGGAAAGCTGGTTATTAAACATTTACTAGCATATTACTGCTTATATTTGTACTGATTTGTCATCTCTAAGAGGTTCCCTGAAGATTTCCTAAACAAAGGAAGTATTTTCACTGATGTCATATTTGAGGCAGAATGTGACAGGTGTTGTAACAGTTTTTTGTAACATTATACCATAGCTCACCATTGGAAGGGAAGCTGAATACATAATTCAACTAAAACTGTGTAAGGAAC
The DNA here is from genome assembly GCA_011680675.1 of Gymnobelideus leadbeateri. Classification (NCBI taxonomy): domain Eukaryota; kingdom Metazoa; phylum Chordata; class Mammalia; order Diprotodontia; family Petauridae; genus Gymnobelideus; species Gymnobelideus leadbeateri. The sequence continues at coordinate 43,551 of WOXC01006769.1, forward strand.
TGAATTGGAGCCATACAGTTAAACTGAGACTAGGCCTGGACAGAAAAATTAACTTCTAAAAACTCTTCTGAAACAGTCCTGGAATCCTTATTGGCCACAACTCATCAGAGATACCACACATTCCTAAATGAAACAAAATATCTTCAGTGTTGGAAATTTTTTTTCATATTTTGCATGATTGCTATTTGAAAGATAATAATAGCTGCCATTCACATTGCTTTTTAAGGTTTGCAAAGTATTTTATCTACATTATCCTATTTAAGATAGGAACCAGCAAAACAATCATCATGACTTTTAAAAATTATAAAACACTTTTAAAATATAAAAATGTATTGACCTATTAAATCATAATTCCATGTTTCAAAATCATGTCTTTTTCAGTGACACAGAAAAACAAAGAAGTCGACCTCATTTTCACTATGCCCCATTTTTATCAGCTTCTGGATCAGTCCAAGAGCAGAGAAGTGAAATCAGAGTCTTCTCTTTACTCCATTCCCTTCTATCATCTTCCATGACTTCAACATCCATTTTGGTAAACATTTACTGCGTGTTCCCTTCATTCTATTGTCATTCAAACCTCCACCCCTACCCTCTTCCCCCATACTTTAGCCAGGACCCTACACAGCTTCACTAACAGGAAGAATTAAGATGGCACTGGTCTTCAGTATCCCAATGGCATCACTGATCTGTCTCTGAATCTATAAGTCAGCTCACCTTGTCTCTGACTACATCCTTTACCTTCATAGGACCTTCAACCACTTCAGCTGGTCCATAAGCTCCCTTTCAGCTCTGCTAAACTTTCTACTGTAGATTCAATAGAAAACTATTTCAGTGCGTTGTCTCAAGGATCTCTTCCCCTTCTCCATTTCATCCTGGTTCCCATACCCATACCCAACTGTGTATCACCCGCCTGTCCACTTTCTTATTTCACACTCCTGTCAGAGGAAGAAGTTGTAGGCAGCCCTGGTCCATCTCAGACTTGGGATGTTTAGCTTTTACATGGCATTCCATGCTTCTCATTAATATCTTCATCTATCTCTCATCATTCCCTAATACATGCCAAACAGTGTTTTAAAAATTGTTTTTATATTCTTAGCCCCTAGCAAAGGGCTTTGCACAGAACAGAAAATGGAGTGGATTGAATTTTCATCTGTTCTTAAACATCCACCTCCTTTCTCCTGACTCTGTCATCTAACTCTTAGAGAAAAATTTGACTATGAGCCTTCTCACATCCAGCACAACATAAAACTGTCCCTGTATCTGTCTGTCTTCCTGTTCTTTCCAGTTGGAGTCATAACCAGGCAGGATGACTGGGGATTTGCCATAGGCTAGTCAACTGTCCCATCCCATCATGGCAGATTTTACTGATAATAGTCATTTTATTCCTTCAAGGAGAAAATGGAATAAGTACTGGCTAGTCAAGGGCCATATTGTCAGGATGCTGAGCACAGAAGTGATTCACCAATGGAGGAATAGTCATTGCTCCTTGTTCTAAATCTTGGAGCCAGGACTCAGACCCAGTCCTCCTGTCTCTTAGACCCAGACTCTTTCCAATCCACTGTGCTATCTCCCTTTATAGCACCTTTAGTCTCTCACATTCACCATGGAATCCTTTCCTTCCACCTTCAAACCCTGCCAGGTATCTTCATCTTAACAACAACAATCATTAAAAAAAAAAAACCCTTGATATGATCCTCCTATCTATTCCCCCATCCTTTTTCCTTCTTTTCTCTACCAAATTCGAAGCTTCAGTCTAAGCCAATGTTTTCCAGCCCAAACATCCCATGGAACACGCAAACTATTTGAATGGTCTACTATCAAATACTCAGTCCCTTGCCAGCTTCAACACAATAGCTCTCAGCAGCTCTCAGTACCTGAGGGGGCAGGGGCCAGGAACAAGGGGAGTGAAACAAGACAAAAATGAGAAGTGTAGGATGCAGGGAAAAGAAAAGGAGATGGAAGAATTTGTTTTTTAAAATTTGCATTTTTAAAGAAGCAAGTAAACTTTGGAAATGAAAATTTTATGCAGCAAAAAAAAAAATGTTGCTATAAACCAGGTTTTTGTTTGTTTGTTTTCTACTCTGATTATGGGAAATACTCTTGTGAAGACATTACCTTCATTTCCTGTCCATTTGCTCTCCTCTGAAAATCTCTCCAATATAACTTTCATATTCATAATTCTGTTGAGATTATTCTTGAAGTTTACCAATGACCTTTTGCCAACCCCAGTGGCTTTTTTGCATTCTTCATTTACCACCACTGATACTCCTTGAAATAATTTTCTCCTGTTTCCCATGACTCAATAGTTTTCTGATTCCTCTCATATTTCTCTGATTATTCTTTCTCTATATTTTTGGGTGGCTCCTTTTCATCCTCACTCCCTCACTTTAGGTAGTTCCCAAATATCTGTTATTTCTTCTTCAAAACTCATTCCCCTCAGCTCTCAAATCTAAATAAACCCTTACTCCAGGTTCATATGTTCAAATGACTACAGGAAACCCCTACTTGGATATCTCTTTGTTCCCTCAAAATCAATGTATGTAAAATTAAACTCATCAGCTTTCTCTTCAAACTAACTCCCCTTTACAGCAGTCCTTCTCTGTGACTTTTTTCCAGTCATTATCATCAGGAAATTTGAATTTATATTTGAATCACTCCTATTGATACTCCTGATATCCAATTTGTCATAAATTCTCGATACTTCTCCCTCTAAAATGACTTTCACATTCACCTTGCCCTCTCTAGTCCCACTGCCTTGCAAGAACTCTTGTTCTTCCAATTAATAACATTGATTTATTTTATCCTTGCCACCCACACTAAAGACCATGCCCTGCAGGAACTGAGGACCTGCTCCCCTGATTGATGACTCACTCTTCTAGACCAATATTCCAGGAAATCCTCTGGTATATTTTACTTCACTCCTTCCTCTCAGTCTGGGCCAACACTCTCTCTACCTCACATGCACCTCCTCCCTTTACTCCCATTCCCACCGCTGGGACCATAAGCCGTTATCAAACCAGCTCTGCCAATTAAAAATTATAATAAAAAACAAGCTCCTCTTTTCAGTCTGCTTTTGGTCTTGCATTTGTTTTATTTTATGTAATTGAAAGGATCTCTTTTGTCTTTTATGATCCCTACTATCACTCAATGCTTTTTTTCCTGCACCAGCCTCCTAAACCAGTCTCCCTTCCACCAGTCCTGCATTTTACTCTCATATGAATCTTCCTAAAATATTCCTTCCCATCACAAAAATCTTCAAAGTTCTGCCTACCTTGTGAAATCCAAATTGGTCGGTTTTGCTTTCAAGCCTCTTCATAAGCTCTCTGCACCCTACCTATCTCACTTAGGTCCCTCTGCTCCCTAGCACTGAGCCAATCAGACCCATCTCACCATTCTCTGTTAGCACCATCTTTCTTTGCACAGCTCTATCTGTTCTGGTCATCCCACTAACCTAGAAAAACCTGGTGCAGAGTAACAGAACTTCAGAGGTGGAAGCGCCCTCAAAGGGCAGCTAGGCCAGCCTGTGTCTGATCAGAAAGCCCCTCTGCCACTTCCCTGACAAGTGAGCCTCTCCAGCAGGGGCTCTTCACCTTAATGTGTCACGTTTTTGATAGTCTGATTACTGTATTTCAATATACTTGGTTTCCGCTGTAATGCTCCGTATTTTATTCTGTGCATTTAATGTCCTTGTTCTGATCAGGCGAGTAGGCTTTCCCACATGCTGCCAAAGGATTCCAGGACACAAAGTTGGCAATATGTCCACTAGAGTTTCATCTGTTGACTTGCTTATCTCTTTATCATCTTCCAAAACCTGACTTACAATGCCTTTTCCAAAAAGATTTTACCAACTACTTCCCATTTTTAAACTCTTATTGGCCTTGCCAGGACCACACACTGGAGACTCAACAAGCCACACACAGCTGACATTCGGCCTACAGCACAGCTAGGTGTTCAGTCAACACAATACAAACAGACAAAATCGTTCTACCAAGACAGAAAAAAAAAAATTCAAACTAGATCTTTCTCATCACATTTAAGACAGATGCCCTAAAGATTAAGAAGCAAAGTTTGCTTTCTGGATAACTGGAGGGCAAAGAGAATTGAAATGATGGGAAATGAGAGAAACAGGGCCAGGATCATCCCAATAAGCTTCTCCAGTGTGGAAAAAAATGGGTTTAGGACAAAAGGGATGTGGTCTACCACCAGCAGGTTCACAGGAGGCAAGTGCAGGAGCTGGCTAGTGCTTATGCTGACGGGGGTGCGGGTGGGGGACGCCTGGCTTCCCCAAGCTGGGGGAAAGCACTTGCCAGGAAGATTTCTGTAAACTCCCGCTGCTTTAGAAAATAACTTAAAAGGCCAGAGGGGAGATAAAATGAAACCAGCTCCCCTGTCTGGAGGCTGATGTCATCCTTCTTGACAAAGAAAAGGCTTTTCCTTTGTGAAGGTACAGGATGACATCACCACCCCTCACATCCCTTCCCCCCTCCTCAGCTCCAGTCCTCCCTCCCCCTGGTTCCCAGCTGAGGAGCTCGTTCCCTTTGCATGTTATTCTTTTACTCCCAAAGCTCCTTGACCTTGCTTGAATGCTGGATTCCACTCCCTGGTGAAAGAGAGGCCCTCTGGGAGCTGGCAGCCCAAAGAGATGAGTGTCGAATGAGGCTGAGCCCCAGAGCGCCTATTCAGAGTTTGTCCAAAGCTGTGCTCCCTTCAGTGGCACAGGCCGGCCGGGGCCTCTGATTCAGACACTGGACAATGCTGTCAGAACTGAATGGTGTGAAATGATTATCCAGACCGAGCAACTGTGGCCATGCCATTATTTTCAGGGTGGGACGGTCTTTGGGAGGCTGCATAATGACATGGTCATAGGGCTTAATCTGCTCCTGCAACAGCACCTCTGTTAAAATGGGCCAACAGATAAAGCCCGTTAGGAGATCCATGTCCTCAGAGCAAACTGAAGCCTTGTGTGGTGGACAAAGGAGGCTACATTTTTTTAAAAAGTGTTTGTTTATTAACTGACTCACTCAGTAAAGGGGGGATATGGCTTCTCATCCTTCAGACAAACTCAGGAAATGATGTCACTGTTGTTCTCTAAGGGCCAAATGAAAAATACCATGGCATGGCTGTCATTGGAAAGGGGCAGGAGGGGCTGAAAGGATATGTGATGCTGATGCAATGGAGACCAACGGGTGGGAACAAAATGGAACATCCCTTCATCAGCAGGGGAACGTTACATCTGGGCTGCCCCTAATTCCGATTCAAAGGAAGCTCTTTTCTAAGGAGGATAAGTAACGCTTTTTCTATTCAGTTTTAGTCTATTACTGTACTTCCAGGGAGTAGAAGGAACCCTGGATTTTAATTCCTAAGTCCGAATCTTATGATCTTGGGCACGTCACTTGACTTCCTCAGGTCTGTTTCCTCATCTGTGAAACAAGAAGTTTGGATCAGATAGCCTCTCATGCTCTAAATCCTATGCTATAATAATATGATTCCTTGGGGGTCTCAAGGAGCACCAATTGCCTCATATACACATTCAACTACTAACTATTTAAAGGTAATTTTTGAGTCTGCCTAAACATCTTGATTCCATTCAAACTATCTATCCAAAATATAATTACATAATTATAATAATAATTCTACCTTAAAAAAATCACCCTGTCCCAGTGCTTCAGGAAAAGCAACCTCTTTCAAGCCATCTCCCCTGATTAATGCAAAGACAGCTATAGAACAGTGGAGAGAAAGTGGCTTTAATTCTTGCCCACTGGTGATGTGACCTTGAGCAAGTCCCTTAACATCACAGAGACCCCCCAAGATTGCAAGTTGCACAGCAAATGTCATTTGGGAATGATGGAAGGTGTTTCCTCACTGAAAGTTCCCTAAATCAATGAGATCACAGGTCTGGTCCAACATGTGAGAAAAACTCTGGGTTAGACAACCTCTTAGCTGGAATCCCAAACATCAATTAGTCTATCTGGTAGCTTCTCTTTTCTGCCTCTACCCAAGGACAATAAAACCAGGGTGATCTCATCCACTAAAGCGTTTTCCTATTTCCAATCTTCTTTCCTGTTGGTGCCCCCTTTTCCTCCTCCCATTGACTGACAAATGGGACACAGAAAATACAGATGTGTGCCTAAAAACCTTACTTTGGAATGAGGTCATCATAGAGCTAGAAACTGTATGTTTGGGATTGAAGTCCATTACAAGGATGGTTCATGTTATTCAGTTAACTTTGCACGTGGGTTTAAACCACTAACCATTCCCTACCCCTACTCTCCTTTTGTCTAAAAGCTCTTTCCTTAAACCCTGACTTCTAGACACTTCTTATTGAGTCTCCATTTCTCCCTGCTAGAGCTACTGTCCCACCTTTCCCTTATTTTAATCTCTGAAAGAGTAAGTCCCATTGTTCAGGAGGTCCCATGTATACACAATCCTATCTGCCTTCTGGTTAAAACTGTTTGTTCATTTAGTTCACCCTCTAAATGACAAGGTCCCACAATGTTGATTAAGGGCATGACTGAGAAGGGGAAAACGATTTAGGATTTAGAAATCATGGCTCTGGACCTTCATTTTATGAAGTAGTGGATCAGGATTAGAACCAAGGCCTCTAACTCCAGACCCCATGTTTTTTACTCACTGGGGAGGCACTCAGAGATGCCATCTAAGATGTACCAGTAACAAAACACAAACCTTATGACCCAAACTCAGCTTAATTCAACTAATATATTAAATACTTACTATGTCCAAAGTGCTAGGTGCTGGAGTGATGGGCAGGGGTACAAAAACAAGTCTGTTCTCATGGAGTTCTTATTTTTAATTGAAGGCAGGGGAGGAATGTAGCATGTACATAGATAAGGTAATCTGGGGAGAAAGAGATTACTAACACTGGGGCTGGGGAAGGGGGCTAAGATAGTAAAGGTGATACCTGACCTACACACCCACCTTCTCACCATTCTTAACCCCCTAAAATATGAGTTCCTTGAGGACAGAAAATACTATAGTTTTTCCTTTTTAACTGGAGCACCAATCATCAGTTGATTGAACTAGGGTAATTCCAGTCTGCAACTGCTACTTGCTGACTTCACATTTTAGGTTCCTGGGCTTCCTTGAAGTGGCATTACACCAGCTTGGCTGGTATTTCCCTGGTTCTGAAGGTAGTGATCCTGTTTTCTCTCTACTTCATCCCTTTAGCCTTGGCATTAGTTTTCTTAAAATGGTCCCCAAACCATGCACAGCTGTTCAGCCATTCTCCTTTCCCCTCTCCTTTTCCTGCCTGTGCTAGTATATCCAAGAAGCAGACTGCCCTTTCTTCATTCTTCCTGACTGACATCCCCATTCACAATATCTTTATGCAGGGAGTCACAATTTACATGTACATCCTAAAGAAAACTCCCACTGCCTTCTGTTTAGCTTGAAAGACCAAAGGCAGCATATTTAAATTGTAACACATACTCTCAGTCAGCGATTCATAGTGTCAAATTTTTAGGGATGTTATTTTGCTATGGTTTATCACAATACCACAAAACTTCCAGAACTCATGCATATTTTCATATTCATATAAGAAGATACAATGGAAAAGTGCTTATTCAAAATTAATATGTCATATTAATGTCATAAGAGACTACTCCTTGGTCTCCTTCCAATCTCTCCGCCTCTCCAGTATTTCTCTTACACAGTAGATGAAATAATCTTCCTAATGAACTCTCATAGGGTTATAAATCCAGAAATGGTAGGGACCTCAAAAGACATTGAATTCAACCTCTTCATTTTTCAGATGAGGAAATGGAGGAAGTCAAGGAAGGTTAAAGCCAGAAGTGGGATTTGAACTCAGCTGAGACTTTTCATTCCACTGTCAATGTTTTTTCATTCCCTGACTCAAAAATCATCTACAGCTCCTTACTACCTAAAAGATTAAGTAGAAACCCTTAGACTACTCCCAATGACTCAGCTCAACTGATTTTTCCTCCTTTCCTTCATACTAGTCTACTCTACATAATCCACTTGGAACAATTTTATACTCCAGGAGGATGGCACTAGGCACGAGGCCCTGACCTCGACAAGCTGGCTTTCCACTGGATGTAACTCCATATGCCATTCCTATAGGTCCTAAAGATACCATGGGTGTCACCGCCTCCAGAAAACTTTTGCTGATGCTCCATGGTGAAAGGCTGCTCCTATGCCTCCTCAACTCTTCACTAAGCACTTTGATGTTCTGCTTTGCCCCAGTATACCCTATCGTGCATTATACTTATTTGTGTACATATCACATTCCCCTTGAGGGTAGGGACTGGGTCATTTTTCCTCTTCATATGACCAGTACTTGGCACAATGCCTCAGACCTACTGGTCACTTAAATATTTGTGGAATTGAATATGCATTGTAATATTTCATAATATACATGAGAAGCAGGGAGGCAATAGCAGAAAGAGAACTGATTTTGGAGCCAGGAACAGCTAGACTCATATTCCACCTCTTACATATGCTGCTGTGTGACCTTGGGCAAGTCACTTGGCAAGCCTCCGAACCCTTGACAACTCTCAGAGACTTTAAGGTACAAAGAAAGTACTGACCTCCATTGGCAGTGGGAGCTTCCTCACCTAGTATTTCTTGTACTAATGAAATAACAAGTCCAGCCCCTAGCTCTACATTTAATATCCACATGATTTAAAAAAACAGGATGGGTGTTGGGAGTGAGGGAGTGGTTGAGGGGCCACCTCCCTGAGGCAACAGGAAAGGATCAAAGCCTGAATCAGAGAAGTTAATTAGCAGCCTCAGACTTGACAAGTAGAAGGGCCACTTCTTCAGAGACTGGGGCAGAGGACAGGTGGGCATTTATTGGCAGAGGTCTTGCACAAAGGAGGTTCCTACCTGTGGAATGTGAGAGAAGAGGGAAGTAGGGAGGTTTGAACTACAGCAGAATGGAACATGACTCAAACCTTACCATTGAGGTTCCAGTACATCTGGAATCCCTGTTCATTGCTGCCAACACTATCGGTGTGGAAGACCACATGAAGCTTGGACCCAGTGGTATTCCCAGCAGGGGGGATTTCTGCTCCACAGTAACGAGCTATCCGGTGAGGTCCATCATACAGCTGAAATCAGAGAGGAAATTCCCGATGATAAGAACAACTTTACAAAGCCTACTGAGTTAGACACCAAATGCAAAAGCCTGCCACCTACAGAATTCTGTTTTATTTAGAGGTAAGAGCAGAGAGTGGAGAAGACACTGTTGAAATAACTGGGGGAAAAACCCCACAACTATCTAAAAGTTGCTACCGGATTGCTCTATGGCAATGATACTCAGCTTTTGGGAAGTTTGACACCCTCTCATTATTTGTTTTCACATGTGATATCCTATTACTGAAAAGCACCAAGGTGTGGTCATTAGTCAGTCAATAAACATTTATTGAGTGCTTACTATGTACCAAGCACTCTGTTAGTGCTGGGGAAACAAAAGCCCCCAAGGACCTTGAAATCTAATGGAGATGACAACATGCAAACAACAATGAATAAATGAGCTATATACAGCATAAATTGGAGATACTAAATGGAGAGAAGGCACTAGAATTAAAGGAGATCTGGAAAGACTTCTGGTAGAAGGTGGTCTTCTGTCTGGAACCTGAAGGAAGCCAGGGAAGCCAGGAGACAGAGAACATTCCAGACTTGGGGGACAGTTAGTGAAAAGGCCCAGGGTATAAAGTGGAGCATCTTGCTTCAGGAACAGAAAGGAGGCTGGTGTCCTTGGATAAAAGAATAGTTGGCAGTTGGAGAGAATGTATGGTTAAGATGGCTATAAAGGGTGAGGGTGGGAGGGAGCAGGTTCTAAAGGGTTTTGAACCCCAAACGAGGGCTTTATATTTGATTCTAAAGGAGGTGATAGGGAGTGACTGCCAGTTATTGAGTAGAGGGATAACATGGTAAGGGCTGCACTTAAAGGAATATCGTTTTAATATCCAAGTGGAATATGGATTGGAATGGGCAGAGAGACTAATGAACAGGACATGTCATAGTCCAGGTGAGGGGAATTGAAGGCCTGCAACAAGGCAGAAGCAGTGTTAGAGGAAGGCGGACAAATGCAAGAAATACTGCAAAGATGAAACTGATAGGCCCTAGCAATAGATTAGATGGGGAGCGCCTAGGGTTAGGTCATGGGATGGAAGATGGCAGTGCCCTTGACAGTGACAGAGACTGCAGGAAGAAGGAAAGATTTGGGGGGAAAGATGAGTCCATTTCTAGACATGTTGAGTTCAAGGTATTTATGGGATATCCAGTTTGGGACGTCCAAGAGGCTACTAGAGATGTTAGGCTGAAGGTCAGTCTAGAGGTTAAGGTTGAATAAGTAAATTTGAGAATGATAAACATAGAGCAGATAATTATGATGTGGAAAGAGTAAAGGACTGGGTGTCATCTGGTCACAGAACTAGAGATGGGAGTGACCTCAGAGGCTTAATCCTCCTCACTTTACAGCTGAGAAAACTGATGCCCAAAGAGGCCAAGTGACTTACCCAAGGTCACAAAGGTAGTTAAGAAGCAGAGGTGGGATTTGAGCCCAGACCCTCTGATTCCAGAGTCATTGCTTTTCTCTGTAAGGTCATGCAGACCAGGTTCAAATCTTATCTCCACTTTTTACTATCTGAATGACTTTAGGCAAGTCACTTAGTCACTCTAGACTTCAGATACTTATCTTTGAAATAAGGGGGTCAGACTACATGAACTCAAAGGCCCATTACATCTTCAAATGATCTTCATATTGAATTTATATAAGTTTGTAGACATCTTTTAAAAGTTCTGTATGAGAGGGGGCGGAGCTAAGATGGCGGAGTAGAAACAGCATTTCCACTGCACTTCAGCCCACACCACTTCAAAATTATGTAAAAAGGGACTCTGAACAACCTCTGGAGCTCCAGAACCCACAGAACAACACAGAGAAGCTAACCTCCTGCTGAGGACAGCCTGGCAGCCCTGCAGGGAGTGACCAGTACAGCGCTCTGTGAGCAGAGCCCAGGCCTGAGAGAGTCAGAGGTTTTAGCCCCAGGGCCACGAGACCAGCAGCACACTGGAGGGACCCCAGAACACCAGCAGCTGTGGGGTTTCCAGAATTACCAACACATAGATGCCTAGGACAAAGTGAGAGGTTAGTGCCCCATGGACTTTGGGACCAGAATTTGGGAGTACTTCAGCTTCTTCCCCTGGAGGTGAGAAGCCACTGAGGAGCCATGGCACAGCCGCCATTTTGCAGCTTCAGCTCCTGGCCTGCAAACTATAGGGGGATCCAGTGATAGGTCTGGGGTGGGGGGGTAATTGCTCTTGCTTTAACCTTCTTGGATCTGGATTGCAGTCTGGGGTGGAGGTCTTGGGGTGTGTGACCAGCTTGCCAGAGTGTATGGGGGCTCCAAGGAGGGTACCCAACTAATACCTCCAGGCAGTTGAAAAGACCCCAACATTTGGGACAGAAGCTCCCCTGTCTGGTGGCAGAGTCCTACTGTGGCAACAAGCCCAAAAGTCAAGTAATTAAGTGGCAACATGCCTATGCAAAGGAAACAAAATAAACAGAAAAATTCAACATTAGACTCCTATTTGGGGGGGCAAAGAGGATCAAAGCATGGAACAAGAGGAGGACTGTGAGGTCAGAACTCCTGCACTAAAAGCCCCAAATGAAAATACAAGTGGGTTACAGGCCATAGAGGACCTTAAGAAGGATTTTAAAAACCAAATAAGAGAAGTGGAGGAAAAATTGGGAAGAGAAATGAGAAGGATGCAGGAAAAGTATGAAATGAGAGTCAACAGCCTGACTGAGGAAAATAACACCTTAAAATAGACTAACTCAAATGGCAAAGGAGGCTCAAAAGGGCAATGAGGAGAAGAATGCCTTAAAAAGCCAAATTTGCCAGATGGAAAAAGAATCTCAAAAGCTCACTGAGGAGATTCATTCCTTTAGAATTAGACTGGAGCAAATAGAAGCTAATGATTTTATGAAAAATCAAGACACTGTTAAACAGATCCAAGCAATTGAAAGAATAGAAGGCAATGTGAAATATCTCATGGGAAAAACCACTGACCTGGAAAATAAATCAAGGAGAGATAATTTAAAAATTATTGGACTATCTGAAAGCCATGATCAAAGAAAGAACCTAGAAATCATCCTTCAAGAAATTCTCAAGGAAAATTGCCCAGAAAATTGTCTAAAAAGACCCAGAGGGCAAAATAGAGGTTGAAAGAATCCAGAGATCACCTCCTGAAAAAGATCCCAAAAAGAAAACTCCTAGGAATATTATAGCCAGGTTCCAGAATTCCCAGATCAAGGAGAAAATACTCCAAGCAGCCAGGAAGAAACAATTTCAATATTGTGGAAACACAATCAGAATAGTGCAGGACTTGGAATTTTCTACACTGAGAGATCAAAGGGCATGGAACATGGTATTTCAGAGGGCAAAGGAGCTGGGATTAAAACCAAGAATCACTTACCCAGCAAAACTGAATAGCTTGTTTCAGGGGAAAATATGGTCATTCAGTGGAATAGAGGACTTTCAAGCATTCTTGAGGAAAAAAACAGAGTTGAATAGAAAATTTGACATTCAGACACAAGAAGCAAGAGATGTTTGAGAAGGTAAACAGGGAAAAGAAATCAAAAGGAACTTATCAAAGTTGAACTATTTACATTCCTACATGGAAAAACAATAACTGTAACTGATGAAACCTTTCTCAGTATGAAAATAATTGAAGAAGGGTTTATGGGCATATGAATACATATGTGAATGTGTGTATATATGTTTACAGGTATACATGGATAGAGTTCATAGGTCAAATTTGGTGGGAAGGGATGATACTTAAGGGGTGAAGTTAAGAGGTGAGAGGAATGTGGTGAGAGGTGATGGGGGAGGGTAAACTATCTCATGTAGAAGAGGCAAGGGGAAGTGGTTGCAGGGGAGGGGAAGAACAGGAAGGCAAAAAGGCAAAACCATATTCTCATTGAATTTGGCTTAGGGAGAGAATGACATACATACTAAATGGGATATCTCACCCTGCAGGAGAGTAGGGGAAGGGGAATGAGAGGGGGATGGTGGAAGGGAGGGCATGCTGGGGGCAGGGGAGGTTGGAGGCACCCACTTGTGAAGAGTGATAGGAACAAAGTAGGGAATGGACCAGGTAGGGGATGGGATGGGTGGGAGGAAATATAGCCAGTCTTTTACAATATATTTACTATGGTAATGTTTTGCATAGCTATACATGTACAACATATACTGAATTGCTTATCTTCCCTGCAGGAATGGGTGACAAGGAAGGAAGGGAATGGATCTGGAATTCAAAGTTTTAAAATTAAATGTTTCAAATATATAAATACTATTATTAATACAATTTTGCATGTAATTGGGAGATAAGATGTGCAGGCATTGGGGCACAGAGATTCATTTGCCCTAATGGAAAAGTCGAAGGGGGTATGGGAGAAGATATGGGAGAGAGCAGATTGGATGAGGAGATATCCTGTGGGACTGCTATTCTGGGGTGGTGGGTAGGGGAAAAATGGGGAAAAAATTGTAACTCAAAATTTGGTGGAAATGAATGATGTAAACCAGAAGTTAATAAAGCATTTGGAAAAAAAAGTTCTGTATGAAATATAATTTGAAAAATTAAAATAATTGGTAGAGTTCAAAATGCCCTTTTAGTTCTCTTAAGACACCCTCTGGCATTCTAAAACCGCAAGCAATTATTTCTTCTTTTAGTTCTGGAAAGTAGAACTAAGAACAATAGGCAGAAGTTTCAGTTATGTAGATTTTGGCTCAATATATAAGTAAATGTCCTTAGAAATAGAGTGGTCTAAAAAAAGGAATCAAGCTTAGTTGGGGAGTAGTGAGTTCCCTGTCACTGGAGAGCTTCAGGCAGGTGTGAATTAATCACTCTTATAGAAGCAATTTGTACATTGAACTGTATATTGAATTAGATGACCTTTTAAGCAGAGGTATGCTGGAGTCAGCTCTAACCTTCCTGACTGTTCAATTTTCCATGTATTCATTGGCAATAGACAAATGCTAAGGGCTTAATTTATTGTTTTGTTGATTATCTAGACTTAAGAAAGTGATGGAGAAAATCTTGACAATGCAGATGCATGAATACATTGTTAGTGCTAACAGGTAAATTCAATTAAAGTTTAAATTCAACTGGGGACACCTTGCCCTCCCCCCCCCCAGCCGATTAGTAAACATTTACCAGTATACTATTGCCTTTAAGATTCCTTTCAATGCTGAGATTCTAGGAATCAATGATTAATAATAAATAAATTATTAAAAATAAAATTAATTAATAAGTAATATTAAAAATAATAAAAATTTCTAATAAAACAGAAACCAGGCTTTTAATATACTTATTGTCCTTAAGAAGATAGGTTCAAAGCATAAATTGGGGGCAGGATGGGACCTTATAGGGTCGTTTAGACAATCTTTTGCCCTACTTTTGAAGGGGAGAATATAGAACCAGAGAGATCAGAGGACTTCTCTGTGGACATTCAGGTAAATTAATGAAAGAGCCCAGGTCCTCCACCTCCAGCATGCTAATGAGACTTCCGTTTCTAAACAGGCTTATAATGTAGATACTGGGGTTTAACCACATTGTTCTCTGGGCCTGTGACTGATTTGACTTTCACTAGAACACATCCTTGGGAAGAAAAAGAAAAAAAATGCAGTTTAACAACTTTCTGGGTCAAAAAAAAAAAAATCTAGATCAACAATGTTACTCTGCTTGTGAGTCCTGCTCCCTAACCCAGGGTCCTTGGTTTTCATCATTTCTCCAGATCCCTACCTCTTGACAAATCCTCATCTTGACCACATGTTCTCATGCAAGAACATGATGAACCAGAAGACTGGCACCCTTGTGATCTAGGTCATTCTGTATTCACCCCTTTTCAAAAGGTTCCATTTTTAAACACTTAAAATCCAGCTGCGCTTGGCCTAAACTATCAGGAGCTATGAAATGAGAAGTGTCTGGTGACAGGCTTTTGGTACATGCTTACTTATGAACACACACAAGATACATCAAATCTTGTGACTGGAGCTAGAATAGTGGGATAGGGGGCGGGGGAGATGGGCTAGAATTTTGCTGCTTTAAATATTGCAACAAGCACACCAGCTACTAGCAAGGGGTTGTAAAACTTGAGAGCCTGATGATTGCACAGGAAACAGTGCCTACTTTAATGAGACTTCATCAGTAATCATATTTGGATTTTATGTTTCTAGTGCCGCCACCATGGTCCTAAATCTCAACGCAGCCCTGGCAGGTGGGTATCTGACAACCTTATCAAGACTGTGGAGCCAGAGGAAGAGGGACGCACCCTAACAAGGACATCCAAAGAGCCAGAGACAGAAGGAGTAATAAATCTCCAGATTTCTAAGGCTCATCCTGTGCTGACATCAACTATTTGTGTGAAAATGTGAAGCTTGTGAGGCTTTGGGGAAGCTGGGAAGATTTAAGGATGGTGGGCAGCCCACTCTCCCTCCAAAACATTCTAAACATATGAATAAAGATGAGTTTAATTTATCACAGTTCTCTCCCCTGCTTATTTCCCCCTACTGTTTCACTAAATGTGTGTATTCACTGTCAAGTTTCTAAGTTTCTAGATAGATACTTTAGAGGAAAATACAAAAGGCCTTGTGGGAGAGAGTTAAAAGTGGAACAAAAGAAAAGGAAAGAGGAGGGTTAAGAGACCTTTGGGTCTCTTAGATGTGAAAAAAGCAAAGCCTGCCTGTGTGAGGAATCATGTTTCCTGCCACTTGGGAAGATTCTGAGGCACACTAGAAAGTTCTACAGACTCAGAATTCGAAGGTTCAGTTCAAATCCTGGTTCTGTCCAACTTAATTAGTTCTTTATGGAGAGTTGTTGGACTTTGGAGTCAGGGAAACCTGGGTTTGAATCCTACCCCTGGTGTTTATGAGTAAAGGTGTATCACTTAACTCTTTCTGGGTCTCAACGAAAAATGAAGAAGAAAATAACTATGTTGACTTCCTGGAAGAGTTTGTCATGAAGTTCCAATGAAATAATGCCCATAAAATACTTTGCAGACTTTAGTGACTTTAAATAGCACTGGATTCAGGAAGATTCAAGTCCAAATCCTGCCTCATAGCTTTACTAGTCATATGACCCTGGGCAAGTCACTTAACCTCTTTCTGCCTCAGTTAACTCATTTGTAAAATCAGGATAATAACAGTACCTACTTCCCAGGGATGTTTTGAAGATCAAATAGGTTATTATTTGTTTAGTACTTTGCAATGTTAAGGCATCATATAAATTCTAGCTATTATTGTTATTATTAGACGCTTAACAAATGCTTGCTAATCGATTATTTGACTCTGAGTAAGTCACTGTCCTCAGTTTCATTACACAAAAAACGAGAGAGTCTCTGAGTCTCCTTTTAGCTCTAATATTCTGTGGTTGCAGGATCCTAAAGAACAAGTCAGAGTACATGAGGCTTGGGTATCTATCCTCCAGGGTCTCCATTAAACCTCAGGACATTTGTTCCAAGTTAGAGAGTCTCACTGAGCTTTTAATTAAGTATGGTGTTTATATATCCATGGATCTTATCATGTAAACCTAAAATATTGCAAACTCAAAAATAGCAAATGTAAAAATAAATGTAGTTATTTCCCAGGCAGAGTTGAACAAACAGAAAATCTCATACTGCCCAAAAAAGGCTCCTTCTCAACTTGAGTACCAAAGGTTGAGCTATTTCATCTGAATCCAAGATGGATGGGATGAGAGACTTCTGTAGCTATGGCCAATGAAGCGATGTATTCTCCTGTAGCCCACTGTAGCCACATTAGATAATAATGCTGGGAGGAATCAGAAATATGCTAAGTTCTTACTTCCAGAGCCAAGAACATATTATGTGCTACTTTTAATTCATGTTAAACTGGTCAAATGAAGTAGATACTAATGCTTCTCTTCTAGATGCTAAGTTTTCCTTTCTTTCCCTGAATGCTTACTTTACATTGGATGGATGGTACTCCATCAATTCCAGTCTTTCCCAGCATGCCAAGATGCTGGGACAAGAGAACCAGCAATTAATAGGAGACAATGAAATCTATATCGCATGCCTCTTTGGGCATATTTTTAGAACTAGATGCTAATAAGGTCATCAGTTGATTGACACAGTATAATGCCCAATGGATAATACAGAAACCGTACCATTCCTGAAAAAAAAATAGTTTGAATCTGCCTAATTTTCAGTGAGCAAAAGAAATGATCTTTTTGCAGTCATGCAGAGGGGCAAATGTTACCTCCTCCAGCTGTTCCCGCTCAAATTCACCACACAGAAATGAAACAAGTCATTTTTCAAAACATACAAATACTGGTTGCCATAGCAAATATGAGGGCAGCCCTGCTGGTTCTTCTTTCAGAGCCCAATGTTAACCACAGGATATTCTAATGATCTGCCAACTGTGACTCATCTAGACTAGGGGCAGGCCTGCTAGCTCAGGCCAACTAAAACCACTGGGCTGTTTTCTCCATATTTTTAGAGGGCCTAAAATGTCAGACAAATTATTGATAACCAATCATCATAGCATTTATATGATATAGGGTACAAACACTTTCTGTATGTTCACTCATTTGAACCACACAGCCTTGTGAGGTAAGTGCTATGATTATCCCCATTTTACAAATAAGGAAACCGAGGCATGGGGCTGTTGTGAGTGACTTGCTTAGGAACACACTGCTGGGGAGTGTCTGGGGAAGGATTCATGTTCAGATCTTCCTGACTCCACATCCAACGTTCTATCCACTGCCCAATTTAATTTTGATTAGGAGTTCAGGTCAGCCTTAAGCCAACATGAGGAAATCTGTTAGGCATAAGTGAGAAAGGCAAGAAACTTGGTTTCTTACTTTGAACCTCCAGGACTGATTTTTATAACAGTCGCTCTGCTGGAGCCTGAAAATGTTGTGGGGGAGTGAGAGGGAGGTGCATGTGTGTGTGGCTCCATGTGCCCAAAATGACAGTGCGTTTTCAGATTATATCTTTTGATGTATTTTCAAAGGGGGTTTCTAGAAGGAATGGAAGCAATCATGCTCTTATATAATACTTCCTAATAAATACTGGTGTGTGTGTGTGTGTGTGTGTGTGCGTGTGTGTGTGTGTGTGTGTGTGTGTGTGTGTGTGTGTGTGTGTGTGTTTCAATTAGCCTGACTATTCTTAGGATACCTGAAGAGGAAAGAAATTTTTTGGCATTGGCCTTAATGACTGATTCCAATATACTTTCTCTGCCAGGATCAGAGAAGCTTGCCTTGGTGACTTCAAAGCTCAGGTGAGGATTGGAAGTGATTTTGTGCTACTTACAAAGTTTTGTCTTCCATACATAAATTGCACAAAGTCAAGTATGCAAACATATGGTTTGTGCAGATAGGCTGAAAGTACTGATAGGTATGCAATAAACCAAAGAGATACCAATGTTATCTGAGCTAGAGACAGCTGAGTAGGAAGAAAGAACAAAGCTTTTATTGCTTTAGAGACGTATTTCAAAGAAATCATTTGAATCCACAATTTGTATGGATGAAAGAGCCAGATTCAGCTGACATGAATCTAATATAGCTCCAGTAAAGGTTGGAAAACAGTATTATGAATATATTGCAGCAGTTACAAAAACAGACTTTTTAAACTCATATTTATGGCTGTTGGTTCTTGTTTGCAAAGTTGCCTTGCTATGAGTTAAAAGTGCTTTGTTTAAAACATATGTATGTATACATATATATGTATATATGTATATGTATACATATATATGTATATATGTGTATATGTATACATATACATATATATGTATACATATGTATACATATATGTATATGTATACATATATATGTATACACACACACGAAAGTAGAGACTAGGTGGTCTCATTTTTGTATTTGAATCCCCCATGCATGGCCCACAGATGACTAATAAATGCTTGTTAGTTGATTATTTGACCTAGTTCCATGCATTTGTGCCACCCCTTGTCAAAATGAAAAGTCTTATTCACTGCATTGATAGGAAGAGAAACTGAGCCACAAATTAACTGATTTTTGCTGGGTTCATATTCGTGATTCAGTGGTTGATATTAAAATAAAATGCAGGTTTTGGTTCTAGTAAATACTGTTCTTGTAGCTTCCATTTTTTGTATTATGAAAAATGCATCATTTTCAAATCATGTTTTACTTCATATTAAAAATGAAATGGGGGAGGCTAGGTAGTGAGGTGAGTATGAGTGCTGGCCTTGGAGTCTGGAGTTGGGATGACCCGAGATCGGATCCGACCTAAGAAAATGAGCGCCCACATATAAATAATGACTGGCCGTGTAACCGTGAGCAAGTTACTTAACCCCAATTGCTTTAAAAAAAAATGAAGTGAAGAGGCCCTCTTTTCTATGACAAACAGGAGAAAGCTAGCTGTGTCAGAGCTCCGTAAAATCTCATGTCTGCTGCTTGTTTCCATTTGAATAGATAATGGGAAATATTTTATAGTTTCCCCTCCAAGGCTTCACCTCTGGTTGCCTAAAACCATGAAGAGGACAAGGATTTACTGATTGAACCCACGGTCAGGAAACTTATCAAACTAGTTTTAAGAGAGATGCTTCATCGGGCTGAATACAGGTCACCTGTTGTATGTAGGCAACACTCCTAAAATGAGATCTTTGGAATGGTACCCCACCACTTTACTCATTAAATACCGAAAATTATTCAGGCAAAGTGCCAGATAAGAACGCTTACATACTTAGGAGGATCCTGTTATTTCTTTTTCTAAAAGTAAATGGGATTTTCACGCACAAAAATGCAAATGCTCCAAAGCAAATTAGAAGGAAGACAAGGGAAGTGGGGAGGTTTTAAAATGGCAAAAACAAAAATAGATGCACCTGAAAATATGGAAGAGAACATTTCAAAATTTCAAAATGTTTTAGCTCAAATGAAGTACTGACTTTACATTAAGAATTTTCAAGTTAAAAAAAAAAAACCTCCAGCTGCTACAGTTTCTAGGAGGATGCAGCTTCAGGCTTGACCAATAACACACACATGGCAATATTTTGGGTTTCCCAAATTCTGCCACCCTTGACTATATTTTGATCTAATATGTATGTGTAGTGGGGGCACTCAAGCCATACACCCACTGCTAAAACAAATTTTTTTTAAAACAGACAAAGAAAAGCAAACAAAGCACAGCCACAAAGCTGAAGAGGACTTCCTCTGATCTAGCACTTGGGAGAAGCTATCCAGGTCTGTAGAGATGGGCACTCTGGTCCACTAACGCAGCAAATGAATTCCCTGAAGTGGTCCTATTATTTGAATTCACACTACATATTTCCACTAGGTTGGAACCCATGATTATATTTTATATGATTATAACTTCAAAGAGTGGGAATTTGAATGCCTGTGACTACGTCAGGGGCTTCATCATTCATGTTAATCCGGAACTAGCTTTCAATTCTGATTTCTCTCAAAGACTAGTCTCCCAATGCTGCCTCAGTAGCACCTGAGTCTCATTAAATGTAAAAACTGTGCTTCCATATTTCCAGTTAGGATTAACAACCAACAACTAGGAGGTCACATAGTAAGACAGAAAGAATGCTGATCCTGGAGTAGGAGATAGCAAGTTTGAATCACGGCTCTGTCACTTACTACCTGGACAAGTTTACACTATTCATTTAACTTTGACGCGACTCTGTTTACTAATTTGTAAGGTGAGACAATTGAACCAGAGTCCCGTCCAGCTCTAAATATCTGCTCCTATGCAGATGTACAATAATCTACAATCTCTTCAGTCTTTTGGGGGAATTTTATTTTGCTCTTCAATTGTTTCAGTCATGTCCGATTCTTTATGACTCCATTTGGGGTTTTCTTGTCACAGTTAATGGAGTGGTTTGCCATTCCTTCTCCAGTTCATTTTACAGATAAGGAAACTGAGGCACACAAGGGTTAAGTGACTTGCCCAGGGTCACATAGTTAGTAAGTGTCTGAGGTTGGATTTGAACTCAGGAAGATGACTGTCCACTGTGCCACCTACCTACGTTTAATCAGTTACTTTTTTTATTCTCTTTGATGTACTGAATATTTATATTTGTCAAAGGGAAAAAATGTTTGATCAATATTTAGAGATTTGTTTTAGGAAAGAAATGCCTCCCATCTTTCTGATGGTCCCTGTTTATGACAGTGGGGACCTAGCTTCCATCAAGTAACCCAATGGCTATCCCTGTTCTTCTATGCTACCTTTACCCACATTTCTCTACTTAACCATGAAGACTGGCGCAAATGTCCCTTCTTTCCCTCCATACATCCCTCTTCCTAGATCCAGGTGCTCTGAAGGTTAATGGTGTTGACATCTGGCCCTTGCATTCACTTGAAAATTCCACTAGTCCTTCTAAGGAGAGAATTTGTGGCCTCTAGAGCTTCGGCAGGCTTTCTGCAGCTGAGGAAGAAACTAACTTAAGTGTGGAAAGGAAGCAGCATGTGTCATTGGAAGAGCACAAGGTGAAGCAATCAGAAGGCCTGGCCTTTGGGTCCCAGTTCTACTGGAAGCAAGTGATCTTTTTTTTTTTCAACCTCTTTAGGTCTCTGTTTCCTCATCTGTTAAATGAGGGGATTGGACAAGATTACTCTAGGGTTTCAGGTTTAGGTGTGCTGGTGGTGACAATGCTCCTATAGCTGAGGAAATTAGCAAGTTTTAAACTGTTATGATACTAAAGACTCAGCTCAAACATCACCTTTTCCTGGAGGTCTTTCCCGGTTCCCCTCCTTGCCCTCCAACTGCTTGAGTCTCCCTGCCTGTCTAGGGCCATCTTCTATCTATTAAGTACGTATCTTGTACATATCTACAGACTGACAAGTTTTCTTCCCATCAGAATGTGGGTCCCTTGAGAGCTACCTTTTGCCTTTCTCTATATCCTTAGCACTCTGAACAGTGACTGACACATAACTAATCATTTAAATGCGTGTTGGTTGATTTGATTGAACTTAGGCCATGCTCAGGTTTTATATAAGAAATCTGGAATGAAAGCACAGCCTATATTTGGATTAATACATGAATTTAAAACTGAAATGTAACCGGAAGTCTGGCCTCTCCAACTAGCAAATGGAAAATTATTCCATTTTGGTTCCCTTCCTGTGGCACATTGATTCCAAAGGAAACTACCTCTATTGGCAGATAATGGATAACTAAATAAATCTCACATCCCCCTAGGGAGAAATCAAGGCATAATAGAGAATCTCTTCTGTTTATGGAACAAAATGCTGGCCCATAGCACAGAATCCATCTAAGGAGCATTGGCTCTGAGAAACTGAATCAATGAATTCATAGAGGAGCTAAGAAGTCAATTTCAATAATAAAAGAATGTGTTTTCCATGGGGATGGAGACAGTCATCAATGAGAGCAAATTACAAGCATAACAGTCCTAGTAAAAGGCTAAAGTGAAAACAACTTCCTTGGAGCAATAAACAAAAATTGTTCTGGGGAATTGATTAGAGTAGGAGGTGGGCCAGGGGTGGGGAAAAGACAACAAATAAAGGGTTGTCTGGTGGGGCCAGGCAACTTAAACCAAGGAGTATACTCTGGCTGAAACCATTCCCCTCCAAAGCTTCACAGAAATCAATCCTAGCAGGTAAGACTACCAAAGAATCCTCCAAATAAGCAGACAGACTAGAACACCATCATCTGAAAATGTGCTGCTGTGACAAATTGGTTATTTATGGAGAGGAGAGTCATTTGCATGGTCCAGGGCCAATCCCCCAAAGTATACTGGAGAGATTCCTCTCCCCTGCCCAACATTTTTTATACTCATGAAATCTAATAATCTTGCATATCAAGGGCAGGAACGGGAAGAGGTTGTGGGAATGTTTTTAAAAATAGTGTCTTCTAGGAGAAGGCACTGTATGTTTTGCCTCAATGAGGTACGAGGAGGAGGCTGGGAGGGCTTTACATGTCTAAACTAATTACATTTCATGTCGTTGATGCCTCCACTGCCCTCACCTCTTCCTCTTCTTTTTCTTCCCTTCTAGGCCCCTCAAAGTCCCTGCAACTTAGCTGCTTAGTTCCCAAAATGGGGTGGAAGAAAGGACAAAACATGGAGAGGGTGGAGAGAAACACAGATTTGCTATAAGTTAAAACCAGCTCAAAACAGGGAACCGTCAAAGATGATGGGACCATGAGGGTCAGGTAATTCAGTATTAGAATGTGAGCTCCCTGAGAGCAGGGCCTCTCTTACTTTTCTATTTGTATCTCTAGGGCACAGTACAGTGCTTTGCACATAGTAAGTGTTCAATAAATGCATTACTCATTTGTTCATCCCTTCATTCATACTGCCCAAACTCCTGATTTTATAAATGAGGAACCTGAGATCCACAGAGGGGAAATGATCTGGGTGAGGTTCTCTATCTAGTTAGAATAACTGGGTCTTTTGACTCCCAGTGTGTTTTATACTCTTGGCTATACTTCTCAGCACCCTCACCCCATCCCCAAGTCTATTTACACAGATGTTCGGGCTACTAGGCCCTGACAACCATTAGAGATTCCATTGGGGGTGTTTCTACAAAAAAATGCCCTTCGACTTATTGAAGTTTTAAGAACTTTCTGTCCGTTTTTAAGTAAAAGGACATTTTCCCCCATATAACAATTGTAGAATCTATTCTACTAATAGCACCCATGTGGGCTGGAGTGATCCCACTGGAGGGCTTAAATAGGGCAGCCCCAGAGGGACAATGTGATGAGTTTGTCTATGCATCTACAGGCCAGTACAGAGACACCAGTTTTCCCAAAGGCAGGGGAAAAGTCACATTAGTATGTGCTGGCAGGGTGGGGCCAAAAAGCAGAAAACATGCAACACTGAACTAAAAATAAACAATTAGTCACTGACTCTGGGCCTCGCGTGTCAGCAAGAAAACCAACTCGAGAAGGCATTGGCAATTGTTCACTGCCCCTCTGAAGCTGAGCTCAGCTTCAAACACAGACCACAGGATTAGTACCCACACTCATGTCTTGCTAGAGTTACGGAGTTCCATTCCTATTCACACATTTTCATTTCTACTTTCTCCAGATAATTCACGTTTAGAAGCACAGACAGGTTCATGTGCACTTACAAAGAAAAGTTTCAGCCTTTGGAATTTGTGGAGAAAGCTAAGCACAAATCCAGAGGAAACTATCAGTTGGTTCCTGACATGCAGATGTTACTTGGCGATTTTCCTCTTCAGCCTCAGAATTTTATCATCTTTCAGAAAGGGAGATGATCAGTTGACCTCCTATAAAATTTATGCTGTCTTTTATTACAGTCAGTATCACAGAAATATCTGAGGAATATTAGTCCATTAAAAGGTTATTACTCAAAATACAGTTAATTTGCACCAGCTTGAATTAAAAATATGTTTTGGTCCTCTCTCCAGTTTCTTTTTCTTTTGGGGGTTTTCCCTTAGCTTTTGTTATTAATGGAGAGTTAATCTCAAGGTAATTCCTATCTTGCTAATTCTTAGCAAGGTAATTCTTATCAAGGTAATTCTCCATTAATAAATTATTTTTAAGGTACTGAGTAATAAGGACATCCTAAAAATAAATGTTCAGGCAGTCATACCTGAGAAATTAAGTGACTAAATCACTTCCTAGGGGTAAGAAAGGTTCTCAGAAAGGTCACCTTCCCATGGAAAGTACTAATTAATGAATATTTCCTTCTACAATGTGGTCTCTTTCCGACATCTAGTACACTATAAGAGTAAAACACTAGCTTGTAATTTTATTAATCTGACTTATTTTTTTAAAGCAATTGGTGTTAAGTAACTTGTTCAAGGTTACAGGGCCAGTCATTATTTATGTGGGGGTGCTCATTTTCTAAGGCCAGAACCAATCCCAGGTTGTCCCAACTCCAGGGCCAGTGCTCTTACTCACTGTGCCACCTAGCCGCCCCCATTATTAACCTGACTTCTTAAGAAATTAATTTACCGGTAGAGATTGATGGAGCCACAGATGAGAATATGGTTCACAGAATGATATGCCCAAGCATAGTGTACATCTGAATCAGCACTGTCTTCGAATTATCCCCATGACAGATCATCCCATAAAGGAGAAACATGGAAGTAATTGTGTAAATGCATATGCAGAATACACAGTTGCCACATGTGCACTGTTGGTGGATGAATACAAACTGGGCCATGCTGCCTCCCCATCACAGAAAATTACCAAAATTATGACTCAACAACAAATTGGCCCTGCCATTGCCTATTGACTATGGAAAGCAGAGGGAAGGCTTAGGGATCCATGCTATCAGTGGCTTATTAGCTTATACTGTATTGAGAATGAGGAAAAGTAAATAAAAGGGAAGGAAACTATGCTCTTGGTCTTTTCCTACTTGGCCTCATCTGGGATGCAGAGAGCGGAAGGCTAGCTTCTTACTAAATAACAGCAACTTGAGAAGCTGAAGGATTCCTCACTGCTGGAAGGAAAGGATATGATTCCATTTCTCTGGAATGTTGCTGCAGTTGAGGATCTCTCCCACTTCCTTGAAAGGAGATGAAATCAACCCTTCAAATCCTCAGAACAAAATTCTTCCCTACTGGGAACCACACTGTCCTTTCGGTCAGTGGCAGGAACTTTGAATGTGACTGCTCTCATTTTGTCTATGGAAATGGAATCAAGAACCATTGGGAAGGGAAGGGTGCCACTGGTAATTAAAAGTGGAGAAAATACAAGCTTTTGTGACAAATTATCTTTATGCAGGACTAAAGAGTCTTCAAAACTATTTGCATGGTTGATTATGATTGGGTCTAATTTTATCCTCCCCTCTGGGAGAAAATTGGCATTGTGTGATGCTGGCCCATTGGATGAAGGATGAGGTATAGCTAGCACACAACTTCCATAAAAGAATGTCATGACAAGCATGAGGCCAATTAATTTTTCGCTGATGCTTAGTGCTACTCCCTGCCTAGTGATTTAGTCGGCATATTCTGTGTTGACATCTTCCATCTAAATGGTAGGCTTCCATTATGAACTTTTTCACAGCTCCTGCCTAGTACTTTATTTGTCTATCACCTTTTCTAAATTAAGTTCTCCTTTTGTATTATTTATCTTCATATATTCCCCATGTCTAGTATAATGCCTTACATATAAGAAGTACTTAATAATTTTTTTAAATTTAATGAATGAATGAAGTCAGCCTCAGCTTGAATGTCTCCAGTAATGAGAAGCTAATTTATGAGACAACTTGTCCCAATTTTGGCTGGCTCTTACTCTTTTTTGAGCCACAAATACGCCTCTGGATAACTTCCTTCCATTTGTACTTCTTTTGCCCAAGGTAGTTAAAGTCTACTTCTTTGTCTGTCTTTTCCTGTCTCTATCTATATCCCTGTCTCTTCCTCCAAAGCTCCTTCCTGAAGTTCTTTCGACTTCTCTCATTTTCTCTTGTGTTACATTTACTGGTGATATATATATATATATATATATATATATATATATATATATATATATATATATATATATATATATATATGTACACTTCCCCCATTATAGTGTAAGCTTCTTGAGAAAAGAATTTGTGATATCATAAGCAAACTAGGGGATCATGGAAAATTTTACCTGTCAGATCTATGGATAAGGGAAAAGTTTGTGATCAAACAAGAGAAAGAGAAGATCAGGAGAAGTAAAATGGATAAATTTGGTTACATAAAATTAAAAAGTTTTGCATAAACAAAGCCAATGTATGCAAAATTCAAAGAAAAGAAGAAAATTGGGGGGGGGGAATTATAGCAAATTTCTCTGATAAAGGTCTCATTTCTCAATATATAGAGAACTGAATAATATTTATAAAAATAAGAGCCATTCCCCAATTGATAAATGGTTAAATGATATGAAAAGATAGTTTTCAGAAGAAGAAAAATGTTATCTTGGCAAAATGCTCTAAATCCCTATCAATTAGAGAAATGCAAATTTAAAACAACTCTGAGGTACCACTTCACACCTATCAGATTAGCTAACATGATAGAAAATGGTAATGACAAATGCTTGAGGGGATAGGGCAAACTGGGGATACTAATGCATGCTGGCAAAGCTGTAAACTGTTCTAACTATTCTGGGGAACAATTTGGAACCATGCCCAAAGGGCTAAAAAACTGCACATAGACTTTGACCCAGCAATAGTAGTATTTAGTGGTACTACTAAACCTATATTTCAAAGAGGTCAAAGAAAAAGGAAAAGGACCTATAGTACAAAAACGTTTAAAGCAGATTTTTTTATGGTGGTAAAGAATTGGAAATTGAAGCAATGCCTATCAATTAGGAAATGGCTAAACAAGTTGTGGCATATGATTGTGATGGAATACTACTATAGTATAAGAAATGATGAGCAGGATGGTTTCTGAGAAACACAGGATGACCTATATCAATTGATACAGAATGAAATGAGCAAAACCAAGAGATCATTGCACCCAGTAACACCCAGCAATGTTGAAATGATGAACAATGATGAAAGCTTCGCTATTGGAATCAATACAATGATCTAACACAATTCAGAAAGACTCATGATGAAAAATGCTATCCACCCCAAAGAGAGAACTGATGAACTCTGAGTTTGAATTGAAGTATAATTTTTAAACGTTTTTATAATGTTTTGTGTCATTTCACATGTATAATCAATATCCTGTTGCTTGCCTTCCTAAAGAGTGGGGGTGGAGTTAGAGAAAGGGAGAGAACTTGGCACTCAAAATTTTTTTAAATGAATGTTAATTTATTCAATAGGATTAAACATTTTATATCCCTACATGAGAAGATGATACTTGTAACTCTTAAGAACTGCATCTCTCTTAGGGCAACTAGTTAGGAGTATACTTTGACAGAGTGTGTGGGTATAAGGTGACTTTGATGAAATGATATTTTAAAAATTGGAGTAAAAAGGAGGGTTGCACCAGGAGAAGATGGAAAGGAGAGGCAGAATGGGATTAATTATTTCACATGAAGAGGCAAGAAAGACCTATTAAAAAAGAGGGAAGGGGTTTGTTTGAGCATTGTTTGAATCTTACTTTCATCAGATTTGGCTCAAAGAGGTAATAACATAGACATTCAATGGGGTACAGAAATATATCTTACCCAATGTGGAAGTAGAAGGTGAGGGAGATAAGAAAAGGAGGGGTCTGATAGAAGGGAGGGCAGATTGAAGGAGGCAGTAGTCATAAGCAGAACACTCTGGTAAGGAGGGACACGGTAAAAGGAGAGAGAGAAAAAATTATGAACAGCGTGAATATAGGATGGAGAGAAATATACAGTTGGTAATCATAACTGTGAATGTGAATGGGATGAGTTCTTCCATAAAATGGAAGCAGACAGGAGAGTATATTAAAAACTAGAATCCTACGATATGCTATTTACAAGAAACACATCTGAAGCAGAGAGACACATACAGAGTAAAGATAAAAGCCTGGAGCAGACTATGCTATGCTTTAGCTGAAATAAGAAAAAAACAGAGGTAGCAATCATCACCTCAGACAAAGCAAAAGCAAAAATAAATCTAATTAAAAGAGACAAGGAAGGAAACTGCATCTTGCTAAAAGGTACCACAGACAATGAAGTAATATCAATACTAAATGTACACTCCCCAAATGGTATAGTATCCAAATTTCTAAAGGAGAAATTAAATGAGTTATAGAAGGAAATAGACAACAGAACTATAATAGTGTACCTCAACTTTCCTCTCTCATAACTAGATAAATCTAACCATGAAATAAACAAGAAAGAAGTTAAGAGGATGAATAGAATTTTAGAAAAGCTAGATATGCTAGACCTCTGAAGAAAACTGAATGCAGATAGAAAAGAATATACCTTTTTCTCAGTGGTACATGGCACCTACACAAAAACTGACCATGTATTAGGGCATAAAAACCTCACAACCAAGTGCAGAAAGGCAAAAATACTAAATGCATTCTTTTCAGATCATGATGCAACAAAAATTACATTTAATAAAGGACCATGGAAAGACAGATTAAAAATTAATTGGAGGGGCGGCTAGGTGGCGCAGTGAATAGAGCGCCGGCCCTGGAATCAGAAGGACCTGAGTTCGGAGCCAGCCTCCGACACCTAATCCGCACAAACAAAAACCTAGCCGTGTAACCTTGGGCAAGTTACTTAACCCCAATTGCCCTAAAGGGGCGGCTAGGTGGCGCAGTGAGTAAGAGCGCCAGCCTCGGAGTTTGGATGACCCGAGATCAGATCCGGCCTCAGAAAATGAGCACCCACGCATAAATCAAATGACTAGCCGTGTAACCTTGAGCAAGTTACTTAACCCCAATTGCTTTAAAAAAAAAAACAAAAAATTAATTGGAAACTAATATAATCTAATCCTAAAGAATGAGTGAGTCAAACAACAAATCATGGAAACAATCACTAATTTCATCAAAGAGAATGACAATAATGAAACAACACAACAAAATTTATGGCATGCAGCCAAAGCAGTACTTAGGAGAAATTTTCTCACTCTAAAGTTTACATCAATAAAATTGAGAAAGAAGAGATTAATGAATTGGGCATGCAACTAAAAAAATAGAAAAAGAATTAATTAAAAATCCCCAATTAAACACCAAATTGTAAATTCTAAAAATCAAAAGGAGATATTAATAAAACTGGAAGTAAGAAAACAATTGAACTAATCAGCTGGCTTAATAAAAAAAACAATAAAATAGATAAACCTTTGATTTTAAAAAAGAAAGAAAACCAAATTACCAGTATCAAAAATGAAAAGGGTGAACTTACCACCAATAAAGAGAAAATTAAAGAAATAATTAGAAGCTATTTTGCCCAATTGTATGCCAATAAATCTGATAATTTAAGTGAAATGGATAAATATTTGCAAAAATATAAATTGCCTAGATTAACAGAAGAGGAAATAGAATACTCAAATAACTCCAATTTAGAAAAAGAAACTGAACAAGCCATCAATGAATTCTCTAAGAAAAAATCCCCAGGGCCAGATGGATTTTCAAATAAATTCTACCAAACAGTTAAAGAACAATCAATTCTAATACTACATAAAGTATTTGGGAAAACAAGTGAAGGAATCCTATCAAATTCCTTTTTTGACACAAATATGATGCTGATACCTAAGCCAGGAAGAACAAAAACAAAGAAAGAAAACTATAGATCAATTTCCCTAATGAATATCGATGCAAAAATTTTAAATAAAATATTAGCAAGGAGGTTACAGCAATATATCATCAGGATCACACACTATAACCAGATGGGATTTATACCAGGAATGAAGGGCTGGTTCAATACTAAGAAAACTATCAGCATAAGTGATCTTATCAATAATAAAACTAACAAAAAACATTATTTCAAAAGATGTAGAAAAAGCTTTTGACAAAATAAAAGCACCTATTTCTATTAAAAGCACTAGAGAGCATAGGAATAAATGGAACTTTCCTTAAATTGTAAGTGGTATCTAGGGGCGGCTAGGTGATGCAGTGAATAGAGCACTGGCCCTGGAGTCAGGAGGACCTGAGTTCAAATCCAGCCTCAGACACTTAACACTTGACCTTGGGCAAGTCACTTAACCCCAGTTACCCTACCTTCCCCCTCCAAAAAACAAAAGTAAAAAAAAAATTTTTTTTAATTTTAAAAAGTAAGCGGTATCTATCTAAAACCATCAGCAAGCATTATCTATAATAGGAATAAGCTAGAAGCTTTCCCAATAAGATCAAGGATGAAGCACTATTATTCAATATTGTACTAGAAATGTTAGCTTTAGAGATAGGAGAAGAAAAAGAAACTGAAGAAATTAGAACAGACAATGAGAAAATGAAACTCTCATTCTTTGTACATGATACAATGGTATACTTAGGGAATCCTAGATAATCAACTAAAAAATACTTGAAATAATTAACAAATTTAGTAAAGTCATAGAATATAAAATGAACCAATATAAATCATCAGCATTTCTATATATTATCAACAAAGTCAGGCAACCAAAGATAGAGAAATTCCATTTAAAATAACTATAAATATAAAATACTTGAGATTCTACCTACCAAGACACACATAGGAACTATTTGAGCACAATTAAAAACCACTTTTCACACAAATTGTCAGATCTAAGCAACTGGAAAAATATCAAGCTAATATAATAAAAATTATAATTCTACCTAAATTAATTTGTTTATTCAGTGCTAGACCAAACTACCAAAAATTATTTTATAGAGCTGGAAAAAATAATAACAAAATTCATCTGGAAGAACAAAAGGTCAAGATTATCAAGGGAATTAATGAAAAAAAAAATACAAAGGAAGGTGACCCAGCTATGCTGGATGTAAAAACTGTATTATAAAGTAGTAATGATCTCATACTGGTTAAGAAATAGAGTGGTGGATCAGTGGAAGAGATCAGATACACAAGACACAGTGGTAAATGATTATAGTAATCTACTATTTGATAAACTCAAAGATCCCTATTTCTGAGATAGGAACTCACTATTTGATAAAAACTGCTGGGAAAAATGGAAAGCAGTTTGGTAGAAACTAGTGTAGACCAACATCTTACACCATATGACAGGAGAATGTCAAAATGGGTACATAAAGGATGATATCATAAGCAAATTAGGAGAGCAAGTTTACCTGTCAGATCTATGGAGAAGGGGAGAATTTATGACCAAACAAGAGACAGAGAATATTATGAGATATAAAATGGATAATTTTGATTATATTAAATTGAAAGAGTTTTGCAAAAAACAAGAGTAATGCAATCAAGATTAGAATGAAAGCAGAAAGCTGGGAAACAATTTTTACAGCAAGTGTCTCTGATAAAGGCCTCGTTTCTCAAATATATAGAGAAGTGAATAAAATTTATAAGAATACAAATCATTTCCCAATTGCTAAAAGGTCAAAGGATATGAACAAGAAGTTTTCAGATGAAGAAATCAAAGCTATCTACAGCCATATGAAAAAATGATCCAGAGAAATGAAAATTAAAACAATTCTGTGGTACTACCTCACATCTATCAGACTGGCTAAAATGACAGAAAGAGAAAATGATAAATGTTGGAGAAGATGTGGGAAAATTGGGACACATGCACTGTTGTGGAGTTGTGAAATGATTCAACCTTTCTGGGGAACAATTTGGAACTACACCGAAAGGGCAATCAACCTGTGTATACCTTTTCATCCAGCAATACCACTTATAGGTCTGTATCCCAAAGACAGCATAAAAAATGGAAAAAGACCCACATGTACAAAAATATTTATAGTAGCTTTTTGGGGTGGCAAAAATTAGAAATTGAAGGGTTTCCTATCAACTGGGGAATGACAGAACAAGTTGTGGTATATGAATGTAAAGGAATACTACTTTTCCAAAAGAAATAAATAGGCAGATTTCAGGAAAACCTGGAAAGACTTACATGAACTGACGCAAAGTGAAATGAGCAGAAGCAAGAGAAAATTGTACATAATAACGGCAACATTGTGTGATGATTAACTATGGTTTAACTTGGCTCTTCTCAGCAATACAACGATCCAAGACAATTCAAGACTCATGGTGGAAAATTCTATTCACGTCCAGAGAAAGAACTGATGGAGTCTGAATATACTTTGAAGGATAATATTTTTGCTTTATTCTTCATAGCTTTTTTTCTTTTTGTTCTATTTTTTCTTCTACAACTTGACTAATATAGAAATATGTTTTACATGATTGCACACATATAACCTGTACTAAGTTGCATACCATCTTTGGGAAAAAGGAGGGGATAGAGGAAAGGAAAAAATGTGAAACTCAAATTTTTATTAAAAAATTAATTTTAAAAATTATCTTTACATGTAATTGGAAATAATAAAATACTATTTAAAAAGAAAACAATGAAAATTAAAAATAAATATTTTTTCAAAGAGAAGAGGGTTAGTATAATATCGATGTTTAGATTCTCAGTGTCTATCAGAATGCCTTGTATATAGTAGAAGCATAAGACATGTTGTATTGAGTTCCTTCAGAAGGTCCTCATGTAACATTTTGAAACCCATCATCATTCCAGTAGCCACCTTCTTCTGCATGTATTTTAATCTGACAATTTCTCTTAAACAACAGCGTCCAGAACAGAACACAATATTTCATGTGTTGTTAGACAAAATCTAGGGAACCTACCTAAATATGCCTTTCCTTCCTTGTCTATTATAAACTATTTGGCAAACTCAACAGGACTAAAAGTGAACTCATTCTCTTTCTCCTTAAATACTCCCCTCTTCCAAACTTCCCTATATGTGTGGAAGGCACTAACATTCTTCCAGTATGTCAGGCTCATGATCTTGGCATTGTCCTGCACTGTTCACTCTCCATTGCCTCACATATCCAATCAGTTGCCAAATCTTGCCATTTGTACTTTCACAACATCTTTCCAATCTGACCTCTTCTTTCTCATCACACAGCCACCATCTTAGTTTAGGCCCCCAATCACACAGCTGCTATCTTAGTTCAGGTCTTTATCACCTCTTGCCTAAATTATTTAAAGAGTCTCTTAATTGGTCTTATCTTAAATCTCTCCCCACTCTGGTACATTCTACACACTGTGGTCAATGTAGTTTTCCTTAAGCACGGATCTGAATGTGTGACTTCCACTAAGCCAACTCCAGTGGCTTCTGATTAACCCTAGAATGCAATCCAAACCCCTCTGTTGAGTTTTCAAACACCTTCAGAGGAGCAGCTAAGTGGTACAGTGAATAGAGCACTGGGCCTAGAATCAGGAGCACTTGAGTTCAAATCTGGCCTCAGACACTTGACACACTTGCTAGCTGTGTGACCTTGGGCAAGTCACTTAATCCCAATTGCCTGCCTTCCCCCCTCAAAAAAAATAATTTTACAACCTGACCTCAACCTACTTTCCTATCCTCATTAGATGTTACCTCTCCTCCCCTGTGAGCCCCATCCCCACTTCTCCCCCCCCACACACTGCCATACAGCTAAGCTGACCTTCTCTCTATTCCTCACACACCACAATCCAGTCCCCATCTGCTGGTCATTTCACTGGCTGTCTGCTATATCTGGAATGTACTCTCTCTTTATGTCCATCTCAAAGTCCCTCTCTTTCTCTAAGATACAGCTCAAGCATTATCATCTACAAGAAGTCTTTCTTGATCCTCCCAAATACTAATGCCCTCCATCCCAGAGTACCCTGTAATTAAATCCTATATGTGTATATGCATATTAACTTTATATTACATTATACATATTTTCACATGTACTTGTCTCCCTAACTAGAGTCTATACCATATAAAGAACATCAGAAGGAACTGGAAATATTTAGTCTAGAGAAGAAAAGACTCAATGGGAATGTGACAACTATTTCCTAGTACTTGAAAGACTATGAAAGTGGATGAAGGAATAATAAAGACTTGTTTTGTTTGACCCCAGAAGACAGAAGCAAGAATAGTGGGTAGAGGCTGCAAAGAGGCAAAGTTTGATTTTCTAACAAGTCATGATCTCCAAATGTGAAACAGATTTCCTTGGGAGTCAGTGGATCCTCCCTTACTGGAGGTCTTCAAGCAAGAAAGAAAGTGAACAAATATTTATTAAATGCCTACTATGTGCCAGATACTGTGTAAGCACTTCACAAATTACCTATCATTTGAATTTCTCAATGACCCTGTGGGGTAAGTGCTATTATTATCACCTTCATTTTACAGTTGAGAAAACTGAATTCGGATCTTCCTGACTCCAGGCCCAGCACTTTACCTAGTGTACCACCTCTGATCTGTATTCTTGTGTGCTTACCCAGAGTTACTTACCTCTAAGTATTCCAGAGTACAGTTTTCATCATATTCCAATTCAAACGCTGAAAAAGTATAGTTTATTGTGTTGCCAGCTGTTACTTGGATGGTCCAGTTGCAACGCTCATTTGCAAAATAGGGATTTGGAAAATTTATACTTTCTAGGACACCATGGGTGAGATTGGCAATCACCACATCTTGGCAAGCTGGAAAAAGAATAATGAGTAGCTAGTACCATGTGTTTCTTAGTAATATACTCAAATATTCATTCCTCATTTAATTACATCAAAATACGTATATGGGGTTTCTCCTCCCATGGAAACATCTGTATTTTATAGCTTTTTAATAAATACTTGGCATGGCATTTTTACAACAGAAAGGTTCCCTGTCAGAATAAAACATGAAGAGTTGGCTTTAAATGAGTCCCAAATATTTTTAAAGTCCTTTATAGAATTAAAGCAGCACACTGAAATATATTCTAAGTTCAATTGTATTGGGAGGTGATTAGAAGAACTTAACCCTCTTCTTGAATCACCATGACTTGTTGACTTGGAGAAGTGAATTAATTACTCTGAGTTTCAGCTACCCAATCTTGAAAAGTCTCAAGCAAGGCTTCCATTGCTAATCTTTGCTGTGTCCTGGACCCCTTGGAAATTCTGATAAAGTTTATGAGGACTTCTCAGAAAAAAATGTTTTTAAATGCATAAAACAAAATAGGATTACAAAGGAAACAAATTATGATGAAACAGTAATCAATTTTAAAAATTCACACACCCTAAAGGAAGCACCACTGTTATGGAGAAATAAAAATGCTGACCTCCAGTCTAAACACTCTGAAAGCACAAGATGGCATGTGGTGCTAAAAGCTGAAGGTCATGATGTGACTTTGTCAAACACTATAAAGTCAGTGCAAAATTCATAACACTAGTGGAATGAGCCATCCTTTTAGTCATCAAGCTGAATACCAAAAGAATGAAAGGGGGGCAAAGGCACAAAGAAAGACAAGGAAACAGTAAACAATCTCTTCCAAACCAGAATTTGATTTTTTTTTTAAATTAAGCCTTCAACAAAGCCATGGATGGGAGAGTAGCACAGGACATGTTTCAGCTTCTGCTGAGTTGCATAGATCATTCATCCAAGGGGTCTTTCCCCATCTTCTCTTTATTGTTAGCATTAAAGAGAGTAAAAGAGAATAAGGGGGACAAGAGTGCCACTGGTTATGAAGTGGGTTTTCACTGCTGAAAATGAATGAATTCTCACTAGAATCCTTCTTTCCCAATATTAGTGCCTAGGGCTCCATCGAAGGGCTTTGCTGCTCTGGGCAATTAGGGACATGGAAGCCAATTATCAGAAATGACTGGAGCTTTTCTAAACTTGTGATTCCTGAGCAGTCCCTCAACCATTCCTGTTAAAATTTGTCTTGGCCAGGGCTTTGCAGTCAAAGAATCTGCAATCTGCGATTTTATTGTTTTATATGAATGAACCATTTCTAGTTCATTACTAGTAGGTATGTGATTTGTGTATGCCCAGCTGGACTCTGAGTAAACATGAAAGAACACAAGGGGCAAAATGTGCCCTGATTGACTGAACTTGTACTTGTCTTCCCTTCATATTATAAAAACCTGTTCCTCTAAAGACCTCCAAATTGAGATAGCAAATTATACTAGATTTTTCTTGCAAGCCATGCCCTGAATTTGCTGTCCAGAAACTATCACCTTTGCAAAAATGAATGGTTATCTCTATTCTTCCTTGTTCAGCTCTTAGATGGATAAGGATTTGGTGCATACATAGGATTAGAGACAAATCAAATGCCAGAGCAACATGGTAAGAGAGTAGTTCCAAAGAAATACCCACAAAATAAATGGGGCAATCCACTTTGAAGTTAAAAATTGTGCCCAGACTGGGCACATAATACAGCCATTATTTATGCCACTAGGCTATGGCATACCACCCCACCCCCAGTGCTATAACAGTGAGAGTACAGAATATAAATAATTGGTGCTTGACATTATTTTTACATTGGAGGTAGTTGGGGTTGGCATAAAAGTGACTTCATTTCAGACTGTTCTCTGTATTTTGTATAGTTAGTATAGAACACTAAAAGGAAGGGCTTTCAGAATAGTCAGGAACTTAAATTTACTTTATATTTCTAGAATTAAGATAAATCCAGAAGTAGATCCTTGGGATTAATTTTTTTTAGTTCTTTTCAATATAAATGGCATCCTCAAATTGGTAGCCTTTAGAGGTCTAGTAGGAACATATTAAAAGACAATTTGGTTTCTATAAAAGGGCTACGTGATTCAGTCAAAATGAAGAGAAGACACACAATCTTCCTGGTTGTCAATGAACCTCAATTTCCATGGCTTGTCTGATCTGCATTTTCCAGAATCAATGTGATCATTTCTTTCATAGCAGTGAGCAATCCATGAAGACTAGTAACCTGGGAGGAGGATTTACTTCCAAGTTTTTTACTGAATTTTGAGTCAGATTAATATGAAGCCTAATGATTTTTCTTTAAACCTCCAATCCAGTTTTTAAGACACAATTGTGAAAATGTAGGTGATCCCCTGAATCAAAGGTTTTTTTTTTAAAGTTTGGGGGGTTCTTCAGTAAATCTGATTCCAGAGAGGTAAAAATTCACATTAAAAGCTCAAAAGAAAATATTCCACCCAGCTAATGGCCTTTAGTGATCAAGGATGTGATTGTTACAATTATAGTAATCCTGTAAAGTGCAGATAAAATGTTTATAAGTTAGTTTAAAAAATAGCCGCTTGATAAGATGTACTTGTTTTAAATAATACACAACAGAGGAAACACAGATCTCTAGAAAATGCAGGTTGCCCCAAAAGTCTCTGCAGTTT
Organism: Gymnobelideus leadbeateri; assembly: GCA_011680675.1. Lineage (NCBI taxonomy): Eukaryota > Metazoa > Chordata > Mammalia > Diprotodontia > Petauridae > Gymnobelideus > Gymnobelideus leadbeateri. The sequence goes on from WOXC01006769.1 coordinate 81,116, forward strand.
TAGCAGCAATAAGGCTTTGTGGACATCCTCAGACCTTCGAATTTTTAATGAAAGATAAAATGTGAGAACTTCAGAGCTGGAGCCATAAGCCAAAAAAAATTTTTTAATAACTATTAAAACAATCAGCTCTAGTATGACATCATAAAAAGAAACAAACAGATTTGTAAACAAAGGACCCAGGTTCAAATCCTTGACCCTGTCACTGTTTGATCGAGGGTGAAATACCCTCCATGGGACTCAAGTTTCTTCACTTATAAAATGAAGGGGTTGGACTAGATGCCCTTGAAGGTCCCTTTCAGTATGTCCAATCCTATTATGCCTCCCATATGTAAACCCTGGCACAGAATGTCCTTTAACCTCATGAGATTTCACTTGTTGAATGAGCATTTTATTCTCAAATGAGGCCAATCTCATCTCATCCCATCTGTAAGAGGATAAGCAGACTCTGGGCATTGCCCTCAATGGCTTGTTCCAGTACAGCATGAGTTATGTGAGCACCACCGACTCTACTGGTACTTACTCTGACGATACTGAGCTAGGAAGCCCCCGCCCTGTTGATATTCATCTGTTCGCAGTTTTATGAACAGACTATCTCCATTGGATCGAATCAGTGGTGGTATCTCATTTCCACAAAGCTTGGCCAGGAGATTAGCATCCGTAGTCAGGCCATCATAGACCTAAAGTAAAAATGCTTTCAGTGGTGGCAGAAGGAAGGAAAAAAGAACACCCTGAAGGAAGGTTCAAGGTCCTTGGGAATTGGGGAAGAGAGAGAAGAATGGGAAGGGGAAGAGGAGAAGGAAAAGAGGAGAGGAAAGAAGGAGAGGGAAAAAGAAGAGCTGAGGGGAGAGAAAGGGAAAGGGGAAAGAGAAAAAATATTCTGAAAATCAGGAAATTGAGAGTAGATGGATGCAGATGTCTATAGCAGGAAGCTTGCAAACTGGATGTCAAACTGAGGAATATGATTTGAAAAGAAAAAATCAGATAAAATTGTTAAAGGTAGAACTAGATAATCATTCAGGGCTAAAAGCAACAAAATATGAAAAGCAACAGTAGCAAAATACTGCCTAAAGTGAAAGGGAGAAAAAGAGGATCAGAAAAGAACATGGAGGGGTGGCTAGGTGGCACAGTGAGTAGCGCACAGCCCTGGAGTCAGAAAGACCTGAGTTCGGATCTGAAATGCTACTCTGATGAATCCCCTGGCAGTAGAGATGATCCTGGGTTGCCAAAGGTTGTACCCATAGCAGAATACAAGCCTTGTCAGGTCCTGCCATGCTGAAAAGGCTTCAAGTATGGGCCTGGCAACAGAATGGACATCTTTCATCTGAGTAGCAGCCTACCTAAGTTCTGAGATGCTCATCAGGTAGGCCAATAGGTGATGAGTTGTTTCTTTTTTTTCAGCCACAGTAATTCATGAAATCATCTACTAAGTAGAGAAAGATTGCTACCTCCATCAGTGGGTAATGAAATCATGGTTCTTTTAAAACACTGAAGAAGTATAGCAAGATACCCATTCATACCCATTCATTAGAAAGACTTATTTTTGTAAATGTGTATGTGCATGTGTATGTCCTAATTGCATTCCAATTAAATTAAATCTGAGAACATTTTTGTCTTCATAGAAAAGTGAGCGCTTTTCTAAACCTCAAAGATCAAAGAAATAGATACATCGTGGATCCAGAGTGAGAAGGAAGAACGCATAATGAAATTAAATACATACATCCAAATAATCTAAACTGCAATTTGGATGACTCTCTAAGTGGAAGTCTTCAAACGTGAGTTCAAACTGACTGCCTCTGCTGGACTTGAGCAACCAAAAGCATTCAGAATTGTGGTAGTATGGCATTGGATAGTTGGGAGTCATGAAGATGCCACTTGGAGTCGTAAGATTTCCACCACAGCCTGTGGGGAAAAAAGGAAGAAATAACATTTATCTTTCTTTTTCAGGAAAAAGTACATCCTTTTCCCAAGATCAGAGGTGTCTACCATAACTCTTTCAAACAGAGAGGCATGCAAAGGCCACTGATCACATGGATGCAGGCCTCTGAAGAGGCCCCAAGTTGTCTATAAAGTGACACTTCCGACTCTGTCAGAAATGCCCAAAGTCATAGGACCAAAAGGGCCTAAAAAAGAGATGATCATATGATATCCATCATCTTTTAGGGGCATGATAAAGGGGATTTGGGTTAGGTCCAGTTAGACTGGATTACCCAAGAAGTCTCTTTTAATTTGGACATCACAGATCATTTCTCAGGGTGAGGACTTAGTGAGTGAGAGGACCTCTTAATGGGAGGACTGAAGGACGTAATAAATGAGAACACCTCCAGTAAAATGGATATCACTTTTAGCCCATCCTATTCTTTTTTATAATCATAGCTAATGGGGTGTCTTTCTACCATTTCCAATAAAAGTTTTACAAAACTCCTCCCAATGCCCTACTTAATTGAGTGAAGTAATTGGACCCAACTCATTCCACTTAACATCTGCTGCTCTACCAGGTTTCAATTCCACAGAACAAGATACCTCCTGGTGACCCTGTGCCCTCCCCCCTTTCCTGCCTCCTTTTTGTAGTATCATCTCCCCCTCTCCCCATTAGATTATAAGCTCCTTGAGGGGAGGGACTGTCTTTCTTTTTATTAATTGTATCCCCAGTCCTTAACACAGTGCCTGGCACATAGAGGTGCTAAATAAATGTTAATTGGATTGGACTGGAAGTTAAATCTTATTCAATCGGCCCCAAAATCTGACACATTGAAATCTTTTGGGTTTCTGACTCATTTAGTATGTAAGCTAGTCCTGCCAGCTTTATATTTGAAAAAACTGACAAGAATGACATCTATACCTTGGTCAAAGTAATTGACAAAATTGTTGAACAACCGAGGGTCAAGGAAAGATCGATGGGGTACTCTACTAGACACAATCTTTCACCTTGATATTAACCCAATAATGATCATTTTTGCATCTGGTAATTCAATGAGCTCTGAATTCACTTTTTTTCTTTACTACTATCTGCCCCATATCTTTTCATCTTATCCAAAAGGATAGAAAAATGAGAAATTGTCCCAAATGCTTTGCTGAGATCTACATAAACTATCTACTGCATTCCCTTGATTTACCTCTAAAAAAAGAAAATTAGGTTAATTAGACATGGCCTGTTCTTAATGAAGCCATGATCACTTCTTCCCTTTTGGAGTCCTCACAGACTATATATGGTCTTAATAATGTGTTCTAGAATTTTGCCTGAGATACCAATAATTTTCAAAACATAATATGGATTAGGATAGTAAATCTCTTTCTTGTTACACATGGCAATTGATCTCAATGTCTATTTTATCTATTAATAATAATTATTATTAATAACTTTTCAGATCCAAGAGATTTTTTAAGGAACACATTAAATTGGCTCTATCTTGTCTGTCTCTGTATCACGGTACTTAATATCATTTCTGGTACATAGTGGGGCCTTAATAAATTTGTTGAATTATTAAACAAACAAATAAATTTGAGTTTATTTTTTTCTACCCTCCAAACCCCTGGTTCAGATGAGAATTCTCCTCATCCTCTTCACACTTTTTTCCCCCTCATTTTATCATTGAAGCTTTTCTTCTGCTGATTGGAATTCAGATCTTCCTGACTCTAAGTTTTGTCTCTTCAAGCAAGTATGGAGGACAAGGAGCATTTTCCAGGGACTTGCAAATAGTGCATTATATTTGTGTTTCTACCTGGACCAAGTGGCAGAGGTGCATTAAATACATTGTGGTACTCATCTGAGGGGAAAAATGAAAGAGCATCATTGTCCATGATAAGGTCAAGAGTGTGGAGTCATTCCCCCTGCCCTTTCACTCTAGGATGGAGACCACCATGTATCAGGTATACCTGCATCACAAGGTACTGCTGGGAGCACAAATATTACAGACTCTTTGTAGGTCCCTGGAAGATTCTCCTCACCCTCTATACTTACATGAAGCAAGTGGGTAGAATGTTAGACATAGGCAGAAAGACCCGAATTCAAATCCTACCTCAGACACTTACTAGCTATATGACGCTGACAAAATCCTTTAAATCTGTGAGCCTCAATTTCCTCATCTGTGAAATGGGAAAATAATAGCATCTACCTCACAGAGTTGTTGTGAGGATCAAATACCTAAAGAGCTTTGCAAAACTTAAAGCCCCATAGGAAAATACTCATTTTTGATATTTCAGCAAAATTAACCCTTGTGGCTAACTGTTGTGGCTAAAGGTCTATTTGTGAGAAATGAGATGTAAATCTAATACGATCTATCCAACTCATCCCATATTGCTGCTGATCTGTAGATACCCTCCCTTTCTTCCATCCATGTGAGAAAACTTATCCTCATTGGGGAAAAGAAAGAATGATTAATTCATTTGGCAGACACAAGGTCAAAAGATGAAAAACAATTAACTAATGATATCGACCTACATCATTTCGCTTTGCTACTGACCCCCAGGGAGTTCCCTTATTTATCTGGACTCTAGAGTCTTTGCTCCCACTTTGGAGTAGAGCACTGGTTTATTTAGCAGGAAGAAGCGGACATGACACAGAAGGCTGGACTAAGTTTTCCCATAGGAGTACCTGCTCACATCTCACCTGTTTGTGATGCATCCCAATAGGCCAAGAAGCCATAACTTGAAGAAATGGAATCACTCTTAAATTTTACCCATAATTTGTTACTATGGGAGATTATCATTGGAGGCTTATTTGTTCCACAGTATTGTCCCAGAGACGGTGATTTTTCATGGCCTCCATCTCTATAATCAGATACAGGAATAATCGTTTCAGTCAGACTATTAATACTGCTGCTTAAATATTTCACGTAGATTTATGGACTGTGGTTGTAAACAACCCTGTTTCTATCAGTCCTCTCACGAGTCTCTAGTATATAGGTATAAAAGCATAATTTCAGCTTTTGCGCAACTAATAATATTAAAATAGCTTAATAAGTAGTGACTAATAATGATATTTAGCAAATTAAATTGTGCACCTCCATCCCAGATCATAACCAGCTTCAAACAGATTCGATGTGCTTCATTTTTACCCTCTGAAAACAAAACCTTTAGTAAGTATAATAGTGAAAAATGCAGAAATACCCCAAGTACCCAACAGTAAAGGAATAGCTATGTAGAATGCAGTGCATGGATATGGAGGGGGGGTTACTCTGTCCTACAAGGAATATGCAAAAACAATGACAATGTTTAACCATTTGGAAAAGATACATATTAAGTAATTAAAAAGGAAGGAGGCAGAACTTGTAAAATTGTTCACAGGATCAAAAAAGCTGTAACTCAGTTATTTTTCAGCTGTTGGTGTCTGGATATATATTTTCAATTTCAGAGTTGACTGAATAATACCACACATTTAACAAATAAGAATGAAGACTCTTGTAGCTAGGTTTGGGAGAGAATTGGAAGAAGAGTTCTTATTTATTCATGAAACAACTGAAAGCAGCATATTACTGCACAATTGAATTAAAAGAATCTAATTTGTTCCTCAATATGAAATGTGTCACAATTATTCTTGAGTCTTCTTTAGTAAAAAATTTTAAAAGAATGCCTTTAACTGATATTAAGTGTGGTTTACACTCAACATATTTTTAAGCTAAAGATTCAATTAATAATGAAAAGTAAGTACTGAGAGCTCACAACCACAGAGGATTTCATGCTTTCTGAAATGCTTTCTTCTCATTTACCCCCTGAGGTAGGTAATACTAATGTTATTATCCTTGCTTTCTAAATGAAAGAACCAAGTCTCAGAGAGCCTCTGTTGGTCAATGACTTGATCAAATTTACCCAGGTAGTAAATATAAGAACAAGATTTGGATCTAGGTCATCTGACTCCAAATTTATTCTTTCAACTGAAAGAACCCCGGCTCTGGACTCAGAAGACCTGGGTCCAAATCTCACTTCTGATCCTTATTACCTATGTGACCTTGGCCAAAAATCCACCTGCCTAGTCTTCAGTCTCCTTATCAGTAAAATGAGGGGGTTGAATTAATTATCTTCTGAGACCTCTCCCAGTTCCATATCCTATAATCCTATGTTTCAGGAACGAATTGGTGGATATTTATTTTTAGGCTCGTCTGTAGGCCTATGGCAACTAATCTTTTTAATACATTTTAGCATTTTTATAGAAGCATAATTCACGTTATTTCTTTAAAGAAGATTATACTGAACTTTGAGTGAGGTTCATCCACTGACTGCACAAAATGAAATTCAAGTCCATCTCTGAAATGGTGAAAGTTCATAAGGAGAAAGTACTGCAAAAGGATCTGCTAGCTGTGGATGCCATTTTCATAAAGCCTCTGCCATGCTGGAATTAAATAGACAAACCTTACAATGACCCTTATAATATTTGTAGGATTACACATAGGCACTTACTAAGGACTTCTGCTCAGAAAACAAATTTTGCCATTTGATAGTAAATAACAGATAGTACTTAAAGAAAAGACGCTTACCTGATTTCCACATAGTCTGCAATGCAAGATGTACTTCCAACAGTCTCCAAGGAAAAGTTGGTGAAGTGTAAAGCAATCTGGTGGCCTCTCTCCACTGTGATTGTATAAATACATTGCACATTGTTGGGGTAGTCACTGGGGAAGTTGGGGGAGGAAAGGAGGCCATATTCATTCGTATAGTCTTCTAAGCATGCTAGAAAAAGAAAAGAGAAGTCAGTAGGACTGAAAAACAGAATGGTACCAAAAATTTGGCTCAGCGACACATTTTATTACTTATTGATTTACTCATACATTCAAAAAAGAAAGTATAATGGTTAATATTGATGAACAGCTTTAATGTTTGGAAACTGCTGAACATAAATCACATCATTTTATCCTCACAAGCCCTCTGAGGGAGGTAGTACAAGTATTTTTCCCTTCCCCTACATTTCACAGATGAGGAAACTGAAACTAAGACAAATGTGACGTGGTGGTAAAATTATTAAAGTATCGGAGGCAGGTTTCAACTTTGTCTGTTTCCTTACTCCAAGTCCAATGCTCTCTCCACTATCCCATGGTGCTATTATGATTGCTATTATTCTAATTATCTCTCTTATATTCCACCTTTCAAGTCATTATCCTGTTTGTTTATATTTAAAATGACAGACAAAAGAACTACATTTTGTAATTAAATAAGTCTTAAGATGTAAGTTCATCTTCTGTAAACTCATTGAATGTATCCTTAATAAAATTCAGCAGAAACAGGACAACAGAGATGATGTGCAGCTCACCTTGATCCCTCCTAATTCTGATTACCTCTGCTACCTTGTTACAGTTCAAAAATTTTCCATTCAGTACAGCTTGGATGGTCTGATAATCTGATGTGACAACATCATCAAACACATTTCAAAATTGCTATGGATCAATGTGACAGGCAGGTGGCTGCAGATAGCAGTTCCAGTGTAGTTAATTGGTTGAGTCCTCAACCAAGAATTATAATGAGCTATCACCACCATCATCATCATTCAGCAACTACTATGGGCAGAGTAATTTTTTTAACCTGAAGATGTAATATTTAGGCAAGTCATGATTCTACCCTTGTGGATGAGACACACAGATGTCTATGATGCACAATATGACAGGATACATGCATCAGACAATCAGTTAAAAGAATCAAAAAGGCAATCTTTTACTGACCAAGGCAAGCAGGGAAAGGAGGAGGTAGCTCTAAGTTGAGCTATAATGGTGGGCTAGAATACAACAATGAAGGGAAGACACTTTAAGTATAGGGAACAGATGATAGGAGATTGATTAAATGATGCATTTTGGAGCTAACGAGTGGACTAGTTGGGGCCGCTGGGTAGCACAGTGAATAGAGCACCGACCCTGGAGTCAGGAGGACCTGAGTTCAAATTTGACCTCAGACATTTAACACTTACTAGCCATGTGACCTTGGGCAAGTTACTTAACCCCAATTGCCCTCCAAAAGGCAAAAAAAAAAACAACTAATCAACGAATCCATGAAGGTGGTAAGGAGGATCTGTATTAGGGTGATATCAGTTGGAACAGAGATTGGTCCTGAGATGTTGCAAGAGAAGGATAGAAAGAAAAATTAAAAATAGAGGAGGATGCAAAACAGAAGAGTGGGTGCATGGTGATGCCAAAAGAGAGACACAATGGAATCAGAAAAAGAGATAACAAGTTCACTTTTAGATATGTTGAATTTGAGGTGTCAGTAGAATGTTCAGATGAAAACGTCCTGCAGGTGGTTGATATGTATCTAGAATTCAGAGGATATTCAGAGCTGTTAACAGAGAGCAAAAAGAGAGAAGAGAAGTAGGGCAAGAACAGACCTTGAAGAATACCAGCATGAAGAGGCAGGAAAAAGACAAAGAGCTAACAAAGAAGACAGAGGAATGGTTTTGTAAGAGAGAAAAAAAGGAGTCATCCATATTAACATAAATAGCGTAAGCATGGGAAATGAAATATATATTTTGTTGTTTTTCATTTGTTCAGTCATGTCCAACTCTTGCTGATCCCATGGACCATGGCACACCAGGACCTTCTATCCTCCACTATATCCTGATGTCTGTCCAACCTCATGGTCATTGATTCCATGACACTATCTTCCTATTCCATCTTCAGTTGTTTCCTTCTCTTTTTGGCTTCAATCCTTCCCAACATCAGGGTCTTTTCCAATGAGTACTGTCTCCTCATTATGTGGTCAAAGTATCTAAGCTTCAGCTTCAGTATTTTTCCTTCCAATGAGAAGGCTTAACTAAGTTCTTTAAGTATTGACTGATTTGATCTCCTTGCTGTCCAAGGGGTTCTCAAAAATCTTCTCCAATACCACAATTCAAGTGTTGATTCTGGGGTGTTCAACTTTCCTTATAGTCCAACTCTCATAGCCACATATTACTACTGGAAAAAGTCTCTTCATTCTTCTTCACTTTCTGCCAACAATATAACATTGTCAGCATATCTGAGATAGTTGATATTTCTCCTGGCAACATTAATTCTGGCTTTTAATTCATCCAGCTTGGCATTTCACATGAAGTATATTCTGAATTTAAGTTAAATAAATAAGGTGACAACATACAGCCTTGTCATTTCCAATTGTAAACCAATCAACTGCTTCATGTTCAGTTCTAACTGTTGCTTCTTGTCCCACATACAGGTTCCTCAGGAGACAAATTAGATGATCTAGTCCTCCCATTTCTTTGAGGACTTGCTACATTTTTCTGTGGTTCACACAAATGCCTTAATGTAGTTAATGAAGCAAAAGTAGATTGTTTGTTTGTTTTTTCCTGGAACTGCCTTGCTTTCTCCATACTCTAGTGAATGTTGACAATTTGGTCTCTCATTCCCCTGACTCTTTGAAAACTAGCCTGCTTTTTCAGTAATTCTCAGTGTACATATCACTGAAACTTAATTTGCAGAATCTTAAGCATAACCTTGCTGGCATGTGAAATAAGAGTAATTGTTTAGTAATTTGAACATTGCTTGGCAACATCTGACTGGGGCATAAACTGATATTTTCCAATCCTGTAAGCCATTGTTGAGTTTTCCAAATCTGCTGGCGTACTTAACAGAATCATCTTCTAGGATTTTAAATATAAGCTTTGCTAGAACTCTGTCACCTCCACTAGCCTTATTGTCAGCAATGCTTGCTGAGGTTCCTTCTCTCTTCTCCACTTCATTCTCCAGGATGCACAGTTCTAGATCCACAACCACACTATCGTGGTTATCAGTGAGGTTACAGTCTTTCTCATATAGTTTTCCTATATATTCTTGCCACCTCTTGTTAATCTCTTCTACTTCTGTTAAGGTCCGACCATTTTTGTTTTTTATCATACCCATTTTTGCATGAAATTTTCCCTTCACATCTCTAATTTTCTTAAAGAGATCTCTTATTTCTCCCAGTCTACTGTTTTCTTCTATTTCTTTGCATTGCTCCTTGCTATATTGTGGAATTCTGCATTCAGCTGAGTATATCTTTCCTCCCTTCTCTTTTCCATTTCCTTCTTTCCTCAGATATTTATAAAGTCTCACCAGGCAGCCATTTTGCTTTCTTGCTCTTTTTCTTTGGGATGTTTTTTGTTGCTGCCTCCTATACAATATTGCAAACCTCTGTCCATAGTTCTTCAGGAACCCTATCTACCAGATCTAATCCTTTAAATCTATTTATCACTTCCCTTCATAATCATAAGGGATGGTATTGGTGCGGCTAGGTGGCACAGTGAATAGAGAGCACCAGCTCTGGAGTCAGCAGGATCTGAGTTCAAATCCAGCCTCAGACACCACACACACACACACACACACACACACACACACACACACACACACACACACACACAAACTAGTCATGTGTCCTTGGGGAAATCACTTAACCCCAATTGCCCTACCTACCCCCCTCCAAAAAAAAGAAGAGATGTTATTTAGCCCATATTTATATAACCTGATGGCTTTCCTTATTTTCTTTAATTTAAGTCTGAATTTTGCAATAAGAAGTTTATGACCCAAGTCACACACAGCTCCAGAATTTGTTTTAACTGACTATAGAGCTTCTCTACCTTTGGCTACAGAGAGTATATAATCAATCTGATTTCTCTATTGACCATCTGGTGATGACCACCTGTAGAGATGCCTTTTGAAAAAGAGTGTTTGCTATAACCAATAAGTTACCTTGACAAAACTCTATTAGCCCCTGCCCTGCTTCATGTTCTACTCCAAGGCCACACTTGGCTGTTATTCCAAATATCTTTTGATTTACTCCCCACTTTAGCATTCCAATCCCCTAAGATGAATGTGCCATCTTTTTTGGTGTAATTTCTAGAAGATGTTGTAGGTCTGATTAACTGATTAACTTTGGCCTTTTTGGTACAAGTGATTGGTGCACAGAGTTTTATTACTATGCTGTTGAACAGTTTGCCTAAGGTTTGAACAGATGTCATTCTGTCATTTTTAGATCATACTCCAGCAGTGCTTTTCTCAAATTTTTATTGATTATGAGGACTATCCCATGTCTTCTAAAGGATTCTTGTCCACAGTAGTGTAAGTAGTGTTCAACTGAACTAAATTCACCAAAGATATCAATGTTTAATCTGTCCATCTTCTATTTGACTACATCAGGCTTAGCTTGGTTCATAGATCTTACATTCCAGGGTCCTGTGCAATATTGGTCTTTACATCACTGGACTTTCCTTTCCTCACTGGAAGCATACACAGCTGAGCTTCCTTTCAGCTTTGGCCAAGCTGCTTCATTAGCACTGGAGGTACGTGTAGTTGTCCTTCTGTTCTTCCCCAGTAGGATACTGGACACCTTCTGACCTAAGGGACTCATCTTCTGATGTCACCTCTTTTATCATTTAAGTACTATCCATGAGGTTTTCTTGGTGAAGATCCTGGAGTGGTTTGCCATTTGCTTCTTCAGTGGATCAACTTTTGTCAGAATTCTCTACTATGACCTTTCCATCTTGAGTAATCCTGCATAGCATAGCTTACTGTTTCATTGAATGATGCAAGCCCCTCCACCATAACAATGCAGTGATCTCAAAGTGGATATAATGCATTATATTACTATAACTTATTCACATATTATATGTGCATGCATTGCATATGTACACTATAAAATACTGTATAGATTATATGTATGTACAAATATATAAAACATTGTATGCCTTTCATGAACTTGTAATTGATTCTTTATTAACAACAGAAATAATTGCATTAAAAATACATTTCTAGAAATCTCAAAAATAACTTTAAAAATGAAAAATAAGCTACATTATGGAAATATTACAGAGATGTTAGCAACTTTGGGCAGTTCAAAGTTAGACTTATATCAATATTAAGCAACTCTGTGAGCCTGGTAAACTATTTGATTTAATTCCATTATAAAAATTAGAAAGTACACATACACTCTGTACCTAAAAATAAAATCATGTTAAACTAAAGGAAATCATAGGGTGAACCTAAAAAGAAATATAATTGACTCTTTTTTTCCTCTTTGTTATCATGGAAATGTGTGTTTGGAGAAAAAAAGTACAATTCATCTTCCAAAGTACTATTGCTTGTCAGTCATCTTGAAATGGATGTCCCATAAATATCTTAAAGTCAACATCTTCCAAATTGAACTCATTATCAGCCCTAAGCCTACCCCAATCCATCCAAACTTCCCTATTACTGTAGAGGGCACCACCGTCCTCCTAGTTCCAGGTTTATAATCTAGATATTGTCCTTAGCTCCTTACCACCCCCATATCCAATCTTTCCTAAGGCCCATGTGTCTTACCTTCATAACACTTCCCAAATACACCCCTTTCTTTTCTTTGACACTGCCACCATTCTGGTTCAGGCCCCTATCACCTCATACCCGGACAAGTGCATCAGCCAACTGGCTGGATTTCTTGCCCCAAGTCTTTCTCCCCAGGGCAGTCCACCCTCCACAAGGCTCTCCAAAGTCTGCCCAGGTCAGCCTCCCACTCAACAAACTCCATTAGCTCCTTTTCACTTCCAGGGTCGAATAGAAAATCCTTAGTCTGTCATTCAAAAGGCCTTCACAACCTGCCTTCTCCTCCCCACCAGCCCCATGAACTTTTCTAGTCTACATCTTACAACTCCCCACACACTTTGCAGTTCAGCAATACTGGCCTTCCTGTTGCTTCTTGAACAAGACACCCTATCTCCTGACCCTAGGCATTTCTGATGTGTTTTGGGGTGATTCAGAAAGCTCATTATCTCAAGTACCACTTAAAGCCACTTTAGGACACAATGAGATTCTGGCTGGTCCAGGAAATACGGAAACTAATGGGGGCCCCTCTGCCCCTCCACCCTGGGCTGAACAATGACCTAGAAAATAAATTCTGAACCACCGTCCCTGATTACCTCATCTCTCTGCCCTTGGCAGGTTTTACTCTATAAGAATCCCTAGCCTCTCCTGGCTAATGGGGTATATTCCTTAAGCAGGGGGTATCCACCTTACTGTCCCCCTTAAGTGGGGTGGCATCCCCATTTACTGGGGCTACCTGGGTGTCTTCTTTAAGCTGAGTTCTCCCTTGATGGGTATCTCCCTTAAGGACCCATCTCCCTTAAACTCCCTCTCCCTTGGGGGGCTGCCATCCCACCTCCCCTCCTTAAGCTGGGTTTTCCCTTAAGTCATCTCCCTTATGGGGCAGGGGAGCCTGCTTGGTGTGTTGGGCTTGGTATGTTGTGTTGTGGTGTGTGAACCCCCAATAAATGCCTACAGTTGATTTGGAGACAGCCTGAGTGAATTCTTTCAGGACAACTTTGTACCCCAACATTTTGGGGTGCCCCTGAACCTCATCAAAGTCATAAACCATGCTGACTGGACACATTACAAATTGTAGCAAGGCAATCCTTTTATTCCTCCCTAATTAATTCTTTAAAACATTCTCCCCAAAACTTATTCCAAACCTTGTCTCCTTCCCCCAAGCCTTCCATAGCACTCACTCACCAAATCCTCTCAATTGAGGACTTCACTTGATACTTAGCAGAAAATCAAGGTCATTTGGTGTGAGCTCCCTCTTCTCCCTATCACTACAATGTCAATATCCCTTGCAATCATCCACTACTCTCTCCCTTCCCTTTCTCCAATCTCTGACTTTGAGGTAACCCTTCTCCTTACCAAGACCAAAGCAATGACATGTGCCTGGAGCCCATCCCCTTTCATCTTCTGCAGATTACCCATGAATTCATCTTCCGTCTCTAATATTCAGTCTTTCTACGGGCTCCTTCCTTTCTGGTTTCAAACATGTCCAAGACTCCTCATCCTTAAAAAACCTTCATTAGAGCCTACCATCCCCTCAAGATCTTATCATACTATATCTCTCCTTCTATTTTTAACCAAACTCTTAAAAAAAAACTGTCTGCATGGATTGTCTCTATTTTTCCTCTCAGTTACTCTTTGACTCTTTACAATCTGTCTTTTGGCCTCATAATTCAAATGAAACCATTCTCTCCAAAGTTATCAATGATTTCTTAAGTGCCAAACTAGTCTGTTTTCCATTTTAATCCTTGATATCTCTAGACTGCTGACCCTGTTGACCAGCCTCTCCTCCTAGATATTCTCTTTGCTCTGAGATTCCGTAACACCATCTACCTACCTATCACCTGACTGATCCTTCTCAGTAATCTTTCCTAGCTCATCATCTCCATTTTGCCTCCTAACTATGGGTGTTCCCCAAGCCTTTGTCCTGGACCCTCTTCTCCTGTACATTTTCTCTCAGTAATGTTATTAGTGCCTATGGGTTTAATTATCATTTCTATGTAGATGACTAGCAGATCTATAAATATAGTCCCAATGTCCTACCAAGGTTCAGTATTATATTGCCAGTTGCCTAGCAGAGATTTTGAACCAGATGCCCTGGAAAAATCTCAAACTCAACATGTTCAAAACAGAACTCATTATCCATGCCCCCACCCCCACTTCCCAAACTGTCCTGTTTCTGTGAATGCACCACTATTCTTCCAGTCTTCTAAGTTTATAACTAAGACAATAACCTCGATTCTTCACTCTCCTTCATCCCACAAATTCAGTTAGTTGCCAAATCTTAACCCTATAACCTCTCTTACATCTGATCTCTTTCTTTACTTACATAGCCCTCCTCACTTCTTATCTGAATTAAAACCCAATTCACAGGCTCAAGTCAAAATATCACCCTTGTTATGTTACTGGTCTTCTTTGAAAATGAAAGACCACCACAATACCAACAAAAACAATAATTGAATACCCTGTTTTAACTCTTTCCTCATTCCAATTTGTCCTTCATACAACTACTAACGTATTTTTCTATAAGTTCAGATCTCACCACATTACCCCCATGGCTCCCTAATGTTTCTAGGATAAAATGTAAATTCTCCTTTGGCTTTTTTTTTACTTTTTGGAGGGCAATTGGGGTTAAGTGACTTGCCCAAGGTCGCACAGCTGGTTTTGTGTTAAGTGTCTGAGTACAGATTTGAACGCAGGTCCTCCTGACTCCAGTGCCAGTGCTCTATTCACTGCTCCACCTAGCCGCCCCCTCATTTGGCTTTTAAAGCTCTTCACAACCTAACACCAATCTATCTTTCAGTTTCAATATACATTATTCAGCAAACTACACTCTGTGATTCCATCAGACTGACCTCTAGCCACACACATGGCACTCCCTTTACATTCACCTTCATGAAGGGCATGACATTTGAGTTGGTACCTGAAGGATAATTAGGTTTTCAACACTTCATGGAATCATAGGATTTAGAGTGGAGAGGGAACCTGATCATTATTCAATCTGACATCTCTCATTTTACAAATAGGAGTATAAGACCTGAGAATCAATGTGACTTTCCCAAAATTACTCAGCTAACAAATAGCAAAAGTGGGTTTCAAACCAAGGTCCTCTGATCTAGAATTCAGCGCTTTTTCCTTATCTCACCATTATGTCTCCTAGTATTTCTACTGCCTCTTAAAAAAAAGAGACATTAAAGATATTCTGGGCTTTGAGATCATCATAAAGAGATGTGAGGAGGCAGAAATGCAAATAGGGCATGTTTGCCAAACAGTCAGTGGTCTTAACTGGCTACATTATATAGTACATATAGGAGAATAATGGGAGACAAGGTCAAGTATATATTGCAGAAGACCAGGAAAGTCAAGCTAATGAATTTAGACTTTGTAATGCGATGAGGGATCATTGAAAGTTTTTGAGTCAAGGAATGCAATAATTGAAAATATGCTTGAGGAATACTAACACAAGAACTGTAATGCATGCTTCCAAACCAAATTAAAATGCATTAGGGAAATGATTAATAAAGCAAATTGTAAAAACACAATAGAACATGGATAATGGTCCTCTGTGATTTTCTGAGTCAATCTGCAAGCCTTCAAGGATCCTTGTGGACAAGTAAGTGGACCTCATTTCTATGACTGACACCACTAGTGGATGGGAAAGATTGGAGGCAGAGAAATCAGTTTGCAACTATTGCAATATTGAAGACAAATGAGCCTCAACTAAGGTCATGGTTATGTGAATGAAAGGAGAAGAGTAAACCCAGAGGTTTTACTAAATAATGAAGGGGCAGGGAGGAAGCCATCTCTATTTTTCATTGTGTTTTCTTCTCTAGACTGCTGACCTGTGGACCATCCTCTTCTCCTAGATATTCTCTCTGCTCTGAGATTCTGTAACACCATCTACCTACCTATCACCTGACTGATCCTTCTCAGTAATCTTTCCTAGCTCATTATCTCCATTTTGCCTCCTAACTATGGGTGTTCCCAAGCCTTTGTCCTGGAACCTCTTTTCTTCTATATTTTCTCTCAGTGGGGCCATTAGTGCCTATGGGCTTAATGATCATTTCTATGTAGATGACTAGCAGACATATAAATACATCCTCAATCTCTTAGCATCTTAACCTCCCTGAAATTCTTCATTGTTTTGGTTTTGATCAAGCTTGGTATAAGTCATATGAAGAGTTTGAGAGTTCCTGTCTGTAGAATGTGAAATAGCATCCTGGGTTTTTTGGATAAAGGACAGCAGAGACAAGCAATAAATGATAAACACATGCCTGAACACAAGCAGATTTTCTTACAGCTGGGGGATCAACTATTGAGAGGTGGGGGTTTTAATGTCACAATTTCTTACTGAAATTTTTTAGCTTAAAATTCAAATTTCATTGAAAGAAGGAGAAAATTAATCCTCTGAAGACACTCAGGGCACAGTCTTCAAGGGTTACCAAGCCCATCCTCCCTGATATTAAAGCAGCACACGTCACTTACATCCCCCGCATAGAGAGTTAAGGAGGCTTTGATGAAACAGATTCTTGGCACAGAAAAGTAACAGGGTAAGGCTTTGTTTCCCTTTTCTGCATCCCAGCAGAGCACAGCAAATTAAATTTGAATGTGTTCCCATAAAAGGATATTCATGCACTGCCATGATGCTTATTACATCAATAAAAAAATTTCAAATCTTCAATGTGTAAACATGAAAATGTTACTGTGTTTTTTGTTTGATGCAATGTTGCCAAGAGAGAACTCATATTCCAAAACACTTGGTCTTTTATTTTGGTCTAAGAACATTTCCAAAGAGGAAAAAAAAATCCCGTTTCCTTCCTCAGCTATATTCATTTCCACAAGCAATAGCACTTCAGATCATGGTTAACTACTGGCGGGCCTCAGTTGGCTGAAATTTTCTTACCAACTATAACCAAGAAAGGAGAATGAGCAGAGAGATATTTTTTAGAGCATTGCAAAATCTGATTTTTTTTCCCAAAAAAGCAGTCTAAAGTGCATCTCAGTCTCTGCTCAGTATGTTCAAACAAGATACCCAACTACTTGGACTAAGGCTAAGTCACTTAAACCCACTGGGCCTCTTTTTTCCAACAGTAAAATGAAGAAGTTAGACTAAATGAGGCGTGAAAGGCCATTCCAACTCCTAATCCATGATCCTATGATTCTTTTTTATTTTGCTTTTTGAGAAAAAAAAAAAGGAAATGTCCCTCCCACAGACATACCCCACCTCCACCATGACCATTATACCACCTCCATCAGGAAGAAATAAGGTTTCCCAACTAAAAGTTAGCACCTTGGGACTCTTATTAATTGTCTAAAATGTGGACTATGAGTGTGTGTTCATTTTCTCTTTAATTCTTCTACTTGAGAGATCATCAAAGATAAACATACCAATCTAGCCATTAAAAGATCATGGTGAAAATAAACAAATCAACAGCCAAGGAAGGTGGCAATGCACCAGTCTGGGTCAGCAGGAAAGTAGGGAACCAGGAAGGTTTACTATCCAGTTGGTTTTATGGAACTTTTTATTCCTCTGAAGGAATAAAGAATATGATAAATTAATTCAATTAAGTATTGTCTTAAGCTGGGAGATGTTAGGGCCCCAGTGAAAACAAAATAAAATGAAAAATAGGGAGTAGAACAGTAGAGAGATGACAGACACAAAGAAAAAATTAGCAAATATTCTAGAAAACTTCAAGGGGGAGGGGACAGATTACAAGCCTTTTTAACGGAAGACACAGAATCAGAAACTTAGAAATTATCTTGGAGAGTATGTAGACCAGCTACCCCATTTTACAGCTGAGGAAATCAGAGAGATCAAATAACTTCCCCAAAGTCACACAGCCAGACCCTAAGTCTCCTAAAGTTCTGTCAAGGGCTATGTATTCCACTGCCCCATAAACAAACTATAGGGGATGGAGCCAAGATGGTGGAGTACAAACAGCACTTCCACTGCACTGTAGCCCACACCACTTCAAAATTATGTAAAAGGGGAATCTGAACAACTTCTGGAGCTCCAGCACCCACAGAACAACACCGAGAAGCTAACCTCCTGCTGAGGACAGCCTGGCAGCCCTGGAGGGAGTGGCCAGCGCAGAGCTCTGAGAGCAGGCAGCACAACTGGCAGCACTCTGGGAGCCGAGTCCAGGACCAGGTGAGTGGGAGGTTTTAGCCCTAGGGCGGCCAGGCCAGCAGCCAGCTGGAGGGACCCCAGAACCCCAGAAGCTGTGGTGATTCCAGAATTGTCAACATATGCCTAGGACAAAGTGAGAGGTTAGTGACCTATGGACTTTGGGACCTGTATTTGGGGAATGCATCAGCTCCCTCCCCTGGGGGCTAGAAGCCACTGAGGAGACACGGCACAGATGCCATTTTGGAGCTTCAGCTGCAGCTTCAGCTCCTGGCCTGTGACCTGTAGGGGGATCCGGCGATCAGTCTGGGGGGTAATCACTCTTGCTTTAACCTTCTTGGATCTGAATTGTGGTCTGGGGTGGAGGTCTTGGGGTGTGTGACCAGCTTGCCAGAGTGTGTGGGGGCTTCAGAGAGGCCAGCCAACTAATACCGCTGGCAGTTGAGAAAACTCCGTTTGGGATAGAAGCTCCCCTGTCTGGTGGCAGAGTCCTACTGTGGCAACAAGCCCAAAAGTCAAGTAATTAAGTGGCAACGTGCCTAGGCAAAAGAAACAAAATAAACAGAAAAATTCAACATTGGACTCCTATTTTGGGGGCAAAGAGGATTGAAGCATGGAACAGGAGGAGGACTGTGAGGTCAGAACTCCTGCACCAAAAGCCCCAAATGAAAATACGAGTGGGTTACAGGCCATAGAGGACCTTAAGAAAGATTGCAAAAACCAAATAAGAGAAGTGGAGGAAAAATTGGGAAGAGAAATGAGAAGGACGCAGGAAAAGTATGAAATGAGAGTCAACAGCCTGAGGAAAACAACACCTTAAAAAATAGACTAACTCAAATGGCAAAGGAGGCCCAAAAGGGCAATGAGGAGAAGAATGCCTTAAAAAGCCGAATTTGCCAGATGGAAAAAGAATCTCAAAAGTTCACTGAGGAGATTCATTCCTTCAGAGTTAGACTGGAGCAAATGGAAGCTAGTGACTTTATGAGAAATCAAGATGTTGTTAAACAGATCCAAACAAATGAAAGAATAAAAGGCAATGTATAATATCTCATGGGAAAAACCACTGACCTGGAAAATAGATTCAGGAGAGATCATCTAAAAATTATTGGACTACCTGAAAACCATGATCAAAGAAAGAACCTAGAAATCATCCTTCAAGAAATTCTCAAGGAAAATTGCCCTGATGTTTTAGACCCAGAGGGCAAAATAGAGGTTGAAAGAATCTACAGATCACCTCCTGAAAAAGATCCCAAAAAGAAAACTCCCAGGAATATTATAGCCAGGTTCCAGAATCCCCAGATCAAGGAGAAAATACTACAAGCAGCCAGGAAGAAACAATTTCATTATTGTGGAAACACAATCAGAATAGTGCAGGACCTGGAAGCCTCTACACTGAGGGATCAAAGGGCATGGAACATGGTATTTCAGAGGGCAAAAGAGCTGGGATTAAAACCAAGAATCACTTACCCAGCAAAACCGAATAGCTTGTTTCAGGGGAAAACATGATCATTCAGTGGAACAGAGGACTTTCAAGCATTCTTGAGGAAAAAACCAGAGTTGAATAGAAAATTTGACATTCAGACACAAGAAGCAAGAGATGCTTGAGAAGGTAAACAGGAAAAAGAAATCAAAAGGAACTTATCAAAGTTGAACTATTTACATTCCTACATGGAAAAACAATAACTGTAACTGATGAAACCTTTCTCAGTATGAAAATAATTGAAGAAGGGTTTACGGGCATATGAATACATATGTGAATGTGTGTATATATGTTTACAGGTATACATAGATAGAGGGCACAGGTCAAATTTAATAGGAAGGGATGATACTTAAAAGGTGAAATTAAGAGGTTAGAGAGGAATATAATGAGAGGAGATGGGGAGAGACAGAAAGGGGTAAACTATCTCATATAGAAGAGGCAAGGGGAAGTGGTTGCAAGGGAGGGGAAGAACAGGAAGGCAAAAAGGCAAAACCATATTCTCATTGAATTTGACTCAGGGAGAGAATGACATACATATTAAATGGGATATCTCACCCTACAGCAGAGAAGTGGGGAGGGGAGGAGAAGGGGGATGATGGAAGGGAAGGCATGCTGGGGGGAAGGGAGGTTGGAAGCACCCACTCTTGAAAAGGGGCAGGATCAAAGTAGGGAATGGACCAAGTTGGGGGTAGGATAGGTGGGAGGGAAATACAGCCAGTCTTTTACAATATATTTTCTATGGTAATGTTTTGCATAGCTATACATATACAATATATACTGACTTGCTTATCTTCCCAGCAAGAGTGGGTGACAAGGGAGTAAGGGAATGAATCCGGAAATCGAAGTTTTAAAATTAAATGTCTCAAATATATGCAAATACTATTATTAATACTATTTTACATATAATTGGGAGATAAGATGTCCAGGCATCGGGGCACAGAGTTTCACCTTGCCCTAATGGAAAAGTCAAAGGGAGTATGGGAGAGAGCAGATTGAATTAGAGGATATCCTGTGGGACTGCTATTCTGGGGTGGTGGGTAGGGGAAAAAATGGGGAAAAAATTGTAACGCAAAATCTGATTGAAATGAATGGCGTAAACCAGAAGTTTAAATTAATTAATTAATTTAAAAAAAAACTCCATAGAACTTTTCAACTGTCTTTCACAAGACTCCTCTTTACCCATTTCTATGTTCAAAGCAAACTTAGCTGTTCTGATTCCATACAGATGCATAGGTCACCCCGGCCCTCCCATGCCTGTAAGGTACTCTCTCATCTACCCCTTTCAGAATCCTTACCTTCCTTCAAGGATCACCAGCTCAGGTGTCACCTTCTCTGTGAAGCCTTCCCTGATTGCCCCAGTTGCTGGCATTCTCTCCTTCCTCATTCAAATTGCCTTGCTAGTACACTGTTCTTTGTACATGTTGCACAGCCCTGTCCTATTAGAATGTAAGTTCCTTGAAGGCAGGAGTTGCTTTGGTTTTGCTTTTGTTCTTATAAAGCTGCTGATAAATGTTTATGGGATTGAATTAATTGAAAGGATCCATATCTACATAGTTTCAACATCTCTTAAGATTTTAATGGAATTTGTGGGCCAAGTTACAATCTGGGTATTTAGATTCAATAATGATAATATTTGCATGACCTGACCCAAGTTAAATTTTTATCTCTGAGTAGTGTGTGTGCTTTAACAAAAATTATTAGATGATGGTAGAAAAGGAGGAAACAAGGAGAGTCAAGAGGGCTATTTGAGTTCCGGTGCTGCCTAGATGTTTTCCCCTTTTTTTTCTTTGAATAAGCCATAAAAGGGCCTGGTTCTATCATCTATACAGCAATACTCAGTAGAGAACCACAGATGCACCAATTTCATCCTTATCTGAAGTTCCTTAAAGCTTTCATGTGGGAGATGGGACCAGCAGCAAGAAGGCTTCATTACAAGGTAGGAGCCCCCCAAAATTAATCTAACCCTGGCTTGACCACTAATTGTGTGATCTATTGGTCATCTCATCTCTCTTTGTCTTAGTTTCCTTGTTTTCAAAAGGAAAAAACTTGGGCTAGTGATTGCCAAGGTCCCTCCAGATTCTAAAATGTTCATTGAAACTATATTGTAGAGTAATAAAGTTGGCTGTAAAGGCAGAATTAGAAGATGGAGAGTGTTCTCTATAACCTAGTCTCCATTTCCCTCCCTTTAGCTTTCCCTAACCAGAGTTTTTCTTAAACCTGGCAGGACACAACCAAGTATAACTTTGTAGGTGGAAGTAATCTTCCACATTCTCTATTTTTCTGTCTAATTTTACATTAGAGCAAGGATTCATTCTCTTAAACTCTAAAGGTTCTAACCCAGCCAGGAGTTCTTAACCTGGTACGCATGGACACTCCACCCCACACCCCAGGATCCATGGATGAGCTTCAGGGAATCTGTTGAAGTCTTGGATGAGAGGAAAATTATATCATTATTTTCACTACCCTCAAACTGAAATTTAGCATTTCCATCAGCTGTTTAAACCATGATTCTGAGAAGGGAACCATCACTCACTCACACACACACACACACACACACACACACAGAGTTAATATCATTTATAGAATGATTTCCCATTCCCTGGGCTAATATTTTTGTTCATTAGTGACTTCCTTCCTATTTTCTGATGACATCTTGGTGAATGAAGGTGGCTGGAGGCAGAACCCAAAAGATGGGGAAGTGAAAGCAGTAACCAAAAACAAAGGTCCTTCTTCCTTCCTTCAATACATTTTCAGGAGCTGAAATGCACACTCACCCTTACGTTGCCTTAGCTGGAAAAGTAAATAGAACAAAGTGAGGAAATAGATTCTTCTTTCAAATACTGACAGAAAAGACTTAGGCAAGGAAATTCAAACCTGTTACACTGAGGAACTGGAACTCCCAAGCAGACACCCAAGATTCTGTTATTCTATTTCAATGATGCTTGGCCCTAGTTTCTACTTGACACCAGTGGGGGATGAGAGAGGACTGGTTGTTTTTGTTTTGTTTTTCTATTACTAAGATACTTACTGTTCGGATGTAAATAACAGTTTGTAGCAAGAACAACAGTAGAGAAGAAAGTGTGAGGATCTCCCTAAAAGCCAGGTCCTCAGAGACAGCTGCAGGCAAGGCCTAGTCTCAGGCCTCTGACTCTTCCCCCAGCTGCTGCAGTCTCCTGTGGCACGCTGCTCTAGCTCTAAGGCTAACCCACAACCAGCAGGAAATATAACAGAGGAGGATAGGAACTGTGCCTGGGATTTCCCTGGTAAAAGAAGCACCCGGGGGAGGAAACGCCCTCTACTAAAGTAGGTTGGTGCCTTCACTACAACTTGAGTCCTAGAGAATCGCCTGGCCAATTTATGTCAGAGGTGAGACCTGAACCTGGGTCTTTCTGAGCAGATCTCTGTCTACCTTCTGAATTCTTTTTTTAAATAATTGGGGTTAAATAAGTTGCTCAAGGTTACGTGGTTATTTTTATGTGTGGGTGCTAATTTTCTGAGGCCAGAACAGATCCTGGGTCCTTCCGACTCCGGGGACTGCACCACCTAGCCACCCCTCCCTTTTGAATTCTTAAACTACATTTATTTTGGTTTCTGAGGTCGCTTTGCTCTGTCCTGCCCCTACAGCCTTCCCTGTCTTGTCCCTTTCCACCCACAAATGCTTGTAAGCTCCCTGGCCTCCAACCTATCTCTGTGATTTCTAGACCCCTGGCAGCCTTAAGGTGCTTGGTCTACAGACAGTGAATTTATTGTTCTGATCCTAAGCCTACCCTGATCAATCATCCTTGCAGCTACTCAGTACCTTCCAGAAAAAAGAAAGTGATCTGTGCCCTGATGTGGAAGAAAGGCCTATGGTCATGAGCAAGCCTGTCCTCATACAGGTTCCAAGATTCACTCCTCTAGCTGCTTCTGAGAATGATTTGCCTGAAGTTTGTGGGTTAGTCAAGCAAAGGCTGAGCTTACAGATCGGGTTAGCTTATAGACAGGCCTATATCAAGAAGGGGACTAAGAGCAAATATGCTATTTGCCAAGTAATAAAAACTGCTAGGCTCAACACAGCCAGAAGTGCTAGTCTGACAGGAGGCAGGCTAGCGATTCAGAAAGAACACTGCGTTCGCAGCATAAGGGGTTTTGCCATTTGATTGATTGGTTCTCTTTTTTTTCTGTTTTCCATTTGCTTTTCTCTTTCATGTTTCTCTCTTGCCTTCCTCTTCTTGCCCTGTGCTCATACTTCTGCAGAACATTTTAAAGCATTTATTAAATAGCTTTCTGAAGCTATTCCAAGGATGTTGCTTCTAATATCTATCCTAGGATGTTTCCTGACCCTTATGTAGTTTCACAAACATGGCCATAAAAACTATCAGAAAGCTGCCAGACTTCTAAAATTAATCTGGAGTTACTTCAGGAATTGGCATGTTGTTATATATGTTTTCATGATGAACTCAAGGGGCCTTGTTCCAAAACTGAGCATTTATGAGAGATTTATAAGAACAAGAGCCATTCCCCAATTGGTAAATGATCAAAGGATATGAACAGGCATATCAGTAGAAGAAATCCAAGTCATATAAAAAGTGCCCTAAATCACTAATAATTAGAGAAATGCAAATTAAAACAACTCTGAAGAACCACCCATCAGATTGGTAGAGTCAACAAAAATGGGGCAAATGCTAGATAGGCCATAAGAAAAAATGTATTTTAATGCACTGCTAATAGAACTGTGAACTAGCCTAAATTTTCTAGAGAGCAAATTATAACTATGCCCCAAAAGCTACCAAACTGCACACCCTTCGACTTAATGAAACTGCTACTACACCTATACCCCAAAGAGATCAAAGATCTAAGAAAATGATCCATATGTACAAAAATATTTAGAGCAGCTCTTCTTATTATATGGGAATTCAGGGAGTATCCTCAAATTTGACAATAGTAGAACAAGTTATGACATTGTGTTGCAAGAAATGATGAAATGGATGGTTTCAGAAAAACCAGGGAAGACTTGTATGAATTAATGCAAAGTGAAATGAGTAGGACCAGGAGAACAATTTACACAATAACAACAAAATGGTGAAGAAAAACAACTTTGAAAGACTTGAGAGTTATGATCAACAAAATGACCAAATCCAAATCCAAAGGACCTATGATGAAACATGTTATGAATCTTCAAAAAGAGAGCTGATAGACTCAGAATGAAGTATGAAACATATTTTCTATGTCTGGGGGGTTTTGGAGGGAGAGAAAGGAGACAGATAGATAATGTGAGAATTTGTTTTGCTTGACTATATTTTTAATAGTTTCGTTTTTTCTTTCCTTCTCAATTAGTGAGGGATGTAGACACAAGAGGGAAAGAAATTAAAACTGAAAATAAAATAAAACTGATTTCTAAAAAAAATAGAGTTTATTCATGTGTCAAATTAAAATTCTGTTCTAACCTAGTATCACAGATCTGAAATACAAGCACAGGAACTACAGTGTCCTCATTAGAAAGAGAAATCCTTTCCTCCACACAGTCCATCTAAAACTTAGTAAGGAGTTGCCTGAGGCACAGAGTCACAGAACTGAAGAGTTGGGACTTCAAGCAGCCAGCTAGTTTAAACACATGCAAAAAAGAATCTCCACTACATCATTCAAGAAGTGGACATCTAACCTCTGAGCCCTCCAAGTAGGGGGAGTCAGCAAATCAGGCACATAGGGAGGTACAATGGGGAAAGTGCTAGACTGACATTTGCCAGTTGTGCCATTTTAAATAAATGTAAGTCACCTAAATCTTCTGAGGCTCAGTTGTTTTATCTATCATAGAGAGGACAACACTTATACTGTGACTTCATTACAGGGATTTTATAAAGAAAAGTCCTTTGCAAACCTGCAAATACAATAGAAATGTACATTTTTCTCATTACGAGTTGACTTGGCCCCAACCCCTCAGATTGCCTCTCCCTAATTCCTCCATCAAATTCCTGCCAGTCTATTAAAACCCAACTGAAAAGAACATCTTCTTCAAAAAATCTTCTCTAATCTACTCAACCAGTATTGATCTCTGCCCCCCACCAGACTTCACAGATCATTTTGCTTGAGGCCACTTCATTAATACACCCTGTTTATTCTGGTTATTTCTGTGTTCTGTATTCTCCTACTAGGCCATAAGCACCATGACTAAGAAGACTATATCTTATTTAACATTGTGTATCCTCAAGTGCCTAACAATCTATTTAGAAACTTAATAAACAAATCATATATTTAAAGTTAATGAGGATATTATAGTTCATCTTGTGCAAGGGTTTTTAATCTTTTCTGTGTTATGAATCCTCTGAAAATCTAGGCGAAGGCATATAGACCACTTCTAAGAATAACATTGTTAAATGCATAAGATAAAGTTCATAGGACCACAAAGAGAATCAATTATATTGAAATAGTCAACAAATGTCTTTTTAAAGTTTAGTTTACAGACAGCCATCCCCAGATCTAGGTCAATTCTTTCATTGTAAAGACAAAGGAACTGAGATCCAGAGAGGCTAAGCCCAAGGTCACTCACATAATAAGTGGGAGAGCTGAGATCTGAACCAGACCCTCTGACTCCAACATAACCCTATTACTGAATGATGAATATTGGTAACAGATCCCTCAAGTGTTCAACAGAATTACCTTTTGAAGCTTCAATTGAGGTATATGTCACTGAAAAGCCTTCATAGGCTATGGCAGCATCAGTCACTAGTCGTAGCATCAATGTGTTACTGCTGCTCATAAGTGATGGGGGGACTGACTTTCCACAATACCTGTTTCCCAAGAGAATAAAAGATATCCAGTATCCAGTACTGATTTTGTCATTGAATAATTCATGTAGCAATAATGATGCATTTTAATAAATGAAGAATTTTAATGAGCTTGACTATTCCCCTAAAATGTTTAAACAACACCTATATTTCCAAGCCAACAAATTAGGGGCCCAAAATGAAAACCTGGATATAATTCTGCTCATGGTTAATTCCCTAAAGTTGTTGGCTTGCGTATTCTGGCATGTAATTTGCTTAATGGTCTAGGGATACAGGTTTTGTGTGTGACTAGGCCAAGACCAGCTCTTTGGCTGAAGGCCATCTCATCACAAAGCAGGCCTGGGAGAAAGGAGTCTGAAACTGTCTGCAGAATTCTTTCCTTTGAGGGCTATCTCCAATTTATGCTGTACATACTTTGTGTGTACATGGCTATCTGCATGTTGTCTTCCTCAGACTGTGAGATCCTTGAGAGCTGGAAATGGTTTTTTCCATTTTTTATATTCTCAGGACTCAGCCACTGTCTGGCATATTGGTATTATTGTTCTCATTTATTCATTCGATTGTGTCCAATTTTATGTGATCCCATGGATTTTTGTCCATGGGGTTTTCTTGGCAAAGATATTGGACATGTTTTGACCTTTTTTTCTCCACTGTGCCTCCATCTTACAGATAAGGAATTGAGGCACATAGGGTTAAGTGACTTACCCAGGGTCATATAGCTAGTAGTATCTGAGGACTCATTTGAACCCAGATCTTCCTGACTCCAAGCCTGGTACTCTATTTACTGCACCACCTAGCTCTCTGGTATATAGTAGGTGCTTAATAAATGCTTGTTGACTTGACTTGACTTGAAATTAGGTGTCCCCAATTAGAAGATATCCAGCAAAGGGGAGAAGGAAACCCAAAACAAAAAAGAAAAATAAGACTTAAGTGAACAGGGAAAACGTTTCTAAGGGAAAACCTAACACCAGCTCTCAGAAGGAAGGGAAAGTGGGTTCAGCACATTCAGGGCGAATATTCATTCAATTAAGAACTTCAGGGAAGGAAGTGTAAGTGGATTAGCTAAGAGGTTTCAAAATGATACTGCAATTTGTGCTGTTCATCTTAAAATGACATCTTTCTTAAAGTACATGGATAAGGGGCAAAATAAAGATAGACTGGAAAAAAAAGAAGGAAATTTAGAGTCCTGCTGGGACAAAAGATAGAGTGCTGAGTCTGGAACCAGGAAGACCTGAGTTCAAATCCAGCCTCAGAAACTTACTAGCTGTGTGGCCCTGGGCAAGTCACTTCACCTCTGTCTAATTCTGTTTTCTTAACTGAAAAATGTAAGTAATAATTGGGAAGTTCAGAGGATTGTTGTGAGGATCAAATAATGTCATATTTATAAAATACCCCACAAAGTTCCTGGCCTAGAATTGGGGCTGGGGATCCTACAACCTCAAGGCCATATGTGGCCCTCTAGGTCCTCAAGTGTGGCCCTTTGATGGAATCCAAATAAAAAGTTTGGAGGACCTTGAGGTTCCCTACCTCTGGAGTAGGTGTTTAGTAAATGTATGTTTCCTTCCCTGAAGGGATAAAGGAAAGGAAGAAGAAAAAGAAAGGGAGAAGGAACAGGGAAAGAGGGAGTGAAAAAAGTAAATACTAAGAACATAAAAACAGAGGGTAACTTTTAAAAGGATACAAAAAGAAACAAAGTATGAAGTAGGGAGTAAAAAAAGGGAGGAAGGGAGAAACATCAGTGAAAGTGTGAAGAGAGGTAAAGGACAAATGTGCCTCATTTTACCCCTCCCTCACCTCAAGAAGCTATCTCCTGTGTGGACTCAATTCTTAAAACTGTCAGAGAGAACTCTGAAATTGGAACAGAGGCTGCAAGTCGAGCATGAAGTAGGGGCAGAAATATGACCAATCAAATGGATGTTGCCCCATCCTTCTGTACTTGAGAAGTAAGTCTTTTATCAATATTTATTAAATGCCTACTATGTACCAGGCATTGAATAACCCCCCTCTTACCCAGAAATGCCCAGTCAACATGTTTTAAGTACCTATTATGTGCCAGGCCATGTACAATCCCTCTCTTATTCAGAAACACCCAGAAAGAAGAATGGTGGTTTCACCAGATTTTTATATAAGAACTCGGCTTTCATATCTTTCATCAAATGTTGTCTGAACCTACAAACTCCTCACAAAAGAAGAAAATAAAAAGTCCTCACCTGCCAAGAGCTGTTCCCATGCCATTGTCATAGACTTCAAGATAGTCACTGGTGCAATTGTAATGGAAATCCAGGTGGAATACTTCGAATGTTAGTCGGATTCGGTAATCAGACTGGACAGAGATTAACCACGTGCAGTTGACACCATGTGGATAGATATTTGGATGACCAGGGCTGCTAAAATGTCCAGATGGGGCAGTAAGAACTTCCCCACATGCTGTTCAAGTTTAGAAAACATTTTATCACAAGAAATGGTCAACAAACTTTCAGAAGAAAATAATTTGAATAAACCAGTTAAAAGATCCAAAGATGAAACTCTTTCTCTTCTCTGAATGTCCACCCAAGTTAATCCCAGCCTTTTGTTAGAGACTATCTATTAAGCATTGACCCAGGTACTTATTATTTCACTCAGTCCTGGCCAGGACCATGATAAGACTTACAGCACTTTACAGATTTATTCATTCAGTCACAGAATCAGCAGAAACAAACCTGACAGGCAAAGGGATGACAAAGAAAAATTCTTACCCAGGTCTACAGCACTGAACCAAGCTAGGAAGCCAAGGTTTGTAGAAGAGGCATCTGTCCTGAATCTGACATAGACAATATTGTATGTGGAAGTTATTACTTCAGGAGTGTCTATGCCACAATACTTATGAGAAGAGTCCATACTGAGGCTGTTCCCAATCTAGAAATGGGGGCAGGGGGAAGAAGAAGAAATAGAGAAAAGAAAGAGAAAGAGTGAAAAAAACAAAGGAAAGAAGGAAGAAAGGAGGGAATGAAAGAAGGGAGAAAGAAAGGAGGGAAGGAAGGAAGGGAGAAATACAATCAAGCTTTAAGACTTCTTAAATGCTTAGCATTTACAAATTAAATGTACTGTTTGAAAGCAGAAGTATTACTGAACTCAGGAACTGATAAATATAAACTTTCTTCATTTTCATGTTAAAATCTTTGCCAAGATAAACATGGTGGCGGCGGTTGTTTGTTCTTTACTCTAACTTCATTGGTGTGGGGAGTTCCTAGTGAGGAACTCCTTCCACCAGGACATCCCAACACTTCCTCTGGAATGTAAAATCTTAGACAGCTGCCTGAGTCACCAAAAAGTTGAATGACTTGCCCAGGGACACTGAGCCAATATGTGTCAGAGGTGGACCTTGATTCAAGGTCAGCTCTATCTTCTTCTTTCCTCTATGCTGCCCTCCTCTTATATGTGGATATCAACTTTAATACTTTATATTTCAATGATCTGTGGTTTAGTCAATTTGATTCATATCCACAACCAATTAGTAAACTCTAACCTTCAAAATACAAAGGAAACAAAGGTTGGAATTGAGTTTGTTTTTTGTTTTTTAAAAAGGAGAAACATACAAAAAACTGAAAAGAAAGGAAGAAATGTCTTTGGTTGAAGATAACCAGATGTCAAGTGAACATGACTAGAGATTGTACTATTTATAAGGTGTATGTTTTTGAAAACTGGTCTTAAATAATGGCCCCACACATTTGTTAGCTGGGTGACCATGGGCAAGTCATAACCTCTCTGAGACTGTTTTCTCATCTGTAAAATGGTGAGTATAAAACATTCAGCACCACTCCCCCACCAGAACCCCCAGAAGCACTACAGAACAAACGAGATCACACGTGCAAAGCACTTTACAAACTTTAAATAACTATGTCACTGCCAGCCATTATTTCTGTTATTAATAATAACTTGCTGGGACACCTTCCCAGTTTTTCCAGAGGTCAAATGGTTAAATTAGATGGAACCAAATAATAATATGGTCAGGTAAAATGCATATTTTTTTCAGATTATATTGTATCCTACGTGGACTCATTTTTTTTAACAGTGCTGTATTGCTGTGGGAGATAAAACATATTTTTTTTCTCAAAATTCATTAAGAGGTTTTTCCTTGGCACTCCATGGGAAAAAGGTGACCTATGTAACTATCCATGTGCTTATAATAATTACTAATTCTTTTTTCCACTCTTAATTGTCTCTTTGCTGTACTTGACTAGAGAGCAAAGCACTACTTTTCTGTGATGAAATGCAACCCTCACTAATGCTCCCAGAGTCCCCAATTTCAAGTAAGTTACCTCAACATAATTGGTGTCACAGTTGGTAGAAGGGCCAATCTGAAAATCTGTGAAGTTAAGCACGATGACCTGGCCTGGGGGTTGACTGATTTTCCAGTCACAGGTTTTTTCATAAGGGTAGGCGTTGGGATAGAAGGGTGTGCGAATGATCCCTTCTCCTGTTAGCTCACCCCCACAAGCTACAAAAAGAAGACCAATGGTTAACATTTGGCTAGGGATTAGCTCTAGTTTCTATTAGACACTTTTTAAAGCAAGAAACTAGCAAGAGCGATATATCTAAAATTTCTTCAGAGATATGCTTGATGTCAGAATGGTGGACAGCTCGTGCCTGGACATTTAGACCTAGATATACAATAACCGGGATATTAAGATGTTCTCACCTATAAAATATGGTTATTTCCCATAGTATGAGACCACATAATAACAAGGTTCTTTGGAGAAACTAATACCTTAGAATTAGGCAAACTAGAAGTCACAATTTTAAGTCACCAGTTTTCTTACCAACTTGGTAAATGGCCTGGAAACTGGCCCTTTGTACTGAAGGATCTGACTTAAACCTGACCCAGATGCTGTTGGATATAGAGTATATGGAGGCAGG
Organism: Gymnobelideus leadbeateri; assembly: GCA_011680675.1. NCBI lineage: Eukaryota > Metazoa > Chordata > Mammalia > Diprotodontia > Petauridae > Gymnobelideus > Gymnobelideus leadbeateri. Next base: position 112,619 of record WOXC01006769.1, read on the forward strand.
AATCTTGCTTTCACACAATTTTTCGAGTAAGGTTTCACCATCTAGAACCTAAACAGAAAAAAAAGAAAACAGTTGTTTCTCTTAATATGCATAGAATTCTTTTGGTATTAACAACTAGGTTTATAGTCATAGTAAAGAGAAAATGACAATTTCAGATTTAAGATACGGACATAATACCATATTTTAAATCAATCTGTGAAAATGAAAAGCTGATCAGGAATCATTATAACAGCAATAACCAACCAAACAATGAGCATTTATTAAGGGCATGGGATACAAATACAGAGAAAGGAACAACTTCTAATACCAAGGAATTTACATGCTACGGGAGACTTGTGAAGTGATATGTAAGTATATAAAGAATGCCTATAAAGAGATTAAGTACAAATAAATGCAAAACAGTCTGAGATAAGCACTTGGAGGAGGGGTTCAGGGAGGGTTTTAAATAGAAAATTGTGCTTGTGTTATGTGATATAGATAGATAGGTTGAATAAACAGATAGACAGATAGATATATAAAACACATATATTCAATCTGGGTCCTACCTTCCTGACCAGACTTATTTCACATTACTCCCGGCTACATGGCACAGTAGATAAGAATGCCAAGCCTGGAATCTGGAAGACTCAACTTCCTGTGTTCAAATCTGACCTCTGACACTTACTAGCTATGTCACTTAATCCTGTTTGCCTCAGTTTCTTCATCTATAAAATGAACTGGAGAAGAGAATAGCAAACCACTCCAGTATCTTTGCTAAGAAAACTCCCCAATGGGGTCTTGAATATGACATCAGACATGTCTGAAAAAGGAGTGAACAACCTTTTCATATATTTTGTCCTAGCCAAATTGAAGTATTTGCTATTCTCCATGTCTTTGTAAAAGATCTCCCCCATTTCTTATACAGGATCCCTCTTCATTTCCACCTCTAGGAACCCTTACCCACCTTCAGGGCTTAGCTTACTTGCCACCCACAATGGGAAGCCCTTCCTGAATAGCCTGGTTGCTACTCTTTTACTCTTTATATTATCTTATATTGATTTATCTGTTGTTTTATCCTACAGTAGATTAGAAATTCCTTGACAACAGGAATTGGTTTTTGTTTTGTTTTGCTTTATCTTTTTCTTTGTATTCCCAGAGTCCAAAATAATGCCTTGCAAGAAGTAGAAGTTTAATCAATGTGTGTTGACTTCAGTACATGAGATCTTTGACATACAACCCTCCCCTTCTCTCCACCTGTGTGTCTATGTAAGTCTTCTTCAGTGTACAGGGCTGGAGGGGTGGGGGTGGGGGGTTCTGTGTATCTGTGTCTCACTGGATGTTTTTCTTTATGAACATAGTTATCCTTTCTAAATCATGGGGGTTGGGGGAGCAGTATTCCCAGTCTGGAAAATCTGTGTAAAAAAATTTGGCCCTTCCTTTATACCAGAGAAAAAGCCTAAATTATTATGGTATTAAAAGATAAAATATGCAAATATTATACAATACTATAGATATATTTTCTGTTTTCTGAGTTTCTAAACTTTTTATGTATCATCTGCTGGTCTTTCTGCATTATCTACAGCTTCTGCAAAACTCCAAAAAAATCCCTATTTAAATTCTTATGCCAACCAGTGATATATTGAAACTATGATGGAGAGGGAAAGTCCAGTGTAGGAGGCATAACTGCATGTCTGTGTCTGCCTCTTCCTCTTTGTCTGTTTCTCCTCTTTCTTTCTTTCTTTCTCTATGTTCCTCACTCTTAATGGGAAGTAATATAGGACCATATTCTTTTTTTTTTACTTACATCTACTGAATAAAGTTTGGGTTCCTTGTTTTTAACTGAAAAAAAAGAATGTAATAAAACATTTAAAATTTTCCTCATTCTCTCAAAACTACTAAAATAAGTTATTTTTTCTGTATGATGCATTATATTACTTTTCTTTAAGTCAGTAGTTATTGATGAGGGGGAAGTGCCCTACACCTGGTCTATAGCAATAGCTGTAAATAGAATTACCTAGGAATATAGCCATTTCAGTCATTTTAATACCTCACTGGTGACAACACCATATCACTGAGCCTAATCATCTGAAAACTCCAGGTGTTTATAAATCCTCTGAGACAAAGAAGAATCTTTCTTCCTTTCCATGGATTCATCAGTTAACTAATTGAATTCCAGGCTCCGTGTTCAGATGGCATAAGGTGAACTGTGAATGGGCAAGGATCAACTGTTCTTCCTTTCTTTTAAATCCCAGCTCACATCCCACTTCCTCCAGGAACCCTCCTCCAATTCTGCTAGCCCATACTCACCTCTCCTTTCTCTGAACTCCTTTATCATTAGATTATTTTAACTGCAAAATTTAGCGTTTAACCCTATGCTGTTTTTATCCTTGAACTGTTTCTCATAAATGTTCTCTTGCCAAAGAAGTTATAAGCTCTTTCAGAGGAAGGACTGCTTCCTTAGTCCTTCAAAGTAAAAACAGTTAACAGTGGACAAATATTCCATGATTCACTGATTTGGCTGTGCTGTGTGTCCTTTCAAATGTTCTTGAGAAGGTCATACATATGACTATGGAGCCTAGACAGCTGTAACAGGAGAAGAGGGCCTAGGAAATCTTGCTGTGTTCTATGGTATATCATCGACTCTTTCTATGACTAAAGTCCCTCTCTTTCTTACTTTGCCCATTAAAGAACGATGGGAAAAAGGAAAAATGGCCACATAGCATCAGAACTTGATAAAGTGAGGGTGTCCCCGGGGCCTCAGATAATGAAATTCAAGACCATTAGCAAGCAGAAAGACAGCTGCAGCCCACCTGCTTTAAAAGAAACTTATAAGCCCCTAGGGCCCTAAACCCTCAAGTTACAATTGATTTTGGCTGCATCTCTCTCACTGTGGGGATGCAATCTAGTTAATGCTGAAAGAGTGTATACTCCTGAGGCCTCTGATATGGCAATATCTTAACCACAACCCAGTAGATCCAACAAAGTGAAGTCTCTTGAGGACCAGACAGAGGAAGTAGCCCCCAAAGCAGTCCCAGCACACCCTGCATTTTCTCATACACCATTCTTGTCACATAATATTCTTGGGTTTCAGAATCTCCCTTCTCTTCTGTATCTATGTGAATCCCCGCAGCAAACACACACCATTTCTTAGAAAGACAGACATAGACAACACTGGGGCTGCTTGCTAACATTCAATGACATATTCATTCCTTGCTACTGATAACATTTTTTATATTGATTTAGAGATGGATGCGACCTTAGAGCTTTCATTTCACACATGGGGAAACACAGACTTGCAGAGATTGAAGTAACATGCCCAAGGTCACTCAGCTAGTCTGTAGAAGAGACAGAATTTGAACCTAGGTCCCCTGATTTTACTCCCTCTTCCCTTCAGCTCAAACGCTATCTTCTACCTGAAGTCTTTCCTTACCTCCCCAGAGGCGGGGCCTATCTTCTGAAACCCAACTTGGATGTCTTTAGTGTATATTATATATATGCGTGTGTGTATGTGTATATATGCATATATATATGTGTGTGTGTATACATATATACATATATAGAGAGAGAGAGACAGTTCTGTTTTGACCCAATATATGCCTTCTATAAATGCACTGCACAATTTATGAGGAAAATGGAATAAGAGACGTAACTCTCAAAATCTTCAGCGGCTCCCAAAAAAGAAAAGAATCTAATTGAAATAGTAACACCGATTTATACATGTTAAATGGTTGAGGAAATACATAAACATAATAAACAATGGCCCTTCTGCTTGGCCTGAATCCTAGACTGAACAGGACAGAAGCCAGGAGGGGAGCAGTACAGAGCAGTCCTTCTCTGCTTAGAAGTCCTACCGCATCAGAATATGTACCATCAATATGGTGCTTTGTCTTGACCACACCAAAAGACTGTGGAAGTAGGAGTGGAAGGGTTGCAGCTTGTGTGCATTATGAAATGGTACTGTTTCTTGCATTCTTGCTGTTTATTGCAGAAGGAAACACAGAGAAGCATATTATGCTCACAATGTTACCCAATATAGCAATCCCATTGGAAAAAATTATTTTTAGTTATAGTTCATTTTCATCACTAGAATGTAAGCCCCTTGAGGGCAGACAAGCTTCACTTTTGTGAAGTCAGTACAATGCCCAACACATAAGAGGCACTTAATAGAGCTTGTTGATGGAGTGAATGATTAGAAATGATAATGATAGCCCAGAACTAGACTCATAAAATCTGAGATCTTGAAAGAAACTAGTGATTATTTAATCCAGCCCATACCTGGTTATCCAGATCCTGATGGGAGCTGACCATTGATTTGTACTTCAAGGGTCCTGTGAATCAGGGCCAGTTAAAGATTCTGGGAATCACTAATTAGCCAAGAATCTCAGCTTCAGACTATGAGATACATCAAATAGCCATGATTTTGCATTAATTCTGGGGCACTGAGAGGTTCCATGATTTCCTAGCACCAAATAGCCAGTAAGCCCAAAAGTGGAACCTGAACCCAGGTCATATAGATTCTGAGGTTGCACTCAGTGCTCTGCCCTGTTATTTTCATAATAATGAAAACTTGCTAGAACATATTAACTCCCTATATTAGGCTGAAAAAAAGCATTCACCCCAAAATGATAATGCAACATAATTGGCCCAGTGACCAGGAGCCAACAGCACCTGGAACGGGCACAATATCTAAACTCCACTTTTGTTCTTTGTGTAACATACACAGCTCCCCCCTCCCCAGATACCTTTGAGAGCCTAAATATCACAGTCTATAGGTTTTAGTGATCATCATTTTTTTTAGATTATCTAGGGATCATCTATTTTAATCCCCTTGTATTATAGAAAAAAAAGAACTGAGACCCTGCCATAGATAGGTCACAGGGAATTTGGATGCAGCGCCAAAGCTCAAGCCCAGATGCTCTAACTCCAGTCTTTTCCTCTGCAAGCCATAGTCTCTTCACACCCTTGTCTTACAGGGCTTGGTCATGAGTTCCTGCCACGAATTGAGAGTCTTAAAAAAAATTTAGAAATTATTGTTAGGTTCAGACACGGCAGCCATTAAGCTTTGGTTGGCCAGTAGTCTACTGTCCAAAGATATGTTTACAATGTATTTTCCAAAGCATGGGAATCCATGGAGGGAAACCTCTGTTCACTTCCTAAAGTCAACAATAACAAATGAAGTAATGACCAGAGGCCCAACAGATGAGCTGGGACTGTTTGTATTACAGTGACTCAAAATTAACAGCATGTAATAGAAAAAATACTGAACAGGCAGGCAAGAGACCTAGGTTCTCATCTCTTCTCTACCATGAGTCAACTACATGCTCTCACACAATCATAACTTCTTTAGGATAAGCTTCCTTCATTTATAAAAGGAGAAGGTTGAAATCATAAGAATTCACATTCACATAGTGGTTTAAGCACTTTCTTCATGATAACCCTGTAAGGTATACAGTGAAAAAATATGTTTTATATTTACTTTACAGATGAGCAAAGTGAAATTCAGAAGGGTCAAGAGACTTGCCTGTAGATCCACGACTAGTGACTGTCAAAGTTGGTCAGTCATTCAAATTTTTCTTGAACATTTCAGATTTTTGAACAATTCAGATTTTTCTTGAACATTTTTAGTTACAGAGAACTCCCTACTTAGGAAGCAGCCTATTAAACTGTCAGATGGGCCTAAATGTTAGAAAGTTCTTTCTTATATATTGACCTGAAATAAGGCTACTTCTGATCTCTACCCATTGGTCCTATTTCTATCCTCTAGAACAACACAGAATAAGCCAATTCTCTGTTCCACGGGAGGTCACTTCCAACATTTGGGAACAGCAATTGTGCTTACCCTAGCCATCCCCCCACACACACACACAACACACACACATAAATCTCTTTCATAATAAACATCCCCAGTTCCAGCAATTGTTCCTCATGACTTCATATGACATGATGTCAAGATCTCCCAGCATTCTATTAAGCATTACCTGAACACTGTCTAGCTTGTCATTGTGCCCCCTTAAATGAAATTGGAAATAATGGTCAGTGCGGTTCAGTGGAAAGGATGTTAGCTATGGAATCAGTGATTCTTGGTTCAAAATGCATCTCAGTCACTTACTACCTGTGTTACTATGGGCAGAGCACTGAGCCCCTCTGGCCCTCAGTTTTTTCATCACTAAAAGGAGAAAATTGGACTAGAGCCATCAAAGATCCTTTCCAGCTGTAAATCTATTATTCTTTTTAATGCTGTTGTTGTTGCAATGGGGTTAAGTGCCTTGCCCAGAGGCACACAGCTAGTAAGTGCCCGAGGCCAAATATGAACTTAGGTTCTCCAGCCCTCTGCCCACTATGCCACCTAGCTGCCCCTCCCCCCAAACCTGTTATTCTTCTAATGAAATTCTCCAGACATAGAGTGACCAATGGAAAGTAGAGGAGTGCTATTACTTCTCTGCTTCTATTAAGGCAGCCTCATTGTTGTTCAGGCATGTCCGACTCTTTGTGATGCCAAAAGGACTGTATTGCCTTGCTTAGAGGCCATGTCACACAGGTGGTGGTCAACAGAACACTGAAGGTCATTTTCATTGTTAAGTCAGACCTGAGTCAACCTATACTTTTGTGGTTATTTTTTTGCTCAACATTAAAAAACTGAAATTTAAGGTTTCACATTTATCCCTGCTACATTCCATCTTGTGAGGTAAGACCCACAGTTATGAATGACACCTTTGAATCCTGATTGCTGGCCAACCCAGAGCTGCCCCACTCAGCCGCATATCTGATGAGCATGCCTTCTATATCTTCAGCTAATTTATTGAGGCAAGCATTGAACAGGACAGGCTTATGAAGAGCCTCAGGTATAACTCCAGGGATGTCAGCCCAAGCTGACACAGATCCATCAATCAGCAGTGTTTGGAAATGGTTGTTCAATCAGCTTTAAATCCACCTAAACATACGTTCTTCCTTTCCACCTTTCTTTGTGGTTTTAATGTGAATATCATGAGATATGCTGTCAAAAATCCTTAATGAAAACCTGATGATTTATCTTTGGTATTAGCTTAGTCTCCTAGCTTAGTAATATTATAAAAAAAATGTGATCATGCTTGGTGTGATTCAGTCTTAGTGAAATGATGTTGTTGATGATGATGATAAGGGTAACTCATTTAAGTAATTAAGTAATACTTTCACATTTAATAATGAAAGTCCCTGCAACAATCTTATAAAAATAGTTTTCTTTCTCTCAGTTTCTAATGGGTATGGGGTTGAATGGAAGGAAAGGGCAGCAATAATGATGCCAAAAAGTAAGGGCTACTGCAACGTTTGTTTTTAAATGTACAGAAGAAAAGAGAAGGAAGTTCAGAAGGAAGCAGATAAGCAGCACTGTTTTGAAAGTAGTGTGTAGAATCTATCACATACTTTTTTTTAAGTAAACAATATGAAATGAAAATTCATAGTTCAATGTAGAATTTTCATTTTGTATTAGCATGTGAAAATGTCCCTTTGTTGGTCTTTTAAGTGCGAAACATGAAAAAGTCTCAATTAAAAGCAACTGTGACTGGACAGTACAAAAGTTACCTTGACTTTACAGATGAGAAAACAGGTAGAGAGAGACTAAGTCAGGGGTAGAGAACTGATTTGTTCTGTGAGGTCTGGATTCAGGCAAAGGGCTGCACATGAGGACCTAGAGGGCCATGTGTGGCCGCAGGTTCCCCATTTCTGGGCTAAGACATCCCCACTTCTACAGAGAGCACCTCTCTCCTCCCACAAGAGCGTGCTTTTAACCTTAGCATCATCCTTTGCTCCTCCCTCTTTATCATTCCCCACATCTAAACAGTTTCCAAGTCTTAGGATCATAAGACCAGAGAATGAGGCCTGGAAGGGATGGCAGAGGCCAAAGAGTCCAACCTTTTCATTAAATAGATGAGTAAACTAAACAATTGTCTGATTTCATTGTGTTGATAATAAACTTCCTTCAACTCCTAGAAGTAGAAATGTTTCCCTAAAGGAATGATGAGACTTTGGTTCATTTAGGTCATTAATGTAACACTCAGATAGAAATAGGTCTCTGTGGGCAGCATATTGACTTAGAAAACCACAAATTAATATTACCCATGTTCGCTTGTTTTCTTATTTATTTTGTTCAACGTCTCCCAAATACATTTCAATCAAGTTTGGCAAAATTTGGGAGTTTTGTGTGAAGTAAGTTTAACACCTCCTACTTGAGAAATGTCATGAATAAGTTGGCGCAGGGCACTGTGGCAGAACATTCTCCTTCATCTCTTGCTTCTTTTGAATCATGATAGCTGAACATTACAAGGACACTTGTGGTGGCGTTCTCCCAGACTAAATTAGCATGTAATAAATGGAGAGACAGCGGTGGAGCCAAGAAGCCTCATAGTCAAGACCTGCCTCGGACACATACCAGCTACATGGTCACAGGCAAATCACTTAGCTTCTCTGCTCCTTAGACAATTCCCAAAGAAGCAGATGCCTTAAATTCAACACATTTACAATTGAACTCAACTCCCTACCAAAACTTCCTCCTCTTACCAACTGCCTCGTTACTGTTAAGGGCACCACCATCCCTCCAGTTGCCCAGGCTCATAACTCACAACCTCTCCCTCTCACCCAACACATCCCACCTGTTTCCAAGTCTTGTCCACTCTACCTCTGTAACATCCCTTTCATATGAGGCCTCTCATGCCCTGACACTGCCACCATTCCGGTGTGGGTCTGTATCATTTCACGCCTAAATTATTACAATAGCTGCTGGTGAGTCTCACTGCGGTCAAGCCTCTCCCCACTCTAACCCATCCTCCACTCATCAGAGTGATGCTCCTAAAGCCCACATCTAACCATGGTACCCCATAATTCCAACAACTCCTGTGGCCTCTTATAAACACCAGGATCAAAGAGTAATACTTCCATTTGGCCGGCCCCTTCCTACCTGTCCATTCTTCTCCCTTCCACATACTCTAAAATCCAATGACACTGGACTTCTTGCCATTTCTTGCCCTCCATCTCCAGACTCTGGGCACTTTCACTGGTTATCACCCAAGCCTGGAACTCTCTCCTCCTCATCTCTACCTCCTGGTTTCAAGCCTCGGCTAAAATCCCGCCTTCTGTAAGCAGCCTTTCCCAGTTCCCTTGAAGATGAGAGCCTTCTCTCTGAGGTTATTCTCAATTTGTCCCATATATATCTTGGCTATACATAGCTGTTTGAATGTCGTCTCTCCTACTAGATTATAAATTCCTCAAGGACAGAGACTGTCTCTGCCTTTCTTTATATGCCCAGCTACATAACAGAAGCTTAACAAATGCTTGTTGACTAATGCATTGGCAGAGTGGCTTCCACACCAAGAAATTTCCTATGCCCGTAAAATCAGAAGTTCACAGGAGAACATTGTACAAAGTAATAGCAGCATTGTGCAGTGATAAGCTATGAAAGACATAGATAGCTCTTCTCAGCAACACAATGATCCAAGACAATTCCAAAATGCTATCCACATCCAAAGAAGCAACTATGGAATCTGAATGCAGATCCAAGCAGACTATTTTCACTTTTTTTTGCTTTTGTTTTTTCTTTCTCATGGTTTTTCCCTTTTGTTCTGATTCTTCTTTCACAACATGATGAATATGGAAATATGTTTAACATGATTGTACAAGTATAACCTATATCAGATTGCTTGTTGTCATGGGGAGGGGAGCAAGGGAGGAGAGTGTAAAAATTTGGAACTCAAAATTTTATAAAAATGAATATTGAAAAATATCTTTACATGTAATTTTAAGTGTGGGGGAGAAATTAAATGGAGGGAAAATAATAAAATAAATTATAAAAAATTATATATATGTAACATGTAAAATTATATATATATATAAATTACAAAATAAAATAAAAATAATAAAATCAGAGTTCAGACCTCTCACACAGTCTATAAAAAATCTTACAATAATAAAAGACAATCATGTGAAGTTCTACTTGCCATTTTTACTAAATAGCAGCACAAGATTTGAAAATAATGACAGAATTAATGATTGTCTTCAAAGGGAGGAGCTAAGTACCTGCTTTGTGTCTCTGACAAAACTTTCTGACTAAATAGGACAAATAATGCAACCCCTCACTCTCTTAATATGTTTTCTCCTGTTCACTTTCTTCTATCTTTCACACTAATGATGTTTCCCTATGGTAAACTACAAACAAGCGAGATTCAGACTGCCTTCTACTGAGATAGCTTTGAGAGCACCCTCAAGTTGCACTCCTCTGCTCTCAGCCCTTCCAGGATGACACCCTTAATTCACTGTGAAGAACATATATGAAACTGTGGCAAGAAATTTCCTAGACTTGGTGGGGCCTCAAAAATTCTATTGATCACTCTTGACCATCAGAATAGTCAGAACCAAATGAGTTCAGCTCCAAACAAAGAGAAAAGGGAAGGATTTGGTTCAGTCCATGCTGGACACGAGTTTGTGGGAGGTGGGTAGGGGTCAGAGATCAAGCATGAAGCCCTAGTTCTTTTGGCTTTAATTGGACTTCCTGGGGATCCCTCTCTTCTGAGCAAGTACAAACCACTTTTGGATACTTCTGCTTTTCTTTCTTCTTCCTTTCCATTTTCTTCTTTGCTTTTCTTTTCCTTTTCTCCCTCTTGCTGCCCACAATGACCAACAAGCAGGGGCTGAGTGAAGCTATTAAGGTTGGGGGGGGGGGGGGCTAAACCATTCCAATTATTTCCCCTTTCCCCTTCCCCACCCCCATACATACCTCAAACTCTGGCCCTGAGGGTTTTTAGAAGTATTGTTCTGCAAATACTTTGCCTCTCTTGAGATTAAAAATTAAGCTTTCATTACAACCTGATAGATATTTCACTCTATTCTTATGGTTAAAGCCCTTATAAAATAATTATGAGACATATTGCGTCGCACTTTGGAAAACGCACGCCTGTCATATTCTCTGGAATGCTTTGCATCACTAAAATGACCTCTTTATGACTGACTCAACTGCTGATTCAACTAAGTTTTCCCTAGAGGGACAAAATTCATTCATAGACTTTTAGAGCTAGAAGGAGATCTTCTAGGTCAGGGGATTTTAGTTGTTCTTGTGACATGGGACCCATTAGTAGCAGTCTACTGAAGCCTATGCACCCTTTCTCAGAATGATTATTTCAATTTGTAAAATAAGATACCTAGGCTTACAAAGGGAATCAATTATATTGAAATACAATTATAAAAATATTTTTTTAATAAGTCCATGGACTTCAAGCTAAGAACCCCTGCTCTGGAGCTAACCCTTATTCTGTAGAGGAAGGCCCTAGGAGGATCTTGTTAGGTCAATTAATTTGTAATTAAGTCATTTTTCAATTGTATCTGACTCTTAATGACTCCATTTGGGGGTTTTGTGGCAAAGATATTGGAGTAGTTTGTCATTTCCTTCTTCAGCTCATTTTACAGATGAGGAAACTGAGGCAACAGGGTAAAGTGACCTGTCCAGGGTCACACAGCTAGTAAGTGTCTGAGGCCAGATTTGAGCTCAGGAAGATGAGTCTTCGTGACTTCAGACCTGGGGCTCTATTCACTGCACCACCTAGATGCCCCAGTTAATTCACATCCATAGTTAGAAAGCCAGACTACCTTAAATCCAAGAAATATTTTAAGCTACTACCTTATGGCACCAAATTCCACTCAGAAGAGCCAGAACATATAAGGAGGACTGCTGCTGAGTAGAAGGCCATCTGAGTAGAGGCCATCTTGCCCTCTATCTGTTGCCATGTATGCACCCCCTTGATTTCATTCCCAAACCCTTTTCACCTTTTGTTCTGAGCACCATTACTGTTGGAAACAGGCTGTCAATTCATTCTCCCATCCATCAGCTTGAGGTCTTTGTGAGTTCCCAGTCCACAAGAGAGCTCATAGACTAGTTCAATTTAAGAAACAATAAATAACTATGTTTTACAAAGCTTTGTGCTAGGTGCTAGAGAAAATATAGAATTTGGGCAAAATTTTTCACTTCATAACTGCAAGGTGATTTTTTTCCCCAGTCAGTCAATAAGCACTTATTAAATGCCCACTGTGTGCCAGTACAGGACACAAGGGAAGGAGGAAATGGTTGTTACCCTCCAGGAGCTCACAATTTAACTGACATTTTAGAAAAGCTGAGGATCAGGGACAGCATCTCATTAGAGTCATCTAAAAATAAACAGGACAGTGACTTCCCGGGACATTTCATAGAAATTAAATAGACTTGGCTGATCTGGGAATGTGAAGAGACCCAAAAGCTAATATGGAATTTCAGGCATTCAAGTGGATGCCTAGATTCATTACTATGAAGGGGATGGAAAAGTATCTCTGAATTCAAACTCATAACAGCTGGAAAAATCATCAGGTGTTCCTATTTTGGAGGCAACGAGTCCAAGGACCTGGGTTCAGACCCTGATTGAACTACTCATTCATTCCATAAGTGACCTAACACAAATCCCCTCACTGGGTTTCTCTTTCTCATTGGTTCAATTGAGTGAGTTGGTCCTTTTTGGCCTAATCAATGATCCTATTTTCCAAGTACAGTTTTGGATCACAGAAAACTGAAAAGGATGCTGAAAATCTAGTATAAAGCCCTTGTATACATTGAGGAAATTGAAAACCAGAAATGTTCATTCAACTCAATTCAATCCAATAGACATTCTTTAAGTTTCTGTTATACACATAAAGCACGAGGCTAAGACTTAGATTTATAAATGTTCTAAAGAACTTAATACAGATTTCATGTCATCCCCACAACAACCCTCTGAGCTAGTAAAACTGCTGGTATTATTCATGTTGTCCTTATTTTACAGATGAGGAAACTGAGGCTCCAAGTTCCAACAATGACTAAGTATTAGCAGAACTTGACTCTGAACTCAGGTGCCCTGACTTGAAATCCAGAGCTCTTTCTGTCTGTGGGCCTCAAGATCTGGACACAGATTTTTTTTAATGGTAAATAAAACTTTCATTCTTAGGAAGTTGAATGGCTTATGTCTTTGTTGCCAAAGCAACACTACAACTTTCCTGCCTTCATCTGGGAATGGTGTTCCATGAGTGGCTCTGTCTTTTCTCAAAGGGAGAAAATAGACGTCAGAAATTTAATTTCAGTTGGAAATGAAAAAAGAAAAAAAATTTTTCATAGTGTAGATTTTGCCCTCCAGGAGACTAGGGATAAAAAGTAAACTGGTCCTCTCACCTAATGAGTTAGAAACTTACTCCTGAACTTACTCCTGAGAGATAGAGAGAAATAGATACAGAGACAGAGAGACAAAGAGAGAGGAGAGAGGGAGGGAGGGATTCCCAACATCACAATATTTTACATTAGAACTCTCTTTGAGCTCTCTAACTCAAAATTAAATGAGGCAGGGGTTGGGGGAAAGGGAAGGTTTGGAGAATAGCATGTTTGTCACAGAAAAACAAAAGATTTATCTCAGGCTAGATGAGCGGACAAAATAGTAAGGACCCAGCTACAATCACAGAAATGGATGATGATGAACAACCACAAGAAGTTTTGTTCATTTATGCTGCAGCAAATTTAACTTGGTTCCACCAGTCATTAGGCAAAAACATTCTCAACCACACAAAGGCTGTCTGTTTTTTGCTGTGCTGCCTTTTCTTTCATTTTAATCAAAATTCTTCATTCTGATCAAAATCAATGACTCTTTAAATGGAAACTGACACTACAGTGATTGTAAATACATACAAATGACAAAAAGAAAAAATCCAGTTAACTCTGAATCTCAGTCTCTCTTTCCATAAGTGAGCAGGGTGAATGCAAGCTCTCCCAGGTGTTTTTTAGCTCCAGGATGCTGTTAACTCCAGGTCTGGAAATGGAGGGAGGCCACATGATGTAGGAGGGGGACATTGATCAGTGTGAGAAGCATGTTATCAGGAGGATCTAGGCTCCCATTCCACCTCTGGCATTAGCTGTCCAGGCCCAAGTCACTTAATCTTTCAGGGCCCCAATTTCCTCACCTACCAAAATAACACTACCTGTGCTAACCACCTCCACGGACTGTTGTGAGGCTCAAATGAGATTATCTAAAGTCCTTTGCAAACTTTAAAAAAGCTATTAAAAGTCCTGTTTTTTACCCCTGCTTTATTTGGCCTCTGTCCCTAAGTAGCCACATGACCTTACTTGCTCAAGTCCCTGAACATCTCTGAGTTTCCCATTCCTCATCTATAAAATGACTGGGCTAGATTAAATGATCCCTTGGGTTCTTTCCAGTTTGGAAAGTGATAGAAACCCTATTGAGCCTTTGACCCTGATGAATCTGCCACATGGAAACATGTGCTTGCAAGAAAGAAAAAGCTAATGAAAGTACGGCAGCCAGGTGGAGATCAGACAAGTCATCTAATCTCAGATACTTCTGTAAACTTTATGATCCTCTAAGAGATAATCTCAATGGTCATCTCTTGTTCCCAGCATTCTTTCCTGTTCCCTTCAGGGTTCATTTGGTTCAACAGGCTGGAGTTCACTATTATCATATTTTTCTTTCCATCCTCACCTAGAGTCTCTAACCTTTATCTCTTTTCTCCTTATCTTCTTTGGCTTTTGAACCCAGAGGATAGTTAATTTAGGTAAATAAATTATCTTAGAAAGACTCCATTGTGTCTCCAGACATATCAACACTCTGATAAGGGCACAAATAGGACAAACGAAGGAAATTCACCTCAATGGAGCTTTGTAGGCAGTGACTCTGGCCTTCTAGTTCCACTTGGGTAAAGTTGAGATGGATCTTTTCACCAGGAGGCTGGGTAATGATATAGATGCACTGTCTGTTGTGAATGTAAGGACTGGGCCAACCAGGAGAGATGACGGACCCTTCAGCATCTGTATAATTTCCTCCACAATCAGGATCCACTGAGATCAAATCAAAAGAAAAAATGTTCATGCAAAATCCAATGAACTACCTGGTTCACAGCAGGTGTACACCTGTACATACATTAACATAGGTATACATACAGTCATCCTCTTTCTGAGGGCCGTGCCTTGAAATAGGCATTTTTCAGTTTGACTTGACTTCTCATTAAGCATATATGGTGACAAAACAGATGAATAAGAGAATGTCTGCTCACTATGTCTATTCCAACTCAACAGAGACATTGCCATGCTCCCTGGTTCACACCAGAACCACAAATCTGCTCTTCTTTTTACATCTAGTAGCTCTCCCAATGGCTCTGTCCATTAAATAAGCTCTGGACAATTGAAACATTGTTGGGAAAATATTTGAGACTTTTATAAAAGTAGTCATGAAAAAGGCACTGTAAGGATAACTATAATTTTTTAGTAAATCACGATCTAACTTCAACACAAAATAATCCTTGCAAATGTCCCCTTGAACCTTTGGTTTCACATTGAGCTCAGGATAAGCAGGTTGCTTACCAAGTGAAGTGACATAGGTGATATGGAAGCCTTTATCACTTCCTAAGGAATCCGAATGAAAATGAATCCTGGCAAAGGGACCAGTGGTCACCAGAGGTGGCACCGACAAGGTGCCATAGAATTTCCCAAGCACAGGGTCAAGATTCAGGGGACCATCTCGAACCTAAACAAAAGGAAAAAAATGGGATCCTGTAGAGTGGCCAGATTATTTTTTTAATCAATCATCAAACAACAAGCACTAATTAATTAAACTTTCTCTAATTGTGATATGCCAGGCACTGTTCTGTGAATGGAGGATATAAAGACTACAGCGTTTGTCCTCAAGGAGCTTCCATTCTCCCAAGAAACCACACATATACATGCAAGTAATTATACAATATAAACTTGCTCTGTATGAATGGGTCACACCTCTTCCTTCCAAATACACTGCATGGCACATTCACCGCTCCAGATGGGATCATTCCTAGGGATTCGTTTATGCAGACCAGAGGTAGGGTTGGCAGCAAATATTCCTAGGCAAGACAAACAAGCCCAACCAAGCCAAGTCATAAACTCAGAGGCTGCTTCAGGGAAGAATCTCCTGAGCAGTAAAGCCAATGACTCCTCATTACTACAGCATCACTCTTTTGGCTAAGGAAGCTACCTTTGGGATCACTCATACTTTTAAAATAATGGCTCCAGGAGATTTTTTAATGTTGCCTAGAATATTTTGGCAGGAGTTGGTAAGGCTGCCCTTTAACTGCTGCTTCTGCATCTCCACCCTCCACACCAGAAGCCTGAAGACCATGCCAGGCAGAGTATATCCCCACCTCTGCCCCAACCCCAATACCTCTTGTTCTAAAACTGTCATCCAATCAGCACTACCAGAATGTTGAATACACCCTCCCAGATCAAACCCCCTTCCTTGGCTACCACTCCCCTGTATACATCGTCTGTAAGCTCCCTGAAGTTCAAGCTTTTGTACTTCAAGGATTAGCATCAATGAGCAGTACAATAGTAAGTCCATTAATAAATGCCTTTTCATTCATTCTTTAATATATATGAGTGACAGCTGGGTGCAAAGACAGATGGAGTCAGAGGACATGGGTTGAAATCTGCTTCTGATACTTATACGGTATCAGTCAGTCAATAAACGTTAAGTGCCAGGCACACTAAGGATACAAAAAGAGGCAAAAGATAGTCCCTGCCCTTAAGGAACTCACAATCTAATGGAAGGAAACAACAAGCAAAGAAATATGTGTGAATACGCTATATACATAATAAACAGGAAATGACTAAAAGAGGAAAGGCACTGGAATTAAGAGGGGCTGGGAGAAGGCTCCCCCATAGGAGATTAGGGAAGGCAACGGGTAGAGATGAGGATAAAGAGCTCTCTAGGCATGGGGGAGCCGGTGACAATGCCTGTGGCCAAGAAAAATAAAGAGTCTTGTTCACAGAACAGCAAGGAGCCCAACATCACTGAATCAAAGTGTGGACAAGTCATTTATCCTGTGCAGGCCTCAGTTCCCTCATCCTTAAGAGGATGGTTGCTAAGCCCTCCTCCTCCAGCTCCCAATCTATATGATCCAACAAAGCACAGGAGACTGAGGTATCACATTTCACCTTTCCAAATACATTTTATATCCTGGAATTATTTTATCTTGATTTTTAACAATGCCATTTCTATTCCTCCTTAAGAGTGGCCCTATTTCCTAAACATTGGGTTGTTTTTGTTTTTTTATTTTAAAGATGCCATGTGTCATGAATATAGTAAACTCCAAGGGTTAGAAGAAACCATGAGGAATCAAACACATGCAAAGAAACTTGAAGACTTTGTAGCAGTGATGCCAATGACGTTCCAACTTGGTCTGGGCTCTCAGAGAAACATGAAGTGGAACCAGAGCTGCCAGACCGATAAAGTCTGACAGAAAAAAAAAAAAGGACAATTTTTGTAGCAGTTAAGTAGAAACTTTTTTTGCAGATTTTGCCTTAGAAAGCCCTTTGCTCACTGTAAGTTGTTTAACTTTTTAGGACTGTTTAGGATTCTGTTGTATAAATATGGCTGTCCTCATTAAGTGAGTGGGAGGGATGGCATGAAAGGGGACAGAACTAACCTAGGAAATCATTTTCATCCTTCATTCATCCCAATTACCTTTTACCCTTGACAGCAGATGTCTAACACACATCCAATGATGCTGTGAGGGGTTAGCACTCAGTGAAAAGTGACAATCACATTTGAGCTTTCTCTGTACTCTTTGTCTCAATGATTGAAGCTTTTGACTCATAATTATTCTCAGGGATCTATAGGAATGCTTAAGCATTTTTAACTGTGCTATGATGAGATGTTTTTTAGGATGCAGCTCAGGAAAATTCCTTCACAGCATTTCAATTTAAAGAGCTTATGTGCTCCATTTTTTCCACAGCGAGGCAGACATGCCAGCTCTCCCCCAAGGTTTAGAATCCATTATTCTGACTTCTAATTTACTAATGGTTTTAACGTGTACAGAGTGCTATTTGAAGTCTTTATCATTCCATCTTTTATGAATAATTCTATACTATTCTGCCCTAATGGTCTAGGGAAAGTATCTGTGCATATTTATGTGTGGAAATTATCATTGGAATTATAACAATAGAGAAAATAGTCTTACCAAGGACATGTTCAGGACAAAACCTATAAATTCTGAACACTTTTGTGAACCTATAAACATCTGGCATTGTAGTATAATAGCCTCTGGTCTCCTTATTTCTGAATTATTTCTTTATAGTAAGTTGTTAGGAAGGCCTATTTTTCTCTCCTCTATAATAGCATTGAATGATTCCAGTTGTATGGCATTTCATCAAGTGGACATTTTATCATTATTAATAAGTGACCTTCATTCTGCCAAGGTCAGAATCAAAATGTGGTTCCAACCATCCCATATGACTCAAATTTTTGTCCCGGATTATAACAGAAGACCAGGGTCTGGGGTTATTTTATAAATGGTACCTTTAGATATGAGCTGCTACTGTTCCCTTATTAGGTTACCTGGGTTTCCCAGTAAAGATTTAGGGAGCAAAATTCAATTTGTATTCAAAATCTCTCATCAACTGATTCATAACCAGCTCAAGTAATAAGATATCAGAGTAAGAAATAGAATTAGTCAAGGCCTAGAGAATGACAAAATGGATTGTTGAAATACACATGGCTATGAGTAATTAAGGTTTATGGGACTGCCAATAAACTGATAGTACTTATAACTGACATAATTAAAATAAAAATTTTGTGAACCTGATTAACATAGTGTTTTAAGATTTTAAATGATGACTTACTTCAAGATAGTCTCCACTAGCATTAGCATGATGTTCTAAACTGAGGGTCCCAAAAGCAAACGTTAGGACCAGGTTGGGAGTGGTTGTAACGATCCAGATGCAGTCTCTGCTTGGAGGATAATTCCCAGGATATCCAGGAGAGATTATAGAGCCATAAGTACCGGTCAATAAACCACCACATTCTGAAAGGAAGAGAAAAATCACTTAGCATTTCTACTGAAACTTTAATTTATGTTGATTAATGGGACCTGCAGGGTTAGAGAAGTTGTCTTTATTTTAGAAGAGTATTCATCAAATAAGTCTTCTAATTTTCTTAAGGTCTGGACATGAAGTATATCTGGAATACTCATAGCCAAGTTCCAAACAAGTTAATAACACTTACAGAATAAATGGTTTTGTTGCTGTTCAGGGATTTTTCAGGCCCATCCGACTCTTCATGATAGAAGACTCTTTCCTTGATAGAGATACTAGAGTGATTTGCCCTTTCCTTCTCCTGCTCATTTTAGAGATGAAGAACTGAGGCAAACAGGGTGAAGTGACTTGCCCAGGGTCACACAGCTAGTAAGTGTCTGAGGCTGGATTTGAACTCAGGAAGATGAGTCTTCCTGACTATAGGCCCAGCCCTCTATCCCCTGCGCCACCTTACTCCACTGGTTGCCTTCAGTTATAGCAAGCTAGATGTTTCAATCTTAAATGGATCACTATAGTACCCTGAAAGTATCTTGCTCTAGGAATGCTTCATTTTAATTCTAGCCCTGTTTCCCTTAAACATCAATTCAATTCAACAAACATTTTAGTAAGGGACATTTATGGGTAAAGCATGGGGCTATGCAGTGGGGATATGAAAACAAAAATGAAAGTCTTAGACTTTAAGGAGTTTATAGTCAACTAGAATAAAAGTAAATTTCATGTTTTTAAAAGATTTTGCTAAGGGAAAAAAGATGTTTTGATCTCAGAATATCTTAATCAATTGATATGCTTATTTTGTTAACAGAGTAAATTGTAATGACCTGATCTTTGGGTTTTTAAATTTTTATTTGATCTTTTGCTATTCATTATTACGTACCAGGTTGTTGAGTTTCCCATCTAACTGTGAAGACCCTTTCATGCACTGATTGGTCAGAGTGGAAATAAAAATACAGAGCATTATTACTACTGAAGAGTTCAGGAGGGTGATTGGAGCCACAGTATTTTCCAAGTGGATATGCTCCTGAAGAATCTCCATCATGAATCTGAAGAAACTGAGAATGACACCTTTCACTTGAATCTAGCTGGAAAACTGGGAAAGTTATATGCAGGACCTATAAGGGGAAAAAAAAGCCAAAATTTACTATTTTTGTCTCTCCAGGTGAACTCCAAAATATTTGAGTCATCTCTAAGGAAGAATTTTTATTCCAGCATTAAGCATGTCCATCCTGACTAATGAATATTCTGATGGCTGTTAAATTTTTCTTACAAAAAGTAGCCACATACTCCAACTAAAGTTACAATCAACTGACAAATACTAACAAAGTCAAAAGAAGTCTAGTTAAAGTAATCTAACTTGTCACCATTAAGGTCAAGCAAATAATAATAATTGGTATGTAAAATTAATATTTCTAAACTGGGTTAATTTATGGCCAGCCCCAAAGCAATGCCCTCTTCTACCTTCAATGAATTCTTCCTACTTCAGATTTCACAAAGTACTGGGCTTCCCCTCCTCCACTAATGCACTTATTATGTCTAGTCTGTATTTTAGTTATCTGACTATGTTTTAAATCCTCTATTAAAACGCAAGTTCCATCAGAGCAGAGATTATATGTCTAAACTTTGTGTCTTACCCTGAACTTTGCACAGTGTTCAACAACATATCATATAACTTAACAAATAGGTTTTGAATTGCTGATACTGTATTTATTCTTTGTGAGATTTAACATTAGCCAGATTTATAGAGTTTATTTCAACATTAGCTGGCTACCATCAGCATTTGCCAGAGTTTAGACATTAGTCCTAACATTTGTACTGGGGTTAGATAATTATGGGAAGGAGCAAAAGAAAAAGAAAGAGATAATATGAGAAGTGAAATATATGCAAGTGTGAATTGAACGTAGAAAATGTATTCTAGTGCTAAACTTTGGAGCAAGTGAGATGAGAAAATGTAACATTTTATTTCACACAAACCAACAGGCTTGTGAAATTCCCTCCTCTGTAATCATGACTTGGAATAGTGAAATTATACAGTAAAATATTCATCATTTTAAAGACAGGGTGGTTGAGAAATCATTCTTTAAAGTCTTGTGCCTGGGCTCTGTTAGAGTTTGAAAATTAACTAACATTACGGCCTTTCTCTCCCCACTCAGGCATGTTTTCTCTGCCATATCTAAATGAAATAAACTAGACGGGTTCCATCCCAATGAATTTATACTCCTCCCTACATTCTGGTCTAAATGATGTATCTCACAACAAACCCAGTGATAAAGAAAAACTTCTATTCATTAGTTTCCTTGCAACATCTAGGCTATAAAATTATTAAGACAATGTCCAAATGAGAAATTCCTTTTACACAGAGAAATTAAATGTTCTCAGTATTACAGAATAGAAGAGATAAAAAATGATTAAGAAACTAAATCAATAGAGGCTAAAGGGAAGGAAACAACAGCATATCTATCTGAAAACAAAGCATTTTCTCATGATTTTGTCTATTTGGGTTTTAAAGGCCCTAAAGGGGCCTTTCCTGAAGGAAAACAAGAATAAAGATTCATTATTCATCATTAAACCCACCATCTCAGGGTTGTTGTAAGGATCAAATAAGATAATATATGTGAAGTGCTTTGCAAACCTCAAAGCACTATATTAATGTTGCTGTTATTATAACCATTAATCAACTATTTTAAATAGTACTCATAGCATTAAATTAAGGAGCAGAAATTAAGCAGGCTAGCATGGAATAAAAGATCTGGTATACAACTTTCTGTTCTCAGATCTGGTACTTGTTACTGAGTTGGGGGAGCGGTCTAGAAATAAGAATGTTTGTTTCAGGGAATGGTAAAATTAGATCTTTGAGTTCATGGGGCTAAGAACCTTAGACCCAGGGCTTGGTTGGAAGTATGTCTGACAGCTTTCTCTCAGTCATTGTTGCAGAATAGCTGAAGCCAAATTTCACCTACCTAGCAACTACAGTTACATTCACCTATGAAATTATGGATTTTATATGATTATAGACTGGAGATGATGCCCATCATATTTTGGGTTCCTCAGACTGGGGGAGGTTTTCCAACACAAGATGCTGCCATGGCTAGCCAGCCCCAGCACTTACCTTTCTTTCTTCTGTTCGGATCACCCAGAAGCAGTTAACATTGTCATTGTAGCCAATGACCTGTGAATTGGGGTAGCTGAAGGACCCATTAAGCCCAGAAAGTGAACCTCCACAAACTGAAAAGGAAAAAAAACACAAAGAGAATATACTTTCAAACAGAATCCCTAAGAGAAAATGCTGTAGGCTTTCTTCCCAGATAATACTGCCTTTTATGATGACTGTACAAAATGGCTCAGCCTAACATGTTTGGAGCCCATGCTTCTTAGTAGAGGCAGAATAATTTTAAAGCACAGATGGATTCTCTCTGTGACCTCAGACAGACTAGCCCTACAGCCCCACAGTCCCTCAGACAGATTAGTCCCACAGCCCACCTTCAGCCTCATAAACACACAGGACCAAACCCTAGGCTCTAAACCTCACAGGAAGAAAGTTAAGGAGTTAAAATTCAGACACAAGATGGAGAAGGTAGAACACCAAGACTACTCTGCGGTAACATCTCTAGATCCATGGCTCTGTTCCTGTTTACTGAGTTATAAATCACTGATGTGGCCCAGCATAAATTACTCTGGTTCCCCTAGACCTAACTGGGCTTCTAGTGATCACCAGCATGGGGTTTTGTTCCTAGGCTCCTAATCAGTAATTCTAGGAAGTGATTGAAAACAGCTGCTCTGGTGCCTAACCAGTTGTTATCGTACCTTCCTCCCAGTGTGCTCGTGTCCCCCAAGGGGAAGCTGCCCCTTTGGGTGGCCTAGAGAGCATTACCTTTTTCACTGGGCTCTGGAGTGGGAAGTTATAGCCTCTGCTACCTCGCCTTTCTTTCCCTCAATCTGTACCCTCTTGGCTGACCCTGTGAGCCTCTGTCCTTTCTATTATTTGATCGGAAACTCAAACCTAAAATGCTCATTCTCTTCCCCTAATTTGGAAAGCATTCCCTGTCATTGATGCACAAAGATGGGGACTCCTGGGCTACTCCTTCTTGCAACTTTCTTTATTGGGACTAGAATCTGAGATTGCAGTGACCTCAGAAGCTAGCCAGTCTGATGCCTACTTGAAATAAAAATCAGTTCTATTACCCAACAAGTGGTCATCGACCTGCCAGGGCAGCCTGTTTCACTTCTGGATGGCTCTGATAGGAAGATTTTCTTTGCATCAAAACTATGTTTTGTTCTTGATAACTTCCACCCACTGGTCCTAATTCTCCCCCTGTGATCAAACAGACAAAGTCTATTTTCTCATCCACCTAATAAGCCCTTCAAATAATTTGAAGAAGTTCTCGTGCCCCTCTGAGTTTTCTACAAATTAAGTATCTCCATCCTCAGCGGCTGACAGGAAAAGAATAATCAGTCACACCCTTATGATTAGGACATTCAGACACAGAAATTTTATGGAGACACTGTGCATATCATCATGCTGTTGAAATGATCTCAGTTCAGATTCTCATCCTGTGTCATTACTGATCATTTTCTAATACAATCAATCAACAAATTAATATTTATTTATTTTATCAGTTATTAATTAATTTTTTTTGCATTATGAAAGAAACCTTGGAGAATACAGGAGAAATAGGTGACATGGTCCCTGACTTTAAAGAACTTACAATCTAGTTAGGTGGACAAAATTAGTACATGTGAAATAATTAAAAGAAGAAATAAATGCTAGGCTGAATGGGGCTGAATAAAAGCAATATAATGCAAGTCTAAAACTATCTGTCTAGCTTTCAAGGTACCCTCGATCTGGATAATTCCAACTTTATAGGCCAGGACTCCTCACCATGTTCTCTATGCGCTGGTTTGTCCCCTCACCTTATTGTCTCACAAATAAAATACTTCCCTCCTCAAGTTCAGAATCTGAACTTGGTTGTGTTGCTTCCCCCAGCCTGGAACTGTCTCCCCTCTGGCCTCCACCTGTTCTCACCCTCCTCATCCCTCAGGGCCCAGCCTAAATCTCACCTCCTCAATGAAGCCTTCTTGTCATTCTTTGATCTCCCTATCCTCAGAACTTGTACCCCACTTACAATCTTCACCACACAACTCAGCACCTAATCACATGCTGGCTTGTATTATTTGTTGCTTAATTTGCATTTGTCATTTACTCAGACTGAAAAGTTTAGGATGTTTATTCTGTGTTGGGTATTTCCTCATGATACCTAGTAGTACTACGCACCTAGTAGTTGTTCAAATAAATGCTCATTAAATCATTCAAACTAATGGTTCATTTCAATGGAGGCAACATGGTGTCATGGAAAGTGCCAGACTTTGAGTCAGGAGGGAGATGGGTTCACATGTTAACTGTTTGATCAAAGGCAAGTCAATGACCATATCTGGGCCAGGGTTTCTTCATCTATAAGCTGAGGACAACCTTCAGGGGAGTTGTGAAGAAAATGCTTTATAAACCTTAAAATGGTCATTTAGTTAAATATGAGTTATTACTCATCTGGTTATTACTACATACCAGGAATTGTGCTAAGTGCTACAGATACAAAGACAAGGTAAATAGTTTGACCCCTCAAGAAGCTTACAGTCTAAGGAGGGAGTTAGCATGTACAGATAGAAGTGTTCTTCTACATACTTGATATAAACAAAGTGAACACAAGGTAGTTTTGAGGAGGGAGCTCACTAGCAGTAGGGGAGACCAGAAAAGGTTTCATGCAGAAGGCAGCAACTGGGCTCAGGACTGAAAGAAAATGGGTTTTTCAAGAGGAAGTGGTACAGAGGGAGGTTACTGGAGGAAATGGTCAGGTCAATGACATGGAAAAAGGAGGCAGAGCATCATGTGCACAGAACAATGCGTAGGGCGGGATGGCAAGATGGTCTGCTAGAGAAGACGGCATCAAAGTACACGTAAAAGGGGTTGGACTTGGAAAGGAGAAGGACCACTTCTTCATCAAAGGACACAGTAAAGGAGAAAATGGTAGGAGTTGTTGATTAATCCTTGGACTTTAATCCTTGAAGGACGGATCACTTTGGGAGATAGAGGAACTAAAGGAGTGAATTTGGTGAGGGAAAACAGCAGGACTAAAAGCATGTGGACCAGCAATAGCTCAGTATATACAACATATACGTATGTACATGACAGCCAGTAGAGGCTGTGTGCTGGACAGGAAGCAGGGGCAGAGACTATCCAAGTCCTTGAAAACAAGTAGATTTTAGAGGCAATCAGGAACCATTGTAAATTCTAGTCAGAGAGCAACTAGACAAAAATGGAATTTTGAGATGGTATAAATCTTCCACATGATGGAAGAAGATAAACATGTGGCTTGGTCTGTCAGAGAAGAAATATCTGGGAATGGGAAATACTCATAGGAGTCATTTTCTTTTTTTGTTTAAAAAAAGTCATTTTGGCTTACATTCAGGCATAAAAGAATACTTTTCAATCTAATACAGTCTCAATTTTTATTTTAAAGCTATTAATTTCCTCCTTAGGGGCAGCATGGCATAATGGGTAGAGTAGGGGTGGTGGGAAACCTGTAGCCTTGAGGTCACAGGTGGTCCTCCAGGTCCTCAAGTACAGCCCTTTGACTGAAACCAAACTTCGCAGAACAAATCCCCTTGACAAAAGGATGTGCTCTGTGAAGTTTGGGTTCAGAGGGCCACACTAGAGGACCTAGAGGGACACATGTGCCCTCAAGGCCTCAGGTTCCAGGGTCAGTCTTGAAGAAATGAAGCCCTGGGCTTAAGTCCTAGCTCTGAAACATGCCATGTAACCATAAACAGGTCCCCCAACTTCCCACCACCCCAGGCAACTCCCTATGACTATGAATTATCGACAAGCTGCTGATTATGCAGCTAGGTGGCACAAAAGAGAAAGCGTTAGACTCGAGTCAGGAAAAGCCGAGTCCAAATCTCTCCTCAGACATTTACTTAGCTCTGTGACCCTGAACAGCTGACTTAACCCTCAGGTGCCTCAGTTTCCTTATCTGTAAGATGGGGGTAATAACAGCACCAACCTCCCAGTGTTGCTATGAGGATTAAACAAGTTGATGTTTATAAAGTGCTTTGTCAAGCTTAAAGCGCTATATAAATATTATTGAAGGAGACGATATTGGTGATATTAATGATAATGACCTGTATTAGTGGAAGGGGTTTCTATACTAGCAACTGTCCACACCAACAAAATAACAAGTATGGAACCACCCCCAGCACAAACAAGACAAAATAAAATAAAATCCTGACTCTGTCCATGCTAGAGCATTGCCGCAAAACGAAACTTAAATCACTGAAGCAACTGATAAGTGTTTGCCCTTCTTATGGGCTTCCTCACCCAACAGAGAAGGAGTAAAACACTGGGGCCATGACAAATTTGCCTTTGTTGCTGTTCAGTTGTTTCAGCCATGTCTGACTCTTTGTGACTCCATTTGGGGTATTCTTGAGAAAAGATACTAGAGGGTTTTGTAATTTCCTTCTCCAGCTAATTTTACAGATGAGGAAACTGACGCCAACAGGGTTAAGTGACTTGTCCAGGGTCACACAACTAGTAACTGTCTATGCCCAGGTTTGAACTCAAAAAGATGAGTCTTCCTGACTCCAGGACCAGCACTCTATCCATTGTACCAGGTTTAGTAGAAGTGCTTATAAAATAATTAATTACCATATAAAAGTATAAGTCAAAAATATCTCATTTGGTACCCAGACTTTGAATTTTACCTTGCTGGGGAGTCTGACACTGGGAGCCGGTCCAAGCACTTGTACATTCACAGGTATAACCATTGATGCCGTCAGTACAGGTGCCCCCATTAAAACAGGGGTTGCTTGAACATTCATTGATGTTTTCTGTGCAGTTGGTGCCTTCCCAGCCTGGATCACACATGCAGTGATAGCTAGAAACTGTTTCCTATAGGACAAAAACAAAACAGCCAAGAGGTGTCCAGGACATCTGAAGGAATTTAAATGATAAATCAGTTGAACAAATAAGACAATGCTAGTTGATGATGTTTTAAGCAGGTACCGAACCAAGATAAACGTACCTCCCAACAGTGTAAATTATCATTAATGAACTTAAAATATCGACTACTAAATATAAAAGAAGGCTTAACTGGATTAGTGTAAAGAGTGTTCACTCTAGTATCTTTGCAATGGCTTCATAAATGAGTGAGAGAAGAAAATCCACACTCTGACTCATCCCGGGAACTGAAATCATCATTTATCTCTTAATTGTGTTATAAAAGTAGGCGGTAGTAAGAACCATAATAACAACATGGCATTTATACAGTGCTTCAGTGTTTACAAGGACATTTCTAAAATGCATATGGTGCTTTAGAATGGAATCTCTTTCTGGTTTGGAAGTATATTCAAATATTAATTGCATGGAGCAGATATTTCATTGTCTTCAATGAGAGAAAATACTTACGATACACTGTCCATTAACACAGGGATGACTCTGGCAAATATGGCTCAGTGGGACACATCCATTCTGCCCATAGCCATGTCCAGTGTATCCTTCCTGGCAGACACAGGTGGGTAAAGAACCTGGGAAGAAGTCGAGTGTACCAGTGAAGTTGACCTCAGTAGTGGCAGTGTAACAATATTTAGGCTGTGCTAGACAACTCAACCAGTTGGTTGTTTGATCTAAATTATACCAGTGAATCAATAAAAATTTTTTTGAATTGAGTGGCAATTTCAACATACTGCACCTGCCTTTCTGGAACTCATCTGAACTGCATCAAAGCCAAGTTCATGTTTCCCCTTCTCCATTAAGTTTCTTCCCCCAATCCACCCAGTTTCTATTGAGACTTTCTCATTTTGGCCCTTATTCACATAACACCATGGACAATTTTTAATTCAAGCAATGTTTATTAAATGCCTACTCCAGTCAGAGCAATATGCCGGGTACAGGAGAAATAGTTAGATAAATAAATAAACTCTCTACCCTCACGGAACTTAAAAATCTTACTTTTAATAGCTTCCTATGTGTATTTCTTATCTCCTCAACAAGACAGGAAATACTCTGAGGTCAGGCACTATGTAATTTATGCTTCTTTCTTTTCTTGTCTTCCCTTATTAGAATGTGAGCGCCTCAAAAAAGGGACTCTTTTTCTTTTTCTATTTATATATTTCCAGGACTTAGCACATTATCTTGCAAATCATAAATGCTTAATATATGCCTTTCCATCAATTCACTCATTCATGTCTTCATTGCATAGTTTATAGTGGTATCCAGACACATAGGTAGGAATGGTGGGATTTAGAATAATTTGTGCAATGTCATTCTGATCATTCAATCAACAAACACCTATTAAGTGCCTGTTTTTTGTTAGCAAGGCACCACACCAAGCACTAGAAATAGAAAGGCAAAATGGATCAGTCCCTGCCCATAAGATGCTTCCATTCTAATGTGGGAAATTTTTCAAGTAGGAATATTTGGAGAAATCCTCTACAGCTGGAGAATCACATCTATCTTTAGTTTTTTGTGTCGGAAATTCTCTATGGTGTTGGCAGATAATTTAGGCCAGGGATGGGGAGCCTTCAGGCCTAACATGACCCTCTGGGTCCTCAAGTGTGGCCCTTTGATGGAATTCTGCACTTGAGGACCTAGAGCACCACATTGGTTGCAAGTTCCCCATCCCTGAATCGATATCCAATTTAAAAAGAAATGGAGAACCACTACTCCACAAATGATCCCTGGGGGGCACATACAGACTTAGTTTTAAATGTAATGTTATTTATCTCTTCTTGCATTTTATTTATTTTTCTTAAGCATTTCTCAATTACATTGTAACCTGGTCTGGACTGCACTAGGGAGGGTTGCAGACCACATGATTCTGCCTTGGGTGACCATCTGCCTCCCTGTTTTATCCCTCTCTTGGTGATTACCCTCAGCCAAATCTCTGAAGGAAGTTATACCTGTAGTAAAAGGCATGGAGAAAACCTTGGGTGAGGAAAGCTTTTAAAGTTGTACTTTGTTCAGGAGGGTTTGTTGAAGAAAATCATTAGCCTGCCCATCCCCTTCTCATGTTGTCATCAGTACATTGCCAAAATTTACACTTTTCCACTAATTTTTCTTTTCCCACTGCATTTCCCTTCATGCTGATGCAATGTATTTCCATATTTATGACTGCATTTCCCAGAATTTGCATTAATTTCTCAGAAATTCCTGATCCTAGGAGTTTGCTTGGAGCCTCACTAAGAAAACCAGGCAGAAGCACCTCCATAAGCTACGAATGAATGGTCTCTATTCTCTTAAGAATGATTGGGGCCTTTCCTCATTTCCCTTAATTCTCACAAAGAAATTTCTCTTTAGAAGCTTAACAAATTCCAATCACACATATTTCTTAGATTTCTTTGGCTGAACTGTGGTTTGGGCTGTTTAAATGAATAAAAAGGACTAATTCAATTGGGGATTTGTTGAAAAGGAAATATAACCTTGGCTTCTAGACAGTTATCAGATTTCGTGGTCTATGCAACTAGAAAAAAAGGAGGAGGGGAAGGAGAAATAAAGACTAATTTTTCATCTGATTCTATACATTGAACAAGAAGTATAACTTAGATCTATAAAAATTGCCTAACTACTACAATCCAACTTTATATACTTATTTTAGTGCAGGTGATTTATTTTAGTTATTGTTATAGAGCTTTAACACAAACCAGTGATTATCTTTAGATTTTTTTGAAAATTCTGTCATCTTAATTGGCCCTCTGTTGCTACATATTTACTGCATGGAATAACTAGTTTCCTTACTTTATTGTCCCCTTCAAAGCAGGCAGTAAACATAATGTTATTAATGACTTGCATGCAAAAAGGTGTCCTAGATGAAAATCATCAAAGACAAATCTGACCAGAAAAGGAGATTTGCCAGCTGTGTAACAAGAGTGAGGGAAGATGGGTTGAAAGCCTAAACCCTACACAGTGCCCACAAAAGGAAGATGAAAGCTCTCACTAGCACTTGATAGGATCCTCTTGGGAGGAATTACAGAGAGCTATGGGCACAAACTATGAGAGTAGAGAAGATGTGAAGGGATTTTTGTCTGAAGTGATGGAAAGGATGGAAAGGGAATGTGGTCTCCATTGGATGGGAGAATATTGAAGTTAATGATCAAACAGATCTATCAAAAAAGAAAAAAAAAGCAGCACAGTAGGAATTACCAATGTTTATTACACTATCAACAACATCATTCTTAATGTGGAATGGCCCATAAGTGATGCATAAGTCTATATTTGTTTTCTAAGGGTGGAGATTACTACAAGGGATCATTCCTACTGCAGGTCCAAGTTAAGAAGCTCTAGGCTAAGGGCTTTCAATTTCAAATAATCTATCACTAAATTGCAGAGTTGTCATAAAGACGAAGATTTAAAAATCTAGCACTAGAAGAAGATATATGATATTACCTGAACCAGGGGTACATAAAGCATTCGGATGGCAGCCTCCATTATTCTCTAAGCAGATATTTATTAGTGTACACACTTTTCCATTCCCTTCATAACCTGATCAAAGTAAGAATATAGTTATTTTTTAAATTATTTTAAGACTAAGTAATAAATATTCCAGAATGAAAAAACCCTAGAATATGAAGCAGATGAATAAGATTCTCCTTTCATCCAAGGGTAATATGTATAAAGCCCTAGAACAAAAGTAAAGGTAAAAACCAGAGCAATAGGGAATTCATAATTGAATTAAGTAGATAAATCCTTAGATTGCTTCTCTTTTTTAAAAAAAAATTGTATAAGTAGAAAGTACTAATGTTTTGGGGCAATTTCTAATTTTAAAGAGTCCTTTACATTTGTAATAACTTCAAGGTTCTTGGCTCTAATGTACTTCAGAAGCCCAAGACACTACTTTTTACTTAGGACTTTCTGACCATCTTACTGAATAATATGATGTGTTTAGAAAATAACAATGTGTTTATGACTTCTTTCAGGAAAGACAACCCATGTGTTTTATCATCTAAATCATCATAAGACTATATTGTGTTTATTAATTACATATGAAAAAATAAGCCTATGTCTGACATCTCACATACAGTCTTTCCAATCTTTTATTGCTATATTATTCCAAATGCATATTTTACAACATGAACAAAGACAGCAATCTCCATTAGCATCACAATACAAGGTTATTATGCATGATCTTCCCATAAGTTATGGTAATACTGATATGCCTGAATGCATCTATTAAATTAAATTTATTTCTACCTTCAAAGTATTCCATAGTGTTGGTTTCCTGGGATGTATTCTAAAAGGGACTGACAAATGAATTTCCTTTTGAGTGAGTTTGATTCTTTTCTGAGATGTCTGTTTTGCTGTGAGGGGAGCAGGGGCTTTGGTGCCTCACCTGGAGGACAAGAGCTGCATTGATAGGATCCAGCTGTGTTGATGCACTGAACCATTGGGACCAGAGAACACCCTCCATTGTCAATCTCACATTCGTTGATATCTTCACAGCTGTAACCATTTCCTTTATAGCCTGTGACAATGAAAAGTAGGTTCAGAAAGCATACTTGTACATTTGGACATTCTGGCTCTCAAAGTCAGTGGCCAAAAAGTCCTACCTGCCACCTGAGAAGTGTAACTTGGGTTATAAACACAAAGCTCTTTGTAATTAAAGTTGAAGTTTATTTGGTCGAGATATAAACAATATTTCTTTCAAAAACAAAATGTTACTTGCACGTTGAACATTACCTAACTCAGATTTCTCTGGTGCTCTTTTTTTGTGACATACCTTCTAAAAGGGCTACAGGACATGTCCCAGGAGGTGAAGGACACTGAGTGTACACAGGCTGTAGCATAGTACAGACAATGATTTGTTCAGGAAGAGGCACAAAAGCTATCACCAGGAAGTATGTGTTTGGAAAAGGAGGAAGTAGGGGCGGCTAGGTGGCGCAGTGAGTAGAGCGTCAGCCCTGGAGTCAGAAGGGCCTGAGTTCGGATCCAACCTCAGACGCTTAATGCACACACAAACAAACAAACAAACAACAACAAAAAAAAAACCTAGCCATGTGGCCTTGGGCAAGTTACTTAACCCCAATTGCCCTCCAAAAAGCAAAAAAAAAAAAAAAAAAAGGAAAAGGAGGAAGTGGCTGGTCAAGTGGCCAGAGCAAGAATTAGCAGGGAGAGAGATTAAAGACAGAATTGGTACTTCAAATTCCAAAGACCTACAAGAAGGCTGTCAATATACTGGGTGATTCTTTGTGGAATTTTTGTGGGAAGTTATGGACTAGAACCTCACAAGATCAGAAGGTATAAATGGGCTGTGAGATCTATTTCAGGGAGCATCCACATTAATGAGATCAAGTCTCTATTGAAGAATTGAAGCATATATCACAAAAGACCTCTAGGGCTTATAATTATCACACATTGTGTTCATTCTTTCTCTCTCTGTCTCTCTCTGTGTCTCTGTCTCTGTCTGTCTGTCTCTCTCTCTCTCCTCTGTGTCTCTGTCTCTGTCTGTCTGTCTGTCTCTCTCTCCTCTGTGTCTCTGTCTCTGTCTGTCTGTCTCTCTCTCTCTCTGCCTCTCTCTGTCTCTCTCTCACTCTCTCTCCCTCTCCCTCTCTGTTTCTCTCTCTCTGCCTCTCTCTGTCTCTCTCCGTCTCCCTCTCTTTCTCTTCCTCCTTCCCTCTCTTCCTCCTCCTCCTCCTCCTCTCTCCCTGGCCATCTATATGCGGCAGATGGCCCCTGAGAAGAGATAAAAATAAGTAACTACCACTCTACTCACTGGAGAATAACTGTGCCTGTGTTGTCTGTGTGTATGTATGTGTGCACGCACATCTGCATGCATGTGCATGCAGACACCAGATGCATGTGCACAGCAAGGAGAAAACAAAGGAGAAAACACTTCCTTCCTTCCAAAGCAGAAGTGGAGAAGGAAATTATTTTCTCGAGGAGTATTTGCATAGGCCCAGTCTCCTAAACCATAGAGAAAAGAATCAGTCTCAAAGGATAATACCAGACTTAGCAAAGGAAAATTCTACATATGAAGACCTGTTGGTGTTCTATGTATTCAGATATATTCATCTATCTGATGTAGGCATCACAGTATTCAAATGACATTTTAAAAGCCTATTTTAGCTCCCCTGAACATCATAGAATCTTGTTACTGGGAAGACCTTAAAGACTACTTCATACAAACCTCTCATTTTTCAGCTGAGGAAACTAAGGCCCAGTTAGTGAGACAATTGTCTATTTCTACTCAACACAAAGTCACATGAGACCACAGGCCTGATGGCCAGTTCTGTCATTGTCTAAATATCTATCTATATAGGTCAAATCTCAGTTGTCACTTTGCTAAAGTAAGCTGAGATTAAGTGAAAATGGCCCACACAATTTGAATTCCTCCAAATATAAGTACTGTCTGTATTCATTCATACTGGGGGTAAAAATGGTTCAGAACCTTACCTCCCTAGCCTCTGAGCACCAATACACATCACCATTAACCCTAGGGCTGAAAGAATAAATGCCTTACCTATTGGACAGGGCCCACAGTAGAAAGAGCCTTGAGTATTGACACACTCTACCAGAGGAGAACAGGGAGGATCTGGAAGACTGCACTCATCTATGTCTATGCAGTCAGTACCGTTGGGTGCTGTGCTCCATCCAGTATTACAGATGCAGGTGTAATTAGGCTAAGAGAATGAGAATGAACACAAGTGAGAATGATCGGGAATAATAAAAACTCATGTTGATACTGAACTTTAAGTTTTATGAAACAATCTCTCAACCAAGAGGCCAGATTTATCATCTGGCTCTCATTTCCATAAGCCAATTGAAGGGATTCTCTTTCTCCCTTCTTCTCGTATGATTAAGCATTTATGCATGACCATACTAAAAAGGAAACATCTTTGCTGGAGAAGTAAGAAAAACCTATCATTTGCCTAAAAGATGCTGGAGAAAAAGCAACAACAATCAAGAGCTGTAACTCAATATAATTAAAGTCAATCAACTCAGTCTACTCTGTATTTAAGGGAAAAACACCCATGTAGGCACAGGCTCCTAGAAGTCAACTCACTTTGTTTTCCCTTTACGGAGTTCTCTTCTTCCCCAGGGAAATTGGAGGGAGCCGTTTGCAGTCACGTGGGTAAAACGTGGAATGCATTTGAAAAAATAGAACTGGAAATGTTTTTTGCCAAAAGATGACTAACTCTCCTCCAGAGTTGTTGAATTGAATTGAATTGAACTGAAACCTAGAGTGGTGAGATTTTACTCCCCCTCCATCTTCTCATAAACTGGGAGGTGAGACTTCATTTAATGTTGCATCTTTGCACATAGGCCACCATCAGATTGCACATGATGTTTCCCAAACCCAATCCGTAGCAGTATAAAACAGAATAAAATGAATTCATTAGTATACTCTTCCAAATACATTCAAAAATAGAATTTAAGACCACTTAAAAAGATGAAGCCAGTAGAAGCTCAGGAAGGAGGGTGCCACTTTCTCAAATATGTTCTATGTGAATCTAGGAATGCTCTGAAAATCCATGGGTAGAAGATATCTGAGATATCCTAGCATCTGACTTCACTCATTCCTTTAGTCAATCCCTACATCCTGAGTATGTGCCATTTGTAAGGCACAGTGCTAATTTTGTACTAGGTACCCTCAGAAGATACAGGCAAAAATCTCAATCACTTCTCATTCCGAAAGTGTTAATCTAATCTATCCTAATATAGTCATTGTGAATTTCAGGATTCTATTCTTTGCCACCCAAATGGGCTCCAACTTCTTTCCATTGCCAAGAGAATCCCTAACAAATTACCAACATGTCATTGGCCACCGTACTCCTTGGGAGGTATTCTTTCCAAGAGGAGGAATCACATAAATCAGGGCAGTCAAATGAAATAGAGTTTCTGGCCCTAGACCACATGATGTCTGCATATATACGAAGAATAGGCATGAGCAGGGGCTATCACTACCTTACTAGAGTTAGGACAAACTTACCGTGAGGTTGGTAAGGTTGTCAAGACCCTGATCTCCATGTGGTTTATTAGTCAACAAACGTTTATTAGGCACCTATTTTGCTAGTTGCTA
Organism: Gymnobelideus leadbeateri; assembly: GCA_011680675.1. NCBI lineage: Eukaryota > Metazoa > Chordata > Mammalia > Diprotodontia > Petauridae > Gymnobelideus > Gymnobelideus leadbeateri. The sequence continues at coordinate 147,515 of WOXC01006769.1, forward strand.
GAATACAAAGATGAAAACAGTTCCTGCCCTCAAGGAACTAATACTCTATCAGGGGAGGTCAGTGGTTCCAGTATTCACATGTACTCAAAAGTCAGCAATGAAAAAAAAAAAAAAGAAACCCATTTCAACTATACCTTGCGAGTAGAGTCAAGTATTTTGTATAATTCTGACATTGTGTAATTGTGAATCATCACAAGAGGGAAGAGGCCAAGATTCTCAGATTCATGAAGTGGAATTGAAAGTCTTTGATGTTCTGTTTAATAAATTCCTCAGGGAATTATGCCTGAGAAAGAGCAGTCCTGAGAGAAGTAACTTACCACATCAACCTGCTCACGGTCCAAATCCTCACAGATGCCATGCGTACAGAGAACTTTTGAGCCCCGGTGACAATCATTATATGCAGAAGCACACTGAGGTCCATAGTTCTCAGGTCTGCAGGTACACCTGTTGATAACATCATGCCATGATGCCACAAAACCCTCAAGAACACATGTCCAATTTTATAGCATTGGGACAAAAAAAATTTAATTGAAAGTCAGGGATGTTAAAAACTAAATGTGAGATAACAGGCCAGCAAAAAAGAGCAACAGATTTAGGACTCAGAGGGGAAAGTCTATTTACAGAGACTGCATGGTCCAGTGGGTTGAATGGGGAAGCAAGCAAAATCCATTGCCAGTGGGGCCATTGATTCATTACCAAGGTCAGAATGAACTCTGAAAATTCCAAATATGCCAGGTCACTAGCAGAGCTTCCAAAGATTAGATTTCTAGGAACTGGTGGTGTGGTATAAAACCCACCGACCCTTATTTTATTTTATTTTATTGATTAAGACCTATGATTACATTCATATAGAGAATGCCTAGTTAGAAAACTCCACCTTTCAATAAAGATCAACAACTGACCTGCAATATATAGTCTTAGAGAGGTGTCTGGGCCAACAAGAGATTAAGTAATTTACCTAGAATCACATAAGCACCATGTAATAGGATGTTAAGATCATATATTTAGAGCCATAAAGGCCCTTAAAGGCATAACACCTTTGTTTCACAGATGAAGAAACTGAGACCCAGAGAGGCTATGACTTGCCCAGAGTCACACATACAATAAAGTAGCTGAGCCAGAAATCGGACCCAGCTCCTCTGACTCCAAACTCTGAGATCTTCCCCATGGAACATATGTGTCAAAGATAGTATGGCTTGAACTAAGAATTTGAATTCTCTCTCTCTCTCTCTCTCTCTCTCTCTCTCTCTCTCTCTCTCTCTCTCCCTCTTCTTCCCTCCCTCCTACTTTCTTATAGGGAACTGACTGAATTGTTGGGATTATAAAACATTGGCAATTTAATCCCTTCCATACATGGCAAAGAGAGTATAATTCAATTCAACAAGCATTGAATATGCATCTACTATGTGCAAGACTCTGGAAATACAGACAAAAATGAAACTCTCTGCCCTCCAGGGGATTCTATTCTATTCTACTGGACCTGAGTATTCTATTAGTCCTGCCAAACTGAGGGCTTACAATATTTGCTATCTTGTATTATGTATAAGTATTAGATGTTATCTCCTGCACATACATGTATACTTCATACATCTCATACATGCATGTATATGTATAATATGCTATTCTCCTATGTACATATTAGATGCTATCTCAGTTATTCCTAAAATGGGGTTAATTCAGGGAAAGCACTGCAGCAAGAGAGTGTGAAGTCCATGGAGCCCGGCAGCACAGTCAGAAGGAAGCCCTTGTGTTTCTGTGTATCTTTCTTTGTATGATGACCCTACATGGTAAACTTATAGCTGGAGCAAACTTTCAAGGTCATTTAGTCTGACCCTTAAGTTTACAGATGAGGAAATTCAGGCCCAGAGGAGTTAAGTGATTCACCCCAGGTCACATAAGGCAGTAAGTACAAAAGTGGAAACTGGAACCTGGGTAATAATATCAGAGCAAGAAGAGACCTCGAAACATCATTTTACAAATGAGGAAACAAAGGTCCAGGGAGAAACGAAACAACTTCCTCAAGTCACACAAATAACACAAGCCATGGTCAAAATTCAAACCCAAGTTCTCTGACACAAAGGCCTTTGGACCTCCCACTGGACCACGCTGCCTCCCATAAACACATCTGTACTCATGTAGACTGTTTTCTAAGCAGGATCTAAGCTTGTATCTTATTTGCTTACAAATTAAGTATAATCATACTTAGGGAGAAAAAGATCACAAGCTTTACTCACATAAAATACTTTTACTCTTGCCTTAATTATTGAACACCAATATTGTTGTTGTTTGCCCTTCCTTTTGAAAAGAATCAAAGACATCACAGGGTGATGTTTTGACTCACCCAATATATGAACTGGATTTCATTGAGGCAGAATGGCATCAAGTTGTCAGCCCCACTCTCTCTTTCAGAGTCATGGAAGCCCAGTGGCAGGACAAAAGTTGGGACATCTGGCAATGGCCCAGGATGCAGTGGATGCCTTTGGGGTCTCTGGTGTCTGACCAAGCTCTAAGGGCTCTATGGCATCTGCTTCAGTCACCTTCGTGGCTCTCTGAACAAATTACTCTTCCCTGCCCATTCCACAAAGGGAAGTCTTTACATGCTTGAGGTTGACGTCCCTGTAATTCACCCATGGGTCTGAGGCCCTTCAGCTACCCTTAACTTGGCTTAGCCCACCTGCCAAGACAGTTTTGCTGGGTGTGGCCACTGTGCATGCTACAGCTTCTTGGAGCCATAGGTGAGAGCTGAGTGCCAGGTAGATACCAAAGTAGATGAGAAGCCCTAAAAGAGACTGAGCAAGTCCTCACACCAGAGGTACTCATACTCCCTGAACACCCTATACACCCCAAACATGGCATCTAGATGGCACAGTGACAGGCCTGGAGTCAAGAAGAATCATCTTTGTGAGTTCAATTCTGGCCTCAGACACATCCTAGCCGTGTGGCCCTGGGCAAGCCACTTAACCCCATTTGTCTCAGTTTCCTCATCTGTAAAATGAGCTGGAGAAGGAAATGGCAAACCACTCCAGGGTCTTAGCCAAGAAAACTTCAAATGGGGTCACAAAGAGTTGGAAACAGCTGAAACAACTGAACAAACACCAATATAAAAAGGTGGCTGCTCAAGGAGCTGCAATTTCAGGCTAAGCTAGTAATCATCATCAAAAAAGTCTCACACTTAATATTTTGTACTTGTACCCCATGTTCAAGAACAGTTATCAACTCAGGAGAAGTCAAACACACTTTTGCAGGTACAATTTAACTGATGTGAACCAAATCCAGTCCCATCTTAATACCACCAGCCAATTGATTGACTCATATAAAGGCCATGGTCTAAAAACTAACTACCACCTGATTGTCTGAAGGCAAGGGTGGCTTAAGCTCCATCCTTTTAGTTTTACAAGGGTTTTTTAAGGCTACTTCCCCCCCCCTCCCACCTCCATCATTCTGATTCTCCAAGAATGAAAAACGCTACAAAGCCTTTTAAACTGAGGCAAAGGTCTAGGGGTGATAGCTGGATGCCGTGAGTCCCAGTCCCAAAGGATGAATTAAATCCAAAGTAATCAGGCCAACAAAAAGAGACTGCTCTCTGGGGCAGGAACCAGAACAGCCCTGAGAGGTAGTAAAATATTATTGCATGACCCCTTTGAAACAGCTCAGGGCAGGGCCTCTTGGTACAAGAGAGAGCTTCAATGACAATAAATGATTTCACTCTGCTATTTTCCTTATTCTCTGAGGTAGAAATGTTTACTGTTTTGCCAGGGAGAGTGAAATGGGGCCTATTTCTCATTAGCACTTATAAAGCACTGTATCTTTTTAAGGAATTGACAATCATGCATTCCATTCCTCCTTCTCTAACAAGGGATCCATAGACCCCTGGTCCATGGACAGATTTCAGGGGGCCTGTGAAGTTGGATGGGAAACAAAAATTGCCTTTCTCACTAACCTAACTGAAATTTAGCATTTCCTTCAAGGATGAATGGTAGGAAACAAACATGATTCTGAAAAGGGGGTCTATAGGCTTCACCAAAGGAGTCTGCAGCACAAACAAGGTTAGGCATCCATGATCTATGGGGAGCACAACTTTGATTTTTTCCCAAGGTCAGTGTGAGAATCTTGACTTCTAAGTAACTGAACCACAATGCTCAGCACAAAACTTGCTCATAAATACCAAGTCTGCACAGCCTGCCCTGACTCCATATGCAACCCATCTTTGCAGGATTTCTGCTTCTATTTCCCAAAGGGTTTTCTAAGCTCAGTAAAGTTTTTTTTTTCATGAAGGACATTTCAATCTCACATAATTAATGAAGCCCAAGCAATGATCTTGAGTTTTACAATTCCATCATGCAAATTTCACAAAGCAAGCATGGATGAATTTGCCTTTGTTTGTCTGCTTATTGTCTTCATGTCTTAAGAAAGAAACCTATCTACTTGTCCACCTGGGCCACTGCTCCCTTTTAAAAATTAGGAAATTTGTTTTAAGTGATGTGCTACCTCCCCTGCCCCCTCATCTAGATTCCAGGGCTAGATCTCTGAAGCTGATGGTTTCCCTCCAGGAAAAACTACAGTTGAGGATCTCATCCCTATGTCACAGATTGAGCCCTAAAGCCATGGTTTCTGAGTCCTGAAGCAGTGGTTTCTCTCTTCGAGGTTTGCTATTAGAATAGCACTTTTTTAAAATGTCTAGGAATAACCACACCACCCTAGGAGTCCAATCTCTATGCCCCACAACAGTTTTAACTAGTGGGTACAAAGAACAGGAATTGAATGGGGACATTTTTTTGAAATCCCTAAACATAATGACAAAGCATTCTAACACCAGAGGAATGCCAGCAAATAGTTGTGGGGGTTGAAAAGAGGCTGTTTTGTTTTTTTCTGTTTCCACTTTGCAGGACAAAATCATAGAGCATAAAACTTTAGCATAACGTACAGGTCTCTTCCCACTTTCGGAATTTATGTCACCTAATTAGGCATTGCCTGGCTTACCATAGCTTAAAAATTCTGAACCTGTGATCTGTGAATTTGTTTACTTGTTTTCTAACATTTGTGTAACTGTATTTCAATATAATTGGTGTACTTAGCAATCCTATGTTTATTTTATGCATTTAAAGGTATTATTGGGAAAAGGGATCCATAGGCTTTACAAGATTGCCAAACGGATCCATGACACAAAAATGGGTAAGAGCTAAAGCTATATATACTGCATCTCAAGTTGCCCACTGATGAAGTAGGGACCCTAATTAAGTCTGCATTCTGGGGGCTAATAAGGGCAAATAAGGCTGGAAAATAGAATTAATATCTGGACCTGAGGATTCTTGTCAAAGATATCTGCAAGGAATAAACTCCTGTAAACAGGATAAGAGATCATGCTTTCTGCAGAATTAAAGAAAAGGCAAAAGTTAGACCCCAGACATCACCCAAGTGTGAATTACTAAAGCAGTGGCAGCCTGCAGTGAATACATCTTAACTCAAAAGCTGCTAGCTTTACTATAAATTATCAGCAGAGATGAGTATTTTCTGGTCTTATATGTGAACTGAACTCTTGGTCATTTCTTCCTACAATTTCAATGAATTATGGCTAGAGCCCAGAACAAGCTGAGGCTTGCAAAAAAATCATGCGTATATATAAAATATATATGTATATGGGCTTTTAAACTATGTTCGGAATAAGATGAACAAGCAGGATGAGACCACGGTTTAGGGAATAAATATGTTCGTGTTAATGAAAAATACTGACAAGGCAGAACTCCCAATTCCGATGGTATTTTGCTTCCATTTTCTCTAATAAGAAGAATAATTTTCAAACTAAAATAAGCAATACAAAGGGGAAATTAAAGCCCTATGTTGAGAGAAGTTATGAAAAGAGGATTATAGAAGTGAAAACAAATAAATGCTCATCAGTTGGGGAAGAATTAAAAAAATCGTATCATGTGAATATAATGGAATATTGCTGCCCTGGGCTGATCCCACCCATCATGTGGCCTCACATACGACTGTAGCAGGCAAGGTGCCTTCTGTGTCTCAGCCAGGCCAGAGGTGGAGAGGGGCAGGTACAAAGTAATACACATTCCACAGTACAATTCAGAGAAAGGGGGAAGTTGTAGACAGATAACTGTTGGTTTAGTGTCCGAGCTAAAGGGCAAAAGGAGAATTTCCCGAGATAGGAGGGCAATAAAGGCGGCATAAGAAGGACAGGAAGCCAGATGAAACTGAATGGGACAGAGAAGAAAAACCAGAGTAAAGCAGGAGTGGAGCAGAAATCAAGAAAGCAAGCGGCCCTGGGGGAGCAACAGAGCTGAGGATAGTGTGGTTTGCTCAGCACTCTTTCTGTGGTGGCATCTTTTATGTGTGTGTGTTGGGGGGGGTGCTCCTCAGGTTCCCCTTTATCTCTGGCTTCCTAAAACATGAGGTTAAATCAAATATGATGAAATTTATTAGGGATAGATGTAGAATCTTATACTTGGATTCAAAAAATCAGTAAGTAGAGGATGAGGAAGATATGGCTAGATTGCTAATTCATCTGAAACACAATCCTGGGTATAGGGCAAGAGTGTGTTCGGTGGCCAAGAGAGTGACACTTGTGCTGAAGTGAGAGCCCCAGGTCCAGGACAAAGAAATCCCACCATACTTTGCCCTGGCCAAATCACACAAGAACTATTTTGCTTAAGTTCCAGATGCAACATTTCAGGAACTGAACTACTGATATGGAGAGTGGTAAGAGGAGGGAAACTAGAAAAGTGAACAGCCTTGAGTTCATGCTACATAAAAAGGATCTGAAGGAAGGTGATATCTAGTACAGAGAAGAAAAAACAGTAGTGACATCATAGCTTCTTCAAATATTTGAAAGACTGTTGCATGCAAGTGGAATCAGACTACTTCTGCCTGGACCCAGAGGACAAATCCAGCAGCAATGGATAAAAAAATAAAAGGGGATTTAATCTTGCTGTCAGGGAAAATGTCCTAACAATTAGAAATGAGTTACCTCAGGAAGGATTAGCCTCTCCTTTACTTGAAATCTTCAAGGAAAATATGTTTAATCAGCTGGCATGTATGCTGTGGGAGGGATTCTTGTACAAAGTACAAGTGAGACTAGTCAGTCCTTGAGGTCACTTTGACCCTGCCGTTCAGGGTCATTCTGTGATGCCAAACAGCTGGCAGTTATCTAGCTGAGGGAGAACATATACAGGTGAGTGGCTGAAAGCCACCTTGCAGACAGCCTGGGTACATAGATGAATATTGCTCATTTGCCAACATAACTACTTGAAAACATTTTGAATAAGTCTCTATAAACTAGTGAATGGAAAGTTCTGACACTAGTAGGAGGAAGAGGAAGAGGAGGAGGAGGAGAAGTAACAATAATAACAATAATTAATAATAGTAATAGTCATAAAAGCTAGCATTTATAAAGTGCTTTAAGATTTACAAAGGTTTACTATATCTACCTATGTATCTATAGATAGCTATTTGTTATCTCATTCAATCCTGACAAGAACCCTGTAAGAGAGGTGCTACAATTATCCTCATTTTACAAATGGAGAAACTGAGGCACAGAGGTTAAGTGGTTTGCCACCCAGCTAATCAGTGTGTGAGGAAGGATTTGAATTGGGATCTTCCTGTCTCCAGGTCTCACACTCTACCCACAGTGCTATGTAGCAACATGACAGGCTCCATATGCTGAAGAATTAGAATTGAACAGGGAGTCTTGTAGACTTAGAGAAAGATTTATGAAGAACTTGGTCTTCTGGAGAATCCCACCCCTCATGAGCTAATGCTCCAGCCAGCTTATCTTTTCAATGTCTCCCTCCTTGTCAATGAACCTTTGTGATCTGAAGAATGTTATCTCTCCGTAGGATTTTATTTATCTCTATCTTTCTCTGGGAATCTGGATATTAAGCAAAGCTTGTGGGATTGTTGGGATGAGTCAATGCTAAATGCCAGCCTCAATCAGTCTGACTAGAATTCTGTCTAAGGGGGCAATTCACTGCAAGGAGGAAAGGGACTGTGCCCTCTCATCCTTCAGGATGGTGACCTGTCTGGATAAGCATGACTTGTGAAGAAAATAGACATGACAAGGTTTAAGGTGGAGAAGAGAATCAAGAGAAAAGAGAGTGCTATCTCTAAATTCTTAGTCATTTCAAAAAGGACTAGACTAATCCTGTGAAACTCCAAAGGGAAGAACCAGAGGCAACAGGTGGAAACTCCATGTAACCAGATTTGGGCTTGACAAGACAAGCCACTCAACTGCCCTGGGCTTCAGTTTCCTTATCTGTATAATGAGGGGGTTAGACTTGATAATCTCTAAATTCCCTTCTGATTGTAGATCTAGGATTCTAACATCATGAAATCAGAACTATAAAATTGTGAAATAAGCCTTCTTGAATTCAGCTTCCTCTCATTGGAACTATTCAATCTGAAGGTAAGTGACCACCTGGTAGGTAAGTCACAAAGGGGATTCCTTCATCTAAAGCCTCTTCCATCTCAGCGATTGTGCCATACTCTGATTGCTACTCATTTGCTGGTGTATATTGTTGCTCTGCTTTCATCAAACAACATTAAGCTCTCCCCCTGAGTTAGCTATATTATATTGACATGTTACCACCAGTGGATACCACTACTTCTAAATTTGCTGGTTCCTTAGAGATAGAAGACACAGGTGGGGAATGCTGCTTATTATGTTCTCCACCAGGGATCCCTCAAGAAAACCTAATTTAAAAAAAATAATAATGCCCAAGATTACCCGTAACTTCCTGCTGTATTGAAGCATGTGCCTCCATTCTGGCAGCTCATGGGTGTTCCAGCATAAATCTGACACTCGTTGACATCCGCTGAGCAGACAGGGCCCTGAGTTCATAGAAAGATTAAATTTGATCTCCAGCAGGGATTAAGGGAAGGCTTTAGTGTGCCAAAATCAATCTTGCATCTACAGTACTTTCAAAGACCTGCCCTCACCAACACAGGCTCAAAGAAATGGCTCTCAAAATGTGGACAGGGATCATGTGTCAATCCTTCCAATAAGCCCTTGTTCTAAGACACCCCAGGATTTAGGATTTAGGAGGGTGAGCAAAGACTAAGGAAAGAAGCAGCAGCTCTTGTGTCTACTAAGAACTTTCTCACCATCATCACCAGAAACCAAGGGAAGGTGTGAGGCAGGATAGGGAGGAAAAGGAGGTTTTCTTCTAATCCCTTCCAGGCTCAATAATTTTACAGTAATGCAAATACCATGACCTCATGGGCGCAATTACCCTTGATATTTCTTGGTAATTCAGTAAGTCACCTAATCATATTTTTCTTTGCTTTCATTTTGGGATAGAGAACTACAATCAGCTCCAATGACAGGGCAGCACAGTTCTAGGAACACCCAGCTGAGAACTAAACACATCCTAATCATTCTAGGGACACATTGCTTCTGGCTCTCTTTATGTAGTGTTTGAGTAAGAAAACAAAGTGACTCACCTTCCAGTTTGGGGGACAAAGACAAAAGAAGGAATTAAGTAGGCTGAGGCAGGTCCCACCATTCTGACAAGGGTTGCTGCTGCAAGCTTGGCTTTGAACTGTCTGAATAAAGCAAACAGAGCAAGGACAGTAGAACCGAGGCATGGCCACTAGCATGATGCCCAAAGAGGCCCTGACTCTTATTACTAGAAAATCATGTGTATCTTCCTACATATTTTTAGTTCATTTACCCCAATTCTTCCTCAACTAATTCTCTTTTCATCCAATTGAATTATATTAACAATTTTACACTGCTTTGACATTCAAATGCAGTCCACAGTTGAGAGCAGATTCTCATCCCAGTCTTTAAAAAAGCATAGGCCATCTAAGGAAATAAACATTTAGACATGGAGAATAAATGGGAATTTTAATCTAGGTGGCCTCAATTGGGGCATTCATTGATCACAGAAGTTATTGTTGGACCAAGGGAACAAATGAAAATTCCCCATATGGATTTCCATGTTATTCTTATCCTTCATACTGCAGGGTACCTGAAATCTGATCACTCACCACTGCTACCTTCCTCCTTCAGTGGGGTTAAGTTTACTGGACTCTTATCATTCTGAATTTCTTTGAATAAAATGTGTCTGATTTACGTATGGTATCCACTTCACTGATCCAATGATGTCTTTCTGTTCAAAACAGGCTCACCTTGGTCCAGATAACCTGTAGGCATCTTTCTGAGTGCTAAATATTAGTTTTTAAGCCTAAGACCTACAGCACCTTTGGATTCATGAGAAACTTCTAAAGATATGGCAGGTGATCCACCCAGGGAAATATTCTACTGTTGAATCAAGCTGCCTAACCATACTTCTGTTAAAGGGGAGAGAAGGGGAGAATTACTCTTTGGATGTTCTCATAAATTTTCTTGAGAGGTTATTCACTTTACAAAAGTAAAGGTTCATCTAGATATAAGAACAAGTCTACTAGGCTGAATACTTTAGTTTTAATTCTTGCTCTCTAGCAGTTAAGCTGCAAAAAATGGGGCATCTGCATGACTTTCCTCCAGGAACATCAGAGCTGAGAAGAGATACTGCATTATAAAAGCCTATTAAATCATTAAAAAAAATTGCTAGCACATCTAGACATACATACACATATACATATGTGTATATATGTATATGTATATGTGTGCATAGTAAACCAAAAATCTTAGTCTAGCTTTAAGTTTTAGTGGCTTAAAACTGAACTAAGACTTTATTTTATACCCTATATATGACTCTTGAGGTTTCCAAAGATTCATAAATATTATCTCATTTGAATCTCACCAAAACCCCTATGAGGAAGCTACTAAAGGCACCATTATTCCCATTATACAAATAAACAAGCTCCAGTTTCCAAAAGTTAAATATCTGGCCTGTGGTCATGCAGACAGTTAACTGTCAGAGTCAGGGTTCAAACCCATCTCCCTAATTCTATCCAGCCCTCTATCCATGCCACATTGCCTCTTCTAATAAGATTATGAATAGAATAAACATAGAATTGTTCACCAAATACCAGCATTTCAGAATGAGACAGTAGCCCTTTTAGCTTGATAGAGACAGATTTCAGAAGTTCTATTTTACAGAGTAGGTAGTAAATTTCTAGGATGGTTTGTTGCTTCTTTACCCCTAACCTCTGTATACCTCATAAGCGGTACCAGTTGAAAACTTGGGTAGACTCATGGATAAGAGACCTATAAGAGGTTATTAAGAAAAACTTGAGATACATTCTTATCCTCTGAGGTCTATGTCAAGTAGGATAATTATGGCCTCCAAAATACAGGTTGGATGAGCCATGAAGCTGATCCAATGTGGAAAATCTTATGTTCCTGAGTCCCTTTAGGCCATAACGTCATTCATAATCAAGCCCTAACGTGACACAGTGAGTCTGTCCTTTGACACCAGTTTTAGCATGATGCTACTGTGTTTTCAAAGCAAAACAAAAACTTTTGTGTTTAATACACATGATGCTTACCTGCTGCAAGCTTTGAAATCTCCTCTCAAGATCCATAAGCTGTCCAGAAAAACAGGAAAATAAAAGTGGTTTAGACAAAAATGACCTGTTTACAGTTCACAGAACTCTATCAAACACTCATATTTTGTTAAAATCAGGAACTCAATTTAATTGCAGTTATTAATGTCTACTTAACAAGCAACTGTGCTACTCACACAGCAAGAAGACATAAAATTTCTATAAAATATGTTCTTTCCCCATAAAAGGCTTTTACTCCCTACTAGAAGATAAAATAAACATAAGCAAAAGACTTGCTAGGAGGCTATGGAAATATTCCAGGCAGGTAAGTAATCAAACTGGAACCAGGGTAGGGCAATGATAAAAGTTACCTCATAGATTTAGGATTGGAAGTAATCAGTGGTGAGATTAGTAGTAATAATCTACTAGTAGTAGTAATCTATGAGAGATTAAGTATTAGAACATGGAGACTGCATGAATGAATCAAATGACTTTTTTTTTACTTTCAAACTCTCTGTATGACTGTCTTTAAACTAGAGAATTTCTTTATCACATTCTTTCTCTTACTTTTCTACACTATTCATATTTCCACTTACCCACCTTACACATCCTAGAAGTGAAGCAAAATCCTGTGATAAATGGAATACTAATTAACTGGTTATTTTTCTTCACCTTGAACTTCCCTAATCACCAATCTCCATAGATGTTAAGGAATCTTCACATCTCCAAGATTAATAACCCTTCTGATATCCTTTCAGATAATTGTTGGCCAGATTAGAATCAGACCATTACATGCACCAGACCCCAACCAGAGGCTTCATGTTATTTTCCCACCTACCTCATTTTGTAGATAGAGTCCTTAGCCAATGTGGTATCCAAGTTTTTATGACTTTGGTTCAGTAAGGCCCACTGAAGACCAAAACCAATCATCCCTACTTTAAGGAAATTACTCATAGCCTTGATTTAAGGGGAAGTGCCATTTACTGAAAGGAAGGAGATGATAGGCTCACCTGGTAACTGATGTGAGTGATTTGATATGAAACATTGTGAGGAAGACCAACACCACTTCTTAATTCTGTGATGTCATTCTTGTTTTTTTGGATCTATTATTTAAAGAAAAAAGTATACATATTGAAATCTCTGGGAAAAATCATTCATGCACAACAAGGACTTTATTATATACTAATAAAAATTAGGAAGAATACCTTACTTTAAGTATTAAGGTCTTGTATTTTATTACTTATGTCATTCAGAATGATACATGTATCATGAAGAGTACGTGAAAATAGCCACGATGCAATTTTACATGATTTCATTTTTTTCAATAACAACACACTAAATAGCTTTACCATAAAATATTCCTATAATAACAATACCAGTATAGGTTAATAAGTGACTGGAATGCTTACAACAGTTGGTAAGGAGGCTCTGACTGGCAACAAAACAAATTAAACTATATCTTCCACAGTCCATTCATGTATCACCTCCCTCCTCATTTCTGCTACTTCCGGACATTTCTATTTCTTGCTGAATTTTTGCCAAGTCTAGGGTTCTATCATATGTCCATGAACTATGGGCTGCACCTGGCTTCCCTAGCCTATGCAATATACCTCTGCTTTCTGGAACCACAACTCTAGCCACCAGCTCCCTCCTTCCTTCCCCATTTTTGAGATATACTCTCATCCCCTCCCCCCATTCACCATGGCCATAGCAAAAGTTCAAGTTAAAAATTACCTGACTTAAGCATTCACCAAGGTCTTCTTCATTCATTTTAATTTTCCCTTGAGTTCCAGTCCTAAACTCAATACTTTGGGCGGATCCAGTAACAAACACTAAGTTGCCCCTTTCTGAGGTCATACGAGGCCTATGTTAACCAAACCAGAGAAAGTATTATTAAGTTGTAGATTTGTCATGAATTATCTACAGCAGCAAAGCATCCCACTGAGGTCCTAAGAAACTTTCCTCATACTCATTCCAGATACTTGCCTGTACAGCAAATCAAAGGAAATGGCTTCCCCCAGATTCCCCACCAGTTACCTAGTTCTTTGCAACAATTCTCCAGCAAAATCTTCCAGAGAGGTAGCTGAATCTCAAGAGGGCTTAGTTCATTTGCAAACTAATTGATGGCATATTGACAGAGTAGGAAATATTTTCACATATCAACTGAGGACAGTATAGAAGCTAATGCTCTCATACATTTTACACAGGGTATTTCTTTAGCTTTTCTGTTCTCCTTAAGCTGAATTTTACATTCTGCCTTGGCTTGTTCAGATAGGTATGAAATCTGACAATATAACTTATTTGCAAGAATGGCTCATTTAAGTACTTACTGTTGTTGGTAGTCAGTGTTTCTTCTTTGCCGAAGCAGTTCATGTTGTTCTGAGTCACCACCTAATCCTGTAGGTATCAGTAAAGAAACAAAAAGGCAAAGAAAAGGAACTGGCCAAGACATGCTCCTCGCCAGCCCTCCTAAGAGGGTCTGAGAAGTCAGACTGAGCCTGTTCTCCAGCAAGATGAATGACTGAGTCTGGAGGGCAGCAAGCTGGGCCGATGAACTTTGCCCTGTGGAGCCACAAACTTTTCAGTCCTCCTTCTCCCTGAGATCTACAATACTTTAGCTTTCCCAAGAGAGAGGTAAATGATCTTAGATCTAAATGGGTACTCTTCAACTTTCAAGAGGTCAAAATCTACCTTTAAGTGGTGCATGATTTAATCATTATCTGTTTGACCTTTGCAATAGAGGAAAACTACTTTAGAAGAAGCCAGTGGAAATTACCCAGAAAAAAGCACACAGTAAAAAGCTAATGAATTCGATCATGTTTTGATCTCAGTGACTGAGGACATCTGGAATCCAATAATGCTGAGATCAGTGTAACAAAGACAATCCAGGATTTCTACTTTTATTACCTATCTTTCCTCATTGTTGAAAATTCCTCAATAGCTGAAGGAACCTGAAGAGAGGGAGGCAGCTTGTGAGGGCAATTCAAATGACTGCAACTAGGTTAACCACCATTCTCCTTCAGAGTCTCATGGGGACAGTTCAGGACCTTGAACCCAACTTGGGCATAGCCCAACCCAATCAGCATCCCCACTTCTAGTCAATGGGAAACAATCACTGCAATGGAGAGAACTCCTTTTTTGTCATCACTAACACCAGCTACAACCATCATCCTGGGAAGCAACCTCTCCATGGAAATAGAACCTAGCAGCTTGCTTCTTTGGGTAGCATCCCTTGCCTCCTGGGCAGCTAATTGAGATGCAAAAATAAAGTTCTCACTACCGCTACCAGTCCTTGGTCCTGACAAACAGTTCAACAGCAGAAATAGATATGATTATCTACAGAAATGACATTATATTAAAGAAGATGAATTACAATCTGCTTTGCCTCAAAGTCCTCAGGAACATGACTCTAGTCACCAGCTCCTTCCTAAGGAGATACATTTTTGAGATAAACTCTCATCCCCTCCCCCCATTCACCATGGTCAGAGCAAAAGTTCCTGAAACCTATAGAAGTTTTCACTTCCATGATAATGTGAATTGTTTGGGTTTTTTTGTTTGTTTGTTTATCTAGCACATAGATATAGATGCACATAATAAATGTGTAGTAAATCCTTTTAATGCATTAGTCATTCATTCACAGAAGTTTGGTCCAAACATCCTGCTTCTTCATCTTTGCTTACAATACGCCCCACACCTGACCTGCCTCTCCCTTTTTATCCTTCAATAAAATCCATTATTTAAAAAAAAAAAAAATCTCTTGTCACCTCCATGAAGCCTTTCCTGAGGATCCCAGCTCTCAATTCTCTTTTTTTCCCTGAAACCCTAAAGCTACACAGTAGCTTACTGTAAACTATGGGGATGGCAGATAGGCAAATTGAGTGTGTCTCCTAACTGAGTCGACTTGTACAAAAAGGTTTGGTGCTTATTCTGACAGGACTTTTGTTCACTTGCCTGAGAGGGGTTAGTGCTAAAATTCCATGTCTTTTCTCAGTATATCTCTATTTACAATGGAGAGTCCCAAAGTGTCAACAAGGGCTGTATGAGGAAGGAAGTTGCAATGTGAAGAGAATAAGAACAGTTTCTGTCAGAAAAAGAGACAGAAAAGAAATCTTCTATCTTTAAGAGTCACTCTACATGACAGCAGAGAGAATATGATTATCAAGATGTAAGACAAAAAAGTGCAGCTGTATCTGTCATAGAAGATGGGCCATTGTCCTGGAAGGGAATTTAAGCCTCAGAAACTATCCTCTCCAAAGGATGGGAAATTTTCATGGCGAGAACTGCCCACTTAGCTTAGGGTTTACTGGCTAGATTCCTTCTTTCCTTCCTTTCTTTCCTTTCCTTCCTTCCTTCCTTCCTTCCTTCCTTCCTTCCTTCCTTCCTTCCTTCCTTCCTTCCTTCCTTCCTTCCTTTCCTTCTTTCCTTTCTTTCTTTCCTTCTCTTTCTTTCTTCTTTCACAAAACCTCAAACCCAATTCACTCTGAAGCTCAAGCATTCATCTACAGTAGGTCCCTGCCCAAGCTCCACTTGGTGGCTATATTTTGGGCCCTCCTAACTTAGAGTGAAGGTCAGTGGTAACTGTTTCTCTTTGGAACAGCAACTCTGAGGGTCTTCTTCTCCCAGCTATATTTTTTTTCATTCTTTTTTGCTAATTAAAGGGGCCATCCCTTGACTCATTCTTAAAGAGGTCTACTCACCGAATGGGCATTACCTCACCCTCAGTGAGTATTTCAAAAGGCCTTAGCCTAAAAGGGCCAGAGTCTCCAATGCATCCTGAGTCATCTCCAGTGATCCTGATGAATATCTGGCCACTGGACTCAGATGGCTCTGGAGGAGAAAGTAAGGCTGGTGACCTTGCACAACCCTCCCTCCCTCAAATCAAAGTCAACTGCAAATCATGTCATCATTTCCCTGATGCCATGGTCCCTTTCAAAAATGAAGGGCAAGCACAAGACAGCTGGTGGATTTTGAGGATGGATTTTAAAGCTTACAACATACACATATCTCAAATATTAAAAGCAGCACTAATTTCATTAAAAATAATCCAGGTATCAGGTTACACAGGTTTAGAGGGGGTTTTGTATTCATGATTATTTAACCTATGCTATTACTTCATATTTTGTGTATTTCTAAAGAGCATGGCTTAATAAATGGAATGTTGGAGGCAGAGTCAGGACCACCGGGTTCAAAATGTATCTTGGACATTTACTAGTCATGCAACCAGAAGCAAGTCACCTGACAAGATGCCTGACCTGAGTTTCTTTCTGTTTGCTTTGTTTCGTTTTTCTCATTCATAAAACTAGGATAATGAGTCTTGTAGTACCTACCTGATTGGGTTGTGGTGAGGCTCAAAGCCATAAACAACTTAATGTTCTTTCAAAACTTGAAGCATCTACAAATGCATCAGTAATTATTGTCTCCTCAACAACACTAGCTCTTGTTAAGTACTTAATATCTCTTGATCTGATTTTTAAATCTTCAAATTCTCATAGCCATACCCACAATGGACCTTGCAATGGCAAACACAGAAGTACCTCACACCTTTTTTCCAGCTATTGACTTAACACCTTGTCTCAGTCTGGTAAGAAACAGAAAGTGTGAACTCCACAACTTGTGAACCCTAGAACTTGTGAACTCCTGGGAAGGAGCTAATGACTGTATAAGGAGAGCCCCAGGGCTAGAGACAGCAGGAACTGAAGAAGACTCTTGTGGTGGCAGAGTCAACAAGGAGAAAACTGGTGCCCTGGCCCTCTGCTCTGTCTGTGTTGATGTTTGTTTGTGATACTTTGTACAGAAGCCCTGGGGCCTTACTGGAAGCCCTAAAAGAGGATTTTCTGGTTGTATGTGTACACAAGTCCTGGAGGAGGGTTTTGGAGGTCCTGGGACTTTACTGATGATTTGTGCTGACCTCTTGGACCTTGTTTGTGGTCTGTGTTGATTTCTATGTTGATGATTTGTGTTGAGTTCTCAGACCTTGTTGGTGGGTCTGAGTTGATTTCACAGGCAGATAGTGAATTGATGATGGTGCTGGCAACATGCATGAATATTATTGTGGCTCTGTTAAGCTTTGTCTTCTCAGAAACAGGAACTGTGAAGGACTGGAGGTAGACTGGACACTGTGAGCTTCAATATGGGAACTGGATGAAGAAATGGACAAGGAGCTGGACAAGGAACTGAGAGCTGCCTGCCTTTGAATCCAGGTGACAGTTGGAGCTGGAATCATGGAAGAGGAACCATGGAAGCTGGGAGCCAGCCTAGAGTCAAGTTGAAAGTAGACTTTACTTGGATATTGTATACTGACTGAGAAGATTATGATTTACTTGTGACTGAGGGGTAGATGACCTGTGTATTCTCCACTACCCCTTAAGAAGAGTATTGAGTAGTGACTGATGACTGAATAGTGACTGATTTGTAATTCAGTGTGCCCCATGAATGGAGAACTTTGACTGTTGTATTTTGTGACTCTTAAGGAGGCAAACCTCTTTAAGGATGATTGAATGATTGAGTTACTAAATGATTGTACTTTGTTGAAAACTATTGTGATCACTTTGGTGAAAACTATGTGACCATTTTTAGTGATAAGTCATTGCAAATGCTGTATTTTGATTTTCTGTGATAAGGTGTAACATTGTGAATGCTACACCTTGATTCTCTGTGAATGTTTTGCTCTGATTTGTTATTGAATAATAGTGTTCACTATACTATGTAATTAGAACCTTGAAAGCTGTTCACAGTAGCAGTCCTCTGGAAAGCTGCTTGTGCATGGCTTTACAGACCTAAGAAATATCATGTAAGATCTTTGTGCAGAATCCTAAATCAAATTCAAGTAAGGGATCTGATCTCTGGTCACACAGCTTACTACAGACATCACAACAAGGCTATTGGCTCAAAACATCTGACAACACAAGTTTTATTTTCCTCATAAGGATATAAAACCCCAGAAATTATTTTTCAATCAGTTAAGAATCAATCACATGGCAACTTAGTTTTTCTTTTCTTTTTCTTGTTTATTGTTTAATTATGTATATATTTTGGTTTTTTGTTAAAGAAATAATATGCTCAAATGAGAAAGTGACATTGTTAGTTCTAGACTTTGGTAAATAAGTTGGTATGTGTCCTACCATAATGTCCTGATGAATTTTATCTTTTGTTTGTTTGTTTGTTTGTTTTATTTCATATTTTTTCCCAGGTTACATGCAAAACCAATTTTTAACATTTGTTTTTAAAACTTCAAGTTTCTGGGGGCAGCTAGGTGGTGCAGTGAGTAGAGCACCAGCCCTGGAGTCAGGAGGACCTGAGTTCAGATCCGGCCTAGCCTAAGGCACACACACACACAAACAAAAACCTAGCTGTGTGACCTTGGGCAAGTTACTTAATCCCAATTGCCCTCCAAAAAAGCAAACAAACAAACAAAAAACTTCAAGTTCCAAATTCTCATCCCCCACTGAGAAGGTGGACAATTTGAGCAAATTATGTTTTCAAAAAAATTTCCAGTAAATGGGATGGGTGGAGGGGGAGAGAAAAAAAAGGGATTAAGTTTTTATTAAGCTCTTACTTGTGCCAGGTACAGTGCTAAGTGCTTTACAAATGTTATCTAATTTGATCCTCTTAACAATTCTGATCCTCATTTTGTAGCTGAAAAAAACAGGGTAAGTGAGCCCAGAGGCACACAGTAAGAATCAGCGTCCTTATTTGAACTCAGCTCTTCTTGACTCCAAGGTTCTATCCTCTGTACTGTCTAGCTTTTCTGATGGCACTTCCCTAAAGATCCCTGAGATCTATCCTTTCTACAAAAGCAACAGGAAAGGTCCCTTGAATGATTTCAGTCTTTCATCACCTGAAACAGGATTTTCCTGTTTTAGAAAAGTGGACACAAAAGAGTTAATGACGGCTACTATGCTGCTAGATTAAGCAAGCAACTCTTGCTCAAGAAAAGCAGGTGGGAATGAGATAAAAGTTTCACATCCAGCTCACTTAAACCATTCCAGCTAAAATCAGTAGTCAAGTCAGAAGTGTCATCATTTGAGGGGTAGGGGAAAAGTGGAGGGCTATCAAAGCAAATTCCTATTTCCAGAGCATCACTATGGATATTGCCTGATTGGCTCATCCAGTTTCATCCACAAAATAAAAATATTGGCTTGATTATGAAGAGACAATTATTTTCAAAGATCCAAGACTTTCAAACTGAAAAGATTGGCCCATCTAAATTGGAGGGCCAGACAACAATGCTATCCACATGTCTGAGGTATTCATTCTGATCCTCTTGAAGTTCTATTCCCCCACCCCCCATAAGCACAAAACAATTTTATAAACATTTATTATATAAAAGCCACTGGGCTTTCTGCCCGGAATACAAACAAACCAAAAGCTTGCTTTCTCCACAACCCCTCAATCACCACTGCCATTGGTTACTACTACCCCATGGCACTATTCTTGGCTTTGAAAGTAGGCAGAGATTTCTGTTAGCTAGAGAGAGCCAAAGAAAAAACAGCTTCTCGGTGGCTATGAGGCTCACAATATAGACAAGCAGGGTCTGCACCAGACTCTCTTCTTACTAGAAAATTAATGCCAAGAAAGGGTGGGTTGCTTAGTCAACAGCTTCATTTTTACTTTGCCAGAGCCCTGGGGTCTTTGCTGTGGAATAAAGGAAATTTAGAATTGCTGCTGTATTCTTACTACCCCCTTTCTGGAACCTTTCCTCTTTTATATAAAAGATACATAAAATATTTTCTGATGAGTAATCTAAATATTTCCTTTTGAAGTTTCCAACTGATCATCAACATCTGGAAATAATCCTTCAAGCTAGCTCTAAAAACACAGTGACGGTCATTAGGATTTTTCCCCCTCTAAACTTAAGCACCCAATTTTCTAGTTCTTTTATAAATTGTAGTCATTCAAAAGGATTGTGACTAATAAAACTTCTTTTAAACAAATCTGTCCAAAGTATCACCCAACCCTATCTGTATCCAGGTTCTATATAAAAAGTAGTATTGAATGAGTGATTCCACTTACCATATTGCCTGTCCAGGACAGAGCTTCCAGAGAGGGAAATCTAATTCAATTCAATCCAATCCAACCCACTCAAAAGAGCCATTGATGTGCAGGACACTATGCTAAATTCTTGGAATACAGAAATAAAAGGAATCCATCCCTCAAGTAGCCTACAATCTACTTTGGGAGTTTTATGTGAATGTGTGTGTGTGTGAGATACAACATGTGAAAAGACAAGTATGTAAATATAATTGATGAAGTATGGGCTCTGGGAACCCCCTCAAGCTCTCCTTGAGTCCTTGAGGTTCAGGCTCTGGGAACCTCCCTTGGACTCTTGATTAAATCATCCCATTTGATGAGGCAAGTCTGTTACTAGACTTTCCACCCTTGAACTGGCCTAGCCCACCATTGCTAGTGGTCTCCAGGTGGCTTCCCACCCTTAATCACTCATTGACCTCATTAACTCCTCCTGAAGACCCTCCCCAAACTCCTCCTCTAGACCACCCCTAGATTCCTCCCACAACCTTCTGTATATAAGACCCCATCTCACACCACATGGTGTGAGAGTGCCGTAAGAGTGTCATAGAATTTTCTAGCACAGACTTACTCTTTGTCTAATGCAAGTAAACTTATAATAAAATTTACTTTTCTTTAGCTGGAAAGACTCGGGTCAAATTCATTTGGCAGGACGCAGTGTGTTGCTTTTTTGGGGTCTCCAGAGCTATCCTAACCCTTTTTAAGGATAACCTCTTCATTTTTATGGTTCTCTGACCAGGAAACCACTGCTAATCTCGAGTTCTTCTCCAGCCAGGACTGGAAGATGCCTAAGCGTCTCTCTTTCTCTAGTACCTTGGAAGTGCAGGGGTTTTGTTTTGTGGTTTTGGGGGGAGGGGGGGTTGGGACCTGACCTCTCAGGTCCCATTAGGTCAGACAGCTAGGAGGCTGTTTTGTGCTCAGCCTGACCTCGGGTTCTTGGTTCTATTTGGTTATTTTGGAGAACATGGACATGTGCGCAGTTTCTGAAGAATGGAAGATAAGAACAGATGCCCCATCTGGAAGTGTAAGTCATATTCTTTCAATTCTCTTGGCGCTAGGGAACTGGGAAAACTTTGGTTTTTTGGTTTTTTTGTGGTGTTTTTTTTTTTTTGTTTGTTTGTTTTTTGAGGCTTACTCTCAAAGTTTCCTTTATGGAGAAAGAGACTTCCAGGCCCTATGCCTGTAGCTCCCAAAAGTTCTCCTTTGGGTTGTCTTTTACAACATTGGAAAAAAAAATAGTTTCTCTGGAGATCTTAAAAAGGAAAAGTTGGTGTTCTTTTGCAACACTGTTTGGCCTAGGTATAGCCTAAAAGATGATGAATTATGGCCTGTTTTGGGGACTTTAAAAGATAATACTCTCTTGCAGTTAGAATCATATTGTTGCAGAGAAGGAAGATGAATAGGAGTTGCCTACTTAATGGCTTCTGTTGAACTTTCTCAGAACAAGGTTCTCAGGAAAGACTGTGAGATGCTTGAAGTTAGAGCCCCTCTACAGAGGGGCAACAGGGACCCATTAAGTGACCCCTTTCCTATGGCTTTGGCCCCAGCCCCTCCCCCCCTCAGCAACTCCTGCTCAGCTCCCCCGGCCCCTTCTGCTGCACCCCAGCCCTTTTCCCCTTTGTTCCCCTTCCCTTTTCCTCTAGCCCAACACCCCTCATTTCCTGTCTCCTACACCATCCATTTCTCCTACCCTGTATCTCCCAGCATGGCCCCTCCCCGCTCAGGGAATCCTGCTCAGGGCTGCTCAGGTCCCAGCCATGGGTCAGGCAGAAGTGCCTGCCTCTGTGGCCCCTCCCCTTGAGGCAACACCCACTCAGCCCTCAGGCCCTACCCCCGAGGCAGTCAGAGGTATCTCCTCTTCTGATGGCTTCCACTCCCCAGGTGCTGGCTGACTTTCCCCCTTGCCAGCCAGAGCCCCTAGTCTTAGTCTGATGCAGTTCAGCCAGCACCCCCCAGTCACTCTCTCACAGAAAGTGGGACTTCAATCTCCCTTCCCAAGCCCCTGTCCCCATAGAACCTTCAGGACTTTATCCCTTAAGGGAAGCAGCTCTCTCATCAGGTGGGACAACTAGAGTGCATGTCCCATTCTCCATTTTGGATCTCAATCAAATTAAAGAAAAGTTGGGTAAATTCTCCAAAAACCCAACAAAGTTTACTGAAGGCTTTCGGGACTTATCCCTGTAATTTGAGCTTTCTTGGGGTGATTTGCATATCCCCTTCTCTACCTGTTCTTCCACTGAGAAGAGGAGAATCTGGGAACAAGCCCAAAAATTTGGGGGTAGTTTGGCTAGCAATGATCCCAGAAAATATCCCCCAGGAACAGCTGCTATTCCCATTAGTGACCCAGAATGGGACTATCATATACAGGAGGACAGAGAAAAGAGACCATATGGTACCCTCCCTTTTAGAAGGCCTAAGAATTGCATTTCAAAAGCAAGTAAATTATCAGAAAGTCAGAGAATTTCTCAGACAAATCAAGAAAACCCCACCATTTTCCTAGATAGACGTGTAGAAGCTATTAAAAAGTATACACATTTAGATCCTGACTCTATAGAAGGGGCAACAATCCTTAACATGTATTTTATTACTGTCTGACCCAGATATTAGGAGGAAACTGCAGAAATCAGCATTGGGACCCCAAACACCTCAGGCCCAGTTACTGGAGACAGCCTTTGGAGTCTTTTATAACAGAGACCTGTTTGCAGCAGAGGAGAAAGTATACAGGGAACGAACCAGAGACAGAATATACTGGATTCTTGGCTGCTGCCATGGCCAGGAAGAACCTTTCCAGGGGAACCCCTTGGAGAAAGCCCAGTCACTTGGGCAGTGGAAAAACCTGCTTACGATGTCACAAGCAGGGCCACTGGTCCAAGGAGTGCCCCTTCTAGGTGCCACCTTGGAGGAAGCCCCTGGAACCAAAACCTCTAGAACTGTGCCCATCTGACCAGGAGGGACATTGGAGGAAGCATTGTCCCCGAGTTTGGAAAAGTGGTAGAGCCACCTCACAATACCCTGTCCTCCAGTCTTCTCAAGATTTGGAGTGAAGGGGAAGCCTGGGGCTTGGCAGCGCTCTCACCTTCTCCGTTTCCTTAACTGAACTCTGGGCAAGCATTGAGGCTGAAAGTAAGGTTACCCACTTTATTATGGCTAAGTTCTCTGTTCTAACCGATTGCTTCTACCCTTCCCTTAACCAAGCAGGTCAGGGGCATGGAAGGGAAAACTAAGGGATGTCTCCAGACATACCCAGTCCCCTGCCTACTTGAGGATCTATTGTTTGAACACTCCTTCCTTATGCTCCCTCTTATCCTGTCCCCTTGTTGGGAAGGGACCTGTTGGTGAAATTGGGAAGCCAATTTTCTCTAGTTAAGCCTCCCAGATCTCCCCATGTTCCCTTAGAAGTGTGGGAGATAGTTAATTCAATAGTTGGGATCAGCAAATTCCTGGGTGAGCTGCTTCTGCCATGCCAGCATTTGTTTTTGACTCCTAAATCCTAAAGTGTTCCCCCAAAGTGGTTTATATCCCATTAAGTCCAAGGCCTGGGAGGGACTTCAGTCAGGTTAATTGCTGCTCAAGGCCTGGACCACCAGGTGAAAGCTTTTGAGAATTTGAAAACTAAACTGACTACCACTCCAGTGTTACCCAATCTAGAAGAACTTGAGATTAGCAGTGGTTTCCTGGTCAGAGAATGGTAAAAATGAAGAGGTTACCCCTAAAAAGGGTTAGAATAGCTCTGGAGACCCCAAAAAAGCAGCACACCGGGTCCTGCCGAATGAATTCTACCTGAGTCTTTTCATCTAAAGAAAACTAAAAATTAAAAGTTTGCTTGCACTAGACAGAATAAGTCTGTGCTAGAAAATTCTATGGCACTCACAGCACTCTCACTATTCTATGGCATTCTATGGCGCTCTCACACCACATGGTGTCTTATATACAGAAGGTTGTGGGAGGAATCTAAGGGTGGTCTAGAGGAGGAGTTTGGGGAGGGTCTTCAGGAGGAGTTAATGAGGTCAATGAGTGATTAAAGGTGGGAAGCCACCTGGAGACCACTAGCAATGGTGGGCTAGGCCAGTTCAAGGGTGGGAAGTCTAGTAACAGACTTGCCTCATCAAATGGGATGATTTAATCAAGAGTCCAAGGGAGGTTCCCAGAGCCTGAACCTCAAGGACTCAAGGAGAGCTTGAGGGGGTTCCCAGAGCCCATACCTCATCATTATGACCCACCCAAGAGCTATTCCCCAACTTGGTACTCAGATTTGTAGGTTGGAGGTGTGGGCAAGGGTAGTGGCAACAATTCCCAGGCTCTGGGGTGCTCTGTGGATTCATATTCCTAGAACTAAAAAGCATGAGCTTCCACTTCTAAGACTACCTTCGATATTCAGCCAGGAGGTACAATTAGGTCAAAAACAAAGGTATTCATGAAGATGGCATAGTAAGAATTATAGCTGAAAATCATCCCCACCCCCACATATTAGAGGCACACCTTTCCACAAATATATTCAGCCTCCATGGTTAGAGTGAGGACAAAGTCCCCTAACAGTGACACCCACCTAGGAAGCAAAGCACATGGCTAAGGCAACTCACGCCTCCAGTACAGCAGGGACCTGAGAACTTTACTCATAGTACCCTTAGGAGTTTCTACTGGGGAGCCATCATTCATGTTTAAGTTTTTGTTTTGTTTTGTTTTTGGAGGCAAGGCAATTAGGGTTTAGTGGGAGGCTATCATTCAGCTGGGCTTCCATGGGTCTGGTCCTTTCTTAGTTCTACTCTTGCCTTCCAGAACTTGTTGCCTCATGTCCATAGTCAGCTCTTTTCTCTGCTGCCTAAGTTTATGTGAACGTTTGAATCTTCAAACAGTCCCGAATCAGGACTATTTGAAGCTGCTTTCTTTGCCTCTGTTTCTCTCTGTTCCCTAATGGATGAAGTATCTCCTACTCTACTAGTAGATGCTATGGCCAATGTGGGCTGGTGGGAGAGGGAGGAGAGGAGAGAAATCCCTCCCCTCAGGTGCAAGTGTCTTCTGTTAGAAAGGCAGAGGACACTTACAACAGAGGTGTCAAACTCATAGCTGAATGGCCTCAAATGGCCAGAAAAATCTCCATGTGCCCCTTGAAGCAGATTAACAAAATAAATTAAAATATAATAAAATAGGTAATGTTAATTTGTGATTTTCTAAGTCAATATGCAATCAGACTGCATCCATTTGAGTGTGACTCTACTGCTCTACAAAGCCTGCCTTGCCTGTGCCTCAACTGATTGAGCTGGGAAAGAAATCAACTACCAAGGACCTGTTTGTCTTCATAGACATGCACACACTAATTTGATAGGGTAAAGAGTACAAACAACCTTGAGTGTCAAGAAAGGCATCCATTAGGAAGTTGTACAAGATCTAAGTTTTGAATGAAGGTAGGGATTCTATGAGGTGGAACTTAGGAGGCAGTATGTGCATTCCAGGAGGCAGCTGGGTGTTACAGTGAATAAAGTGCCAGGCCTAGAGTCAGGAAGACCAGTCTTAGACAATTAGTAGCTGTGTGCCCCTGGGCAAGTCACTTAACCCTGCTTGCGTCATCTGTAAAATGAGCTGAAGAAGGAAATGGCAGACCACAGCATGTGCATTCCTGCTTCAGAGGAAGACTATGCAAAGGTAGGAGAGAGAGGGCCAAATTCAGGCAACAATAGGATTTTGACCAAAATGCAGAGTGAGTGGAGGGGAGAGTAAAGTGAGATAAGGTAGGTGGGAGTCAGATTGTAAAGAGCTCTAAACACCCAAGTGAGGAATTTGTATTGAATTCTAAAGGCAAGATAAAAAGTTGTGGGCAATTTGTTCTTTAGGGCTTTGATAACTGTATAGGAGATAAATTGGAGAGTGGAGAGACTGGAATGTGAGAGACTAATTGGAAGTCTGTTATAATAGTACAGATGAGAAGCAGTAAGTGTCTGAACTATGATGGTGGCATCGTGAATGGGAGATATGTAGAAGATAGATGTGTGATACATAATAGAACAGAAAAATTTGACACTTGCCAACTTAGCACTTAGAGAGGGCAATTTCTGCTGAATGATGAGGTCAAAAGCCGCATTGTGACCGGCTGAAAGGGAACAGGAGAAAAGAAAATGGAGGCAATATGTGCAGATAGATTTTTCAAGGAATTTCGTACCAAAGAAGAGAAGTAGGATAATTGAGGAGATGGTAGGGTTAATTGAAAGGGGAGATCTGGGTGGGTTTTTAGGATGTAGAGAAAGAGGGATGATTGAAGAGGCAAACACTTAATCTGGGAAGGAACAGGCTTAAAGGGCACAAGTTGACAGAACTTGTGGTTGAATCCATGCAGGGAACTCTTGATCAAACAGCTCTCCTTTACCCCCCCCCCCCCGCCCCATGCAAACTGGTACCTGTTCTGCAACTTTGTCTTACAAAAGTTGTCTGGGGCCACTGAGAAGCTACAGGACTTATCTAGGGTCATGCAGCTAGCATGTGTCAGAGATAAAGACTTGAACCCACCATGGGACCATTTTTAAATTTTCTCCCAATTTCTATTCTATTACTGAGGTTCTATGGTAGTATATGAAACACTGAGGAGGTTACCAAAGAGCAGCAGGTCTCAAAGAATTTACAGTGGTATTGGAGAGATAAAGTATTTATCTATACATATATGATTGTTTCACATACACACATGCACGTGTGTGCGAGAGGATGTGTGGACATTTGCATGTACATGTATATTTACACACGTGTGTATATGTACATACACATGAAACCAAAATATAATTCTGGCATGGTATATAACAAAGGGTTTGACAGTATATTTAAGGAAACAGTTTTATATGTCTGTGTATATTTAGGTGTATATGTATGTATATTATATATCTACACACACATATACTCACATATATATATATATATATATATATATGTGTGTGTGTGTGTATTTGTGTTTTTTAAGGAAAGATATGTGTGTATATATCTCCAAAGCAATTCAAAGTAAAGAAACAGGGATAATCATGCTATGAGGCTAGTCAGGAAACACTTTGGAGGGCAGGGGCAGTGTCAAGCTGATCACAGAAGAAATGAGGATTTGGTATAGGAGGGCAAAGGGGCAAACACAAGGTTAAAAAGAACATGAAAAAAAAAACAAACACAGAAATAGATTCCCAATGGAGGCTGGGCAGAAGCTACAGAAAGGACCTTGATCTGGATGATAAAGGGCCTTGTCAAGAAGTAATAAAAGATCATTAAGGTGGCATTAGTTGATTGAGAATTTTGACTATCAGACTTAGAGGTTGATTCTATAGGGATTAAGGGGAATTCTTCTTGAGCAGAGAATTGGAAAGAAAGCAGGGTTTAGAATAGACTAATGAAATATACTGAATCTGGGGAAATTGATATATATCAAAGATAAATTTATTATAATCTAAGCATCTTTCTCACAGGGTTTTGTGATGACTGAAGCAGATAACTTAGGTGAAGGGCTTTGTCAACCTTAAAGCAGTATATAAAAGCTAGCTATTATCTAAGCATGAGGTGATAAGAGCCAGGACTATGAAATGAGAATGACTGTATTAGAGATACTTTCCAGAAGCTTAGATAAGGAAGCTTTAATAACAATAAACATTAAACACAAACTACAATTAACTTCAAATAAGCCTGAAAATCTAAATTAAGTAGCCGGGAATTTTGGAAAAGTAGGTGAGGAGGGAGGTCAACCTATGTTCAGAGTGAAAAGAGTGGCCTATAGCATGGGAAAGCAAGCAAGTTGTAAAAGGCACAGGCTGCCTTGTTGATCTGGGCTAGGATAATAGAGAATTCAGGTCCTGGAAGCTAGCAAAGGCATCTCTTCTATCCCTGACCTCTTCTGAGAGCTAGACTCACAGCCTTAATGCTTCTAATAATAGTTGGATCCTCCCCAAGGAAGACAATGTCCTTAAAGAAAGGGTCAAGAATTGACCTTTCTGTCCAGCATCTCTACTCTCTCTAGTCCCCAATCACCCTAAAAGTTATACATTAGATTTATTTTCACTATTCTTCTGATAGATGTAGAGGAATTTCAAGATGTATCTCCCCCTCTCCTCCCACACATCTCCCCACCTGATTGATGATGCTTTCCATTCATGTAGATAGATAGGATATTTATTAAGCATTTACTATGTGCCAGGCATTGAACTAAGCTATAAGATACAAATAGGAAAAAAAAAAGAAAATCCTTGCCCTCAAGTAGCTTATATTTGATGAAGGTCAACTACATTAAGGGCATTGAAGGGAAAGGGGAGAGGGAGGGGTAACTTCCCACCCCCCATGTGGGAAAGTGAAGTCCAAAGAGTCGGTAAAGAAGTGAGAAAGTAAAGAGCTCGGTGGCATGGTATTTCTTCAAATGGTGGTTCTGGAGAGGAACTCGCCAATCACTGGAAAGGCATCTTCCAAGGCTCCTCTAAAAAAGAGGCATTTTTCAGGCTGAAAAGGCTCCTGAGGTAGAGGTGAAAAAGTCTGGAGAGTCAGAAACAGAGCCAAGAGAAAATAATAAAAATAAATATAAAATAATAATAGATAACATTTATATATCCCTATGTGCTAGGCACTGTGCCTTACAATTATTATCTCATTTGGTCCTCACAACAACCTGGGAGGGAGGTAGAATTATTATCCCCATTTTCCAGAAAAGAAAACTGAGGCAAAGGGGCGGCTAGGTGGCGCAGTGAATAGAGCGCCGGCCCTGGAATCAGAAGGACCTGAGTTCGGAGCCGGCCTCCGACACTTAATCCACACAAACAAAAACCTAGCCATGGGACCTTGGGCAAGTTACTTAACCCCAATTGCCCTAAAGGGGCAGCTAGGCAGCGCAGTGAGTAAGAGCGCCGGCCTAGGAGTTGGGATGACCCGAGATCAGATTCGGCCTCAGAAAATGAGCACCCACGCATAAAATAATGACTAGCCGTGTAACCTTGAGCAAGTTACTTAACCCCGATTGCTTTAAAAAAAAATAGCCGTGTAACCTTGAGCAAGTTACTTAACCCCAATTGCTTTAAAAAAAAAAATTAAAATAAAAAAAAGAAAACTGAGGCAAAAAGGTTGATTTACAGCTAGGAAGTGTCTGAAGTTGGATTTGAACTTGGGTCTTCCTGACTTCAGAATGCCATGGCGTTTTATCCCTCAGAAATTAAAAATCCAGTTGAGGGAACATTTTGGTATAAATGAGTGAAAAAATGTAATTGAGTTTAAGAGAGTCATCACAAATCCTTCCTGATTTGATAGCAGAGGGAGTGACAAGAACAGGAGAGTATTGGATGCCTGAGGCAAAGCAAGAATTCCCCACTAAGTCAGGGAAGGAGTACGAAAAAATGGGCCCCCTCAATGTGGAGCAGGCTTGATTTATGTTCAGTTGGGCGAAAATGGAAGTGAGCGGTGCGCTGAACTACTTCTGTTTACTTTGGATTGTCTGCTTTCTATGAAATTACTGGGGTTTCTGTGTTTTTGACACCTTCTACAAGAAACTTCCTATCACTATAGTCTTCTCCATTGATTTATTTTTATTTTGCACATATCGTAGATTTCTACTTAAGATGTGTCCCCAGGGGCGGCTAGGTGGCTGGAGTCAGGAGGACCTGAGTTCAAATTCGACCTCAGACACTTAACATTTACCAGCCATGTGACCTTGGACAAGTCCCTTAACCCCAATTGCCCTGCCTTCCTCCCTCCAAAAAGCAAAAAATGTGCCCCCATTTTCTCCCCAGATAGAATGTGAGATCTTTGAAAGCAGAGACTTTATTTTTAAGAAATGCTTGTTGAAGGGGAAAGGGGAGGGAGGGAGAGAATTTGGAACTAAAAAAAAGTTAAAATTCTTTATTTTAGAGAAATTAGAGTCAGAAATTGAGTAGGAGAAAAATAAAATTATTTTTTTAAAAAAATGTTTGTTGATTGCCTGGTTGGTCTGAAGGCTGACTTCAAAGAAAGAACCTTCATTCAAAGATGTGCTCATTTATTGCTAGATTCGATAGCTAGGTAGCACCATGGACAGTGCTGGACTTGGAGGAAGACCTCAGTTCAAATCCTGCTTAAACACTACCTATGTCACTTAACCTCCATCTACCTCAGTTTCCTCGTGTGGAAAACAGGGCTAACAGTTGTTAACACCTATGTCTCAGGGTTGTTGTGAGGATCAAATGAGATAATATGTTATATTTTGCAAAACAAAGCACTATATGTATCCTATTATTACATACTGTTGAACCAAGTTAAGAATGACATGAACACTATTCAGTCCATTCCAGTCATTATTTTATACCATTATTTTATTCCTTTGCAGTTTTTTGCTTGTTTACCAGTAGATTATAGGCACCATTCCCTTGAGTAATTCCAAAGATTATGTCACAGAAATCAGAAATAACTTTGGTAATATTCACTCTACAATACTTTCTGTTGTCATTTAGTTGCCAATTATCTCTATACTATACACATTGCAGAAACAACAGGATATCATTCATTCCTATTTGGACAATAATCCCAAAGGGTGAAAGCCCAAGACTTCTCCCAAGAGAGACTAATAAAAACAAATACTTAAATGTACTAAAATTGAGTAAATCTGGCTTTTTGTGACCACCCTTCTGAGCACTGGAGCTCCACAGGAAGGAATACCAGAAAAAAGGTAGAGATTCAATAAGATGGGTATAGTAATAAATGACTCCTTTCAAGGCTCATGAGTGAGGACTTTGATCTGGTGTACCTTCTATTAAAAAAAAAAAAGCTGCCAGGTTTAGCCCTTGCATTTTCCATTCTGACTCTCCTGTTTCTAACCTTAATCTGATAGCATTGAAAGTAGGTAGCCATAAAATGAGCAATCATCATGTTAACTTGGCATTCATTTTTGAAACTGAGTTTCCAAATTGCAGCCTATATTGGTGATTATTTCACAAGAATTTTCATGCCTACTTGTATGTACAAAATTTAGCTGAAAGCTCTTTCTTGAACTGGATGGCTGAATCAAATGACAATTCAAAATTATTTTGGTGTGAATGACGCACTGGCTATGTTGCAGCCTCCTTAAGCCAATCTTCCTGTTTAAAAAATGTTAGCCAAGTGAGTTAGTCCGGTTATGAATATATATATTTCCAGATTTTGTGTCTGGTGAACACCATGCCATTTTCCTAATGAACAAATTAGGGCCTAGACAGGGAGAAAAGAGTGCTACTGGAGAAAACATTTGATGATAAAAACAAATGAAAATCCAAGAGAAGAAGTAATTTTAAGCAGATATGGAGGGAAGAGTTTAGCTGTAAGTCAAAATATTTTAAAGAGGTTGATCTAAGAGGGATTAGTCATGGCTGTAGGAATTCTAGCATATTTCTGATTAGAAAACTTTCAAAAGAAAATTTATATCATGACAAACTAAGAAAGGCTATATCAATTTGACCTGTGCTGTAAATCATAATATTTATTTTGGGATGGGGGTATGTAATGGTGATGGGAATTTGAAGATCTTCCCTACCCCTTAATAGGCCAAATGTAATCACATGGAGGCTGTGGTGGGAGGAGTTTACTGAAAGGGTGGAGCAGAGCCTAGAGGAAGCTGGCAGTCAGAGCAGTTAGAATGGAGGGAGGAAAAGATGAAGGCAAGCAGACAGCTAAGATTTTGAGCATTTGTTTGTTAGAAGGCCCCGGGAGGGGGAAGGCTTTGGGAAGGTGTTGCTTCCTGCAGTAATAAGGTATATTAACTTCTTTATTGCTATGATGGATTGGGTTTTCTGGTGTTGGGATTTGGCTTTCTGGTGTCTGATTAAATGTTTTGTTTATGTCTTACATATGGAGAGTCTGCTATATTTTGCAATTGAGAACTATGCCAGCATATTCATGGTCACTACTGGTGCTATGAATATTGCTTTAGCCATACAGACTTATATTAATTTTTTAATCAAAGAAAATAACATTTATTAAGTACCTTGGTGTTCAAGGCATCAAGAAAGGTACCCAAAGGATAGCAAAATGAGAGCTAATTTTTATATTCAGAGTGACCGAGTTGGTATGTGAATAGGAGGAAAAAGTAGGATAAGTAAGGAGTCAATTGGCTTGGAGTAAAGCACAATATTGTATATACAGACCAAAGTGAAGGAGCAATGATGAAGTGTGTGAACTCTGTTCTGAGTGAGATGGCATACAGGGAGATAAGATGGTGGCCTAGGTGCTAGTGGCCCCACCCTCCACAATAATATATACTGTCTTTGCTCTCAGAGACCTAATGTACTAGAGTGGATAGAAAGTTAGCCTCATGGCCAGAAGACTTGGGTTCAAGTCCTGCTTCTGACACACACTGAAGTGTGACCCTGGGCTAGTTGCTACAATTCTCAAAGAATATAAATTGCAAAGATGTTGACCAGTATTAGTAGAGGGAGTTTCCTCACCTGGTAGTTTCTAATACCAATGTAACCAAAGGTACTCTAGCCCTCTGAGAGGAGTTATGACTCAGGGAAACAAATCATATTTTACAACAAGAATTAAGCAGTATAGGTCAATATGAGAAATGCATGATTACTTGGCAAATAAATCCTTCTGATGTGGATGACAAGAGACTCCAATAGGAAGAAATGGGATCTGAGCTTGGCTTTGAAGAGAAGTATTTCAATAGGCATAAATGTAGAGAATGTCCAGTTCAGACATGTGTCAATACACAGAGGCAGGAAGAGTCAAGAAAAGGCAAGGAGACTTGGGAACTGCTAGTATTCCAATTCATTTGGAATGAAGAAGGCAGGAAATGGAATACCATGAAATTAGGCTAGAGCTTAAGTTAAGAGACAAAATTTGGAGAATTCAGGTTTCTGGTATCTGGTTTGTTTTTTTTCTTTTTCTACCCTCACAACTATGATTGTAGTCAGTGCAGAAGAAGAGGGGATGGAATCAAGGGCCTAAGTTGAGGAGTTGACCAAAGCAAGAAGAAAGGGCCTTTCATCATCAGTCTGGAATGAAAGAGGTATTGGAGGGAGATGTCAGAGAAGAGAGTGACAGGCACATAGCAGGTATTTGATAAAGGCTAGGTAACTGAATTTTAAGGGAGAAGAGGATAAGAGTGCACTCTTTTGGGGGCAGCGAGGTGGCACAGTGAATAGAGCACTGGCCCTGGAGTCAGGAGGACCTGAGTTTAAATCCAGCCTCAGACACTTAACACAAAAACTAGCCGTGTGACCTTGGGCAAATTACTTAACCCCAATTGTCCTCCAAAAAGAAAAAAAAAAGGAGTGCACTCGACAAGTGGTGTCTTTTTTTTTTCCTGTGAAGGTCCTATGAGGAATAATGAAGGTTTCCCACAGGAGGTGGCATTTGAGCTGGGCTTTAAAGAATGGATAGGAATTCAAAAAGTAGAAAGTGAGAGAAGTAGGATATTTCAGGAATAAGTATGGGGGTAGGGGAGACACAAAAATGGAACTGCTCAGGGAGTATAGTGAAGTTGGTAAGTAATGCAGTTTGTTCAAGCATAAGGCATGTTTGAATCATGTGTAGCAATGTGAGGCGGGAAAGGATGTGAAGTCAGGCTGTAATGATGGTGGGGCACCACACTACGGAGGGCCTTAAATGACAGGCAAAAGCCCTTGAACTTTATTAGGCAGGTGGAAACTGGAAAAGATTTTTGAGCAAATAACCTGTATGTATAAGAAGAAGAGTTTGGAGGTCAGAAGGTCAGTTAGGTGGTAATGGCAATTGCCCAGAAGGAAGGGAAATTAAAGTGGAAAGAAAGAGCTAGGAATGGATGTAAGACATCACAGATACAGAATTAACAGATCTTGGATAAAAAAGGTAAGTGAGAAAGAGTCAAAGTTAAACTGAAGTTTTATAATTGGGGACCCAATAGAAATGTTGCAGATAGAAGCCACAAAATAAAAAAGACGGGGGCAAGTTTTGAAGGAATGAAAACTTTGGCTTTGGATATGTTGACTTTAAGGATATGCTGACTAGTGGGACGAACCAACTAGAAAAAGCACTTAGAGATCTGGTAATCATCTGGAGCTCAGGAAAGAGCAGGGCAAGATACAGATCTAGAAGTCACGTGAATTATGGGGATAGTTAACACTGGACTAAGTAACATGGCTAAAGAAAAGAATGTATAGAAAAAGGGCAAAGATAGGACGCTGGGGAATATCCATTCTAAGGAACAGAAGATGGGAAGAGCATGAATAGACAGCAAAGGAGAAGGAGGAATAGCTCGAGAAATAACAGAACCAGGATTGTGCAATGTCTTAAAACCAAGAGAAGAGAGACCAGCTAATAGAAGGAGTGGTCAACAATGAGAAAAGCTGCCAAGATGTGGAGGTAGAGAAAGACTAAAACAAATACAAGCTTATGGATCTCATGATTAGATCATGGGTTTTAATACTGACAGCAGTCTTAGAGATCATCTAGACTAACATTTATGGAACTACTGAGGGGATGGAAGCAAGTGCACATGAAGACAGCTTGGACTTGTCAAAGAGAATGGCCACCTATTTGTCAGAGATGGGGGAAAGGAAGAAAAAGTGGAAGATGATGTCAAGAGGTTTTGAGATGAAGAGAATGGGAGAAGATACCCTGGTATTAAGTAGCAGAAGCAGGGTTGAATTCAGGTCTTTCAGCTCCAAATTCAGCATCTGTTTTTCATTGGTATATTATGAAAGAACAGTTTCATCCAAGGAGTGGAGAAAGAAATCAGATTACAAGCAGCTGAAAAGAAACTAGGCTGTGAAAGACACATTTGGTATAATGTTTTCAAGAAATAAAATCAATACATCAAGAAACAAAATAAAAAACAAAATATACATTAAAATAACTTATCTTTATTTAGTATACAAAAATAGGCAATTTGCCAATTATACTGTTAAACAAGTTTAAAAAGTTCTTCCCACATAATCTGATTAACTATTCATGTAGAACAGAAGTCTTTTTTATTTAGAATATATCAGTGTTCCTAAATGTGTGAAGGTCAATATATGATACCTGTATCTTAATTCATTTATTCAAGGGATACATTTTTAGAAGATATTTTAATTTGCATATTCAAATTTAGCATATATTATTCACATTCAGTAGGAGTACTAATGATCTTTATTTTAAAAAATAAAATAGTAATAAAAAGTTTAAAGGGAAGTGAAATTCAGTATCTAGCCAGGAACTCTGATCATAGTAAGTGCTTAAATCAATGTTTTCTAAATGGAATTGAAAATATTTTAAAATGAATATTAAATAACTTAAAATTTCAAGTTCTTTCTAAAAGAAATCTAACCATGTGGCTGAATTTGTTAAAATAATTTTAAAAATAAAAATTTCATCATTCTCTTCTGAACACAAGGGAATATCATTACCATCATCTGGAAGTATGTCACAATTACCCAAGCAAGATTTTGATGAGTTTGGATACGACATGTACGTTAAGACTATTCCCAAGTAGGCGGTAACATTGTTTCAATGTTATCTTCTCAGGAAATCCTAGAGACAGAGACAAAGAGAGAGGAGAAAGGAAGAAAGAGAGAGAAATCAGAGCAGAAATATTTAACTTCAGACACAAAAGGCTCTATTCTTTATTAAATGTAAAGAGTGCAAAATTATAGAAATAAAGAAACGCAATAAATGAGATCTCTGAACATGCAACTCATGTACTGCCTCCAGAAGAAAGAGGAGAAATAGATTGGCATGATGATTACCAAAGGCTCGCTGACCCTCCAGCTGCCATTAGTCCACAGCTGTTTCTCCTGCTCTGGATTTTTTTTTAACAAAATGCTCCATTAATCCTATCTGCATATACTCAAAAGTCTTGTTTTCACTGAAGAATACAAAATTCAAAATTTCAGTCTTAAATATTATCCTGTGACATGTCCTCCTCTTTACATAGGGACTATAGACCGATAAGTACTCAAATAGTTTAACATAATATTGGGGTTATACTCTGGACATACTTTTTTTTTTTTTTTTTTGCTTTTTGGAAGGGGGAAGGCAGGGCAATTGGAGTTAGGTGACTTGCCCAAGGTCACATGGTTAGTAAGTGTTAAGTGCCCAAGGCTGGATTTGAACTCAGTTCCTCCTGACTCTAGGGCCAGTGCTCTATTCACTGCACCACCCAGCCACCCCAGGACATACATTTCTATAACAGCCACACAATAAAAGGCTAATTAAGCATATAAATTAACGGTCAATTAAATTAAAAATCATCAAGAATAGTAAGACAGTATCCATTTAAAAGTATCAAGAGTCAGATCTGGTCATAGAAAAGCAGCTATATCAATAATTCAGGATAACAGATATGAAAATGAAATAGTTTTGCAGCATAATCATCCAACCTGACATTGAATTAGGAAATAACTCACCTCACCTTAATTATAATTTAATTCAAAGTAATTCCAGGTTTATAAACATGACTACTTTAATCATCCCAAGAGATAATCTTTTGTTACAGTAAGACTGAGGCAAAAGACACATAATACTGGACATAAACAAAAACTAAAACATTCAAAACAATAATAAAAACCAGAACATTTCAATGGTGATCATCAATTAGTTCAGATAGCACAGTATTAATAAGAACACAGTCTTAGGTTCAATTGAATACTGTCTAGCTAGCTCCACTTAACTTCCAGAAGGGGACAAAGGGGACTTCACCTCATAATGTGGGACAGATATTTCAGAAATATATTCACTGGTCACAAAGAGAACTAAGACAAACAGCATGATAGGATTTGTGCAAATCCATCACCACAACTGCAAAAAATAATTCAAAACACACATCAAATTCTGATTAGTGTTCAAAACAGTGATCTATGAGTATCAAAATAGTAATAGTGTTGATCAGTCATTTTAGAGCTCCTCTTAGCATTCAAAATTTCAGTGATAGATAATTTTGTTGGTAGGATACTCCTTCCACCAAGGCACATCACAGGCCCTCTACAACAGTTGACAGTCATTGAAAAGAGTTTCTGTGCCCATAAATTCATCATAATGCAGCCAATGGAGTGACTGGCTTCTTCCAAATTCAGTTACACTGATTATCAAACTCATCCATGGACAGTGTGGCTGTGTTATCATTCTGAAGCTTTTCTAATTTGATAAAACC
Organism: Gymnobelideus leadbeateri; assembly: GCA_011680675.1. NCBI lineage: Eukaryota > Metazoa > Chordata > Mammalia > Diprotodontia > Petauridae > Gymnobelideus > Gymnobelideus leadbeateri. The sequence goes on from WOXC01006769.1 coordinate 185,031, forward strand.
TCTACCCTTGAGAATCCAGAGTCACCTGCACAGCAAAAGGAGGTCTCTGGTAGAAGCAATATACATACATACATACATATATATATACACACACACATATGCATGTATGTATAAAGGAAATATGCTTTTAAAATGTGATTTGAACGACTGAAGTATGTATTTCTAAATTTTACAGCTATCAAAAAGACCTATTATTTTTATGCAAATATCATTTCCCCGACTAAAATCCAAAAGCAAAGTTGAGAAGAGAAATTTTGTCTATAAAAGCTATAAAGGCAAATGTCTATTCTCCCCACTCCCTAGTACACTACAATTTGGGAAAACTAAGGGGAGGCTGAAGCAATTCTTGTATTAGAGTTGTAGAATTGTATAACTTAGCATATTTAAATCAAAGATTACCTGCATTTTACTTACCAAACTCTGGAGGAAATCCATGAAGATTTGCTATTTCTCTAGGGGTAAAATACCGCAATTTAAGCATTGACAACTTCATAAGCTTCTCTTCTTCTGACAATGTTTCAAGAGACATGTACACACTTTCAATCTGTGAACACATAAGATATCAAAGTTTTATGTAACTGCTTTTAACAAGAGTTGCCAATGTGATACTGTAGAAGAATACAGACATGTCTTTTATTATCAATAAGGTTACAAAGAGTCCCACATGGAACAAAATGGCTTAGTGCCCTAAACTGAGTCATAAACACATTAATGCCATCAGAAACTAAAAAAGAAGTCAATCACAGTGCTGAAGAACACAGGACATTTTTCAACTATAATTATCAGCTCTGCTCTTACTCAAACACTCAACCACAAAACTGTAAACAATTGCCAACCACAGGATAAAAGAACCATAGGAAAAGAGTCATGGCATATGCCAGGGGAAAACATCAGCAGCCTCCATCAGTCTCACAAAGCTAAGAGGAGGGACATGGTAGCTTGTGCTACCACCTATTTCACCAACTAACAATGGCCTCTTCAAGTGACAAAATAAACTTCACTCATCAGAAATTTAGAAATTTAGTTGATGCTGATGATATTTTTAATGACGGTAAATTGATGTTAAATGTTTCAATAGGGCAAAGAAGAATGCATTGAAACCTTGCTACTATACTATGTATAGTAGAATTCAATATAAGATAGGTTCAATTTCAATTCTATTCACTGAAATTTAGGGCTGACGTCCCAAAGGAATCTTGTTGAAAACTGGACTTCACTAGAAAGTAGTCCTTATAATAAAGAACCAACAGTATACATGAGGCTCCAGCATAAAGTCAGTAGAAGAATGAGACGCTGACAGAATATTCACTAAAGGAGACAATATTGGGGGAAAAGGAATTTCATGAAATCATAAAAATAGCAATAGATACATTCTTAAACCTAACAATTCTAAATTTATAAGGTTCTATAGAAATTAATACTTTGAATATGTAAGAGTATTTTTTTCCCCATACAGAAAGATGATTTTATCAGTGTAGGGGACAATCTCCCTGGACAAACATTAGAAACTCATGAGTAACTGACAGTCTTGAGTATTGTCAGGGGGTTGGGGGATAGGTGTGGAAGAGGGGTACTTCTGAGGGTCAGACAGTCAGTAAATGTCAGAGTCTGGTCTTGGTGTCTTCCTGACTCCAAGACAAGTCCTTTCACTGACATGCCATGATGTTTCTCAAGATTATGCAGGGACATGTAAAATTAAAGCCAAACACTATTCAGATAAATACCTCTAAAAGCAGGGAAAGCAATTTTAAGAACTTTATTATTTAGTGTGTTTAAAGATTTTAATTAGATTTGAAAATTTATAAATTACCTGTACATCCTCAGCAGTTTGCAAGACAGACCCAGTCCCTTCTACATAGCTTCCATAGCTAAAAAATGAAAATTATTTTGAGATATATGTAAATGCACACTACTCAGTTCAGAACTAATAGATGCTAAATGTCTATCCAGGAATGCATAAAACAATCTCAATATTTAAAAAATATCATTGTTCAGTTATTCAGTCATATTCTGACTCTTGATTTGCCATTTCCTTCTTCAGCGTGTCCCTATTTTACAGATGAAGAATTGAGGCAAAAAGGGGGTTACGTGACTTGCTCAATCAAGCAGGTAGTAAGTGAAGGAAGCCAGATCTGAACTCAGGTCTTTCTGACTCCAGGCCCAGTGCTCCATTTGCTGCACCATCTAGATGCTCCCATCCCCAAATTAAATCACAAGGGAAAAATGCATGAAGCCCTGCCATTCAAACTTTCTCATAGTTTTGTAGTACTTTCAGAACTGTTTTAAATACCCACATTTTATTTTAAATACCCATCATCATTTTAAAACATCCACATATCCTACCATATTCCATAACATTCATTCAGAGTTGGCCAAATAAGGACAGTCAATATAGGTCTTACTGAAACAAAAAATGACTTGTTAAAAGAAAATTGCTCTCCTCTTCATAACACTTCATGATGAATGAATGAAAAGAGCATTCATCAGGCACTTACTGTGTACAAAGCACTGGGCTAAGTGCTCTACAGACAGAAAAAGGTAACTTCTGCTCTCAAGATGTTTAAATTTTACTAGGTACAAAAAAACACCTATAGGAGGGGGATTTAGCCAGGAGTGTGCTTGGTAAATGTTCAACAACCAGCCCTTGGGAAGGGGGAAAGGGGAGTACACATGACATGCTTTTAAGTTTAATTTGCATTATTAACATTTTCTCCATAACTCTCTTAAGTCTAAATAATCAATAGAACTATAAATCAAGTCCAAATTTTTAGTATTTGCAGATTTTTGAGATGTAAACGCTCACAGTGAAAATTTAACAATTAGCTACTGTAAGCCTGTGTGAGGTGTTTGAGGATATTCCTGCTTTTTAGCCCATTACAAAGTATTTAGGTCATAAAATATGTTGCCAAATTATGTCCCTGCCATATAAGTAAGGACATGGAATGAATCTCTGACCACAACACATTAAGTCTGTTAGCTACATCCCCTAATGCCACCATTCTCAGAGATCTCTTTGACTCTTTCTCCTTACCCTCAGTCCCATATACAATAACATACAAGTCCTTTCAATTCTATCTCTGCAACATACTTATGATTGGGAAGGTTTCATTTTAATGGTGCATGGATCTGAGAGATATAATTCTTTTAACTTCAAGGCACAATGAAAAGAAGGGAGTTAAGGAATTCAGCCATCAAACCATCTATAGAAATCTCATTTCTGCCATGAGTAATTAAGATCCTCTGAAGGTCACCAAACAAATGGCTTTGTCCTTTATAAGCACTTTTGTGGGTTGTGCACATAATGTTCTGCCAAAAGAAATTTTCACTCATGTCCTATTGGACCAAAAAGCAAGCAATTAGAGAAAATTAATTCTAACAGAAACAATTTCCAAAACATGACACTTGTTTGAAGGGTAATCAAAAAAGCTACGGCAAATAAGACCAAGATATTTTTGACCATCAATAGAGTCTTTTTGAAGCTTACCCTTTTGTAAAGCACGTCGATCGCCTGCAAGTGGGCTGAACAATGTCTAATAGAAGAGCATAGCGTAACAAGGCCTTTGGTGGCAAAAAGTACTGACTCAGATCATCGTCATCCTCAAGAAAATCTTTTAACATCTGAACAGAGAGATCACTGTCCTGTTGAAGTTTTCTCTCTTTTTCTTCTGCAGTTTCCAGTTTGAAAAGGAATGTCTCTTTCCCAGAACACTGTGTATTGCTATCACAGTAAGGATTTGGTTCCATTTTCCTCTCTTCACTGTTTTTCCTCACATCTACAGTAATTGTGTGCCTTTGTGAATTTGCAGATTCAACTGTGGGAAACTGAACTAATACCTGATATGAAGTAAAAAGATGCAAATGTTTTAAAAAAAAATAAAAGACAAATCCATGACTGCTACCCAATGAATTTACAAATTAATTACTCTGGTCATTTAAAGGTTTGCCTTAAAAATGATAAGCTATACTGTTTTGTCACTTTTTCAGTAATTCAAAGGACACATCACATGGCTCAAGAAACAATCGAGCATCCATTTTTATATGTAGTCAGCTAATATAAAATATAAGGATATTGTGCTCTCACTCAGTAAATAGGAGACACTGTCCAACAAAGTCTAGAATAGTTACTTGGCAGAACAGCAATTTATTGAAAATGGGTTTTGGACCAAAAGTTTCATTAAAAAATAACTGGATCACTTCCATTTGGGCACAAAAGGAAAAACAGGCATGGAAAAGAGAAAAGTCCTTTTTACACCCAGTGGGTATTTATTGCATGTAACTCCCTTAGGACTTGCAACAACTTCCAAAGGGCTCAATTATTTCTGCAAAATCTGGATCATTTTATAAAGGTTCATTTATAAAAGAAAAAATAAGCACTCTTCTAATACAACTTAATACTTTCAATAAAGAATCAAAAAATGCTTTGGCTTAGATACTGTTGTATGTTTTACTCACAGGCTGACCCCGTACCCACATACTTGACAATTATGGGATTAAATGGCTGTCTTTCACATATGAAATAGGATTGTTCTACTGGACATATATTTTGAATTCTCCTTGGTGGTAGAGGCTCCAAGTTTCACAGACCCAATTGGTGCCATCTCATCTCTCACCTGAGAATCACTGTGATCAAAGGTTGTATTAGTGAACCATAAGCCATAGGCCTTACTTAGTTTCATACTCACTGTTACCATCAATTAATCATCTGAGTTAAATAGCTAAAACATCAAAGAAAATCATGGAAAGTAGAACCATGTTAAGACTTAACTGGTATGAAAAAAAGGAAGAGGGTCAGAAGTATCCATATAACTAATTTGACTAAATACTGAATACTTTAAAAATAAATAAACAAGAAAAAAACAGAAAGTGGTACCTGACCAGGAACTTGAAAAGGGAATGGTTCCGACTGAAGTTTTGCAATAAGAAAGTAACGTAATCTGGAATTTGGAATACCAAGCTACAAACAAAACATATCAATTAGTTACATAAAATCAAATTTCAATTTCAATTAAAAAAGCTCCATCAGAATGACCAGAAGAAATTAGTTTTCTAAAAGTCTTCTAAGCATACATTTTCCTTGTCGTAGTAGTAAATGTAGCAGTTGGTTTGCAGAAGTAATTTTTCAGTTCTTCTAAAGTCATGCTTTTATATTCAATTGATGGAGATGAGAATTGCTCCCAATAAGTATTCTACCAGAGGGTCATTTTCATTGTAGACTGTACAGATAAATATCAGGAAAATATGTAACTAAGGATCAGGAGAGGGTTTCATTAGCATAGAGAACTCTCAAATAAAGAACCTGACATTTTCCTTTCCTAATGCAAGTGGGCTGCTTTTCTGCAACTTAGTCTTAGAGCTGCCCAGCTAAGTAAAGTTATACTCAAATACTGAGATTTTTCCAGTTTGAGTAAATGAAATTCAAATACATTCCAACTAAATTATCTCTATAGTACCTTTCAGCTATAAACTGTCTGTTCCTTATGCCAATTTTTGACTTTTTATCTATTAACCAATTTTATTCAATAAAACTGTCACTCTGTAGTAGAAATTTAAAGGCAGCCAAATATGAAGTAAGACATTTTAAAATACTTTTAGAGATTTAACATCACCTATTTTCAAAATTTATAACTAGCTTCAGGAATTAGTTATTTTAAATGTATCTCTTCCCTTCATTTCCATAACAGGGAACTGAGTAATGTGAAAACACATGGATAGAAAGACAAAAAGTAAAGAACAAGGAGAAAAGAATAATAGTAAAGGCACATCAGGGGGAAAAAATAAAAAATTTGCCTTAATCCAAAAGTAGGAAATTTTGGGTTTTTTACATTATAAAGTCATGATCTGACACTAAATTACAAGCACTATCATTTGATATGATTAATTTTACAATTTTTGGATTATTTTAAAATATGACAAAAATTTTGAGACTACTTGATATAAAAATACTAATTTTGGAATCATAGAATTAAACCACATTTTAAAATAATTTTTAGTAAATAGCAATACCCCCTATATCCCAGATGGATTAAAAAAGAAATATTACATGTGCTTTGCATGTTTTAGGTACTTAAACAATTGTTTGGTTGTGACTGAATGAACGTAAGCTACAAAAGAACCCTATTTCTTATTTTTAAAATGTGTTTATAATGAATGCAATGTATACAAATGCAGACTTAATATATATACAGGAATGTGAAAAGATATAAATAGGCAAGATTATATGTGTGTACCACTAAAAAAGTCAAAAGGTATATAGCATTATCTAGAGGAGTCTATAAAGTAGAAATTCTATTGAATGAATCAAATTCTTAGAATAAAAGCCTTCAAACTATAGTATACACAGGTCTTTATAATTTGTTACTTACAGATGCCGGAGACAATAGAAATTCTTGGTATTTAAAACCACAATTTTCTAGTGTTTGCACAAAAAGATCTCTGGAAAACAATGTTTTAAAAAGTAACTTCATTATACAATTATAAACATAATTGTAGACCTTATATTACAATAAAAGTTGTATCTCCATGAAAGTTCTTTAAAAATAAGTTGAACACTTTGGATAAGATTGTTCTGCCATGACCTCAGAGCCGGTCCACTACTATGACCTTTTCCAATGCTATGCTCAAATCTAAAATGCCTCTATAATTCAGTGAACTTTGATTTCACTAGTGTGGGTAATGACCTCCACCAACACAGATTTAGATCCTTCTAAGACTCGATAAATGATCTTTAAGAGCTTCTGTATAGAATTCATAGCCCTGTGGCCAAGCTGACAGTGAGTTGTCTGAATCCATCTAGGCTGGTTTTTCAGATGACAGTCTTTTACTAAGCTCAAAATGAAAGCATTTCTAGGTTCACTGGACTTGCCAGAGCTAACCCACCACTGGAAGAGCCATCAAGAACCCCAGGTCACCACCAGACCACAATAAGGTATCAGAGAAGGGCACTTTGAGAATAATTCTATAATAAAATTACAGTGATAGAAACATACTAGTTCTTCGAGGATATGAATAATTAAGACTGGTAATCAGAATTTCTCTGCACTGTGTGCCACTGGTTGCTGTAAAGCCATCTCTGGCACAGCACAAAGGAAAACACTGTAATAGCAATTGAGGTATAAAGCAACACACCTGCTTAGCTCTCTCTGCGGGCTGTGCACACTGGGCTCAGACAGTCTAGATAACCACTGAAGATTGGCTATCATCAATCAAATGATCAAAAAACTTACTTCTTATTGGTTTATGCTAAATCACTAAGATAATTCAAAACCATACAGGTTCTGTAGTATGAATATAGTAAGTACAAAATAAAAACTGAGAAATCTGAAAAGGTAATAAAGCAAAATGAATCAATACTGATGATGAAATACTACTTTGAATAGCAGAGGAAACTCCTCCTTACTGGGAATTCCCCATCCTAATGAAATTATGAGTCCAGTAAAAAATATCTATATCTTGCACATACCTAGATATGTCCCCAATAGAATGTAAGCTCCTTAAGAGTAGAGACTCTTTCATTCTTTGCATCCTCAATATTTAGCACAGTACTTGGCATCGAGCAGCACTTAAATCATTGTTTGTTGATTAATATCAAATTAAAAAAAAAATAATTCTATGTTTCTGGCAAAGTTAATGCACTTAAAAACACAGCAAATTTGGAAACAAAAATCATATTGAATTTTAAAAGTAAAAATGAAATGGAACAGCTTTCAAATACTACCTTACATAGACAGGTAAAGCAGAAAATGAAAATGGTTTTGAAGCATCTTTTAAAATGAGCTATTACCTCCAACAGCACTCATTTATTTCTAGGCACAAAACTTACTAAGGGCAAATAATTATACTCTTCTCATTAAGTTTGTTTTAGTATTTTTAGATTGTGAATAAATTTAACCTTATAATATGTAATTATTTTATCAGCCTTATGTTATCTAGTGTCATCAATAATATTTCTTATTTTATTTTATTTTTAAGCAACTGGGGTTAAGTAACTTGCTCAAGGTTACATGGCTAGTTATTTTTATGTGTGGGTGCTAATTTTCTGAGGCCTGAATCTATCCTGGGTCCTCCCGACTCTGGGGCCGGCACTCTTACTCACTGTGCCACCTAGCTGCCCCTAATAATATTTTTTTTTAAATAATTTCAGGGGTGGCTAGGTGGCACAGTGAGTAGAGCGTCGGCCCTGGAGTCAGAAGGACCTGAGTTCAGATCCAGCCTCAGACACTTAAGGCACACACAAACAAAAACCTAGCCACTTGACCTTGGGCAAGTTACTTAACCCCAATTGCCCTCCAAAAAGCAAAATAATAATAATAATAATAATAATAATTTCAAAGGCTTTTATTGAAAGGGTTATGCAGATTTTAGAAGGGTTCTGTCATTGGAAAACATTAACTTAGTTCTGTGTTAGATAACTTATTGAAGACAATTGGAATTTATTCCTTATTTCTATGGAAAGAACCAAGAGACCTGCTGAAGGGAAGGAGGGACTAGAGAAACAGGGTTCCAACCATTAATCAAAATGGAAACCAGAATCCAGGAGAATAACAACAAAGCATTCTAATTGGGTCTCCCTAACTGCACTGCAATAGAGTTCATTTCCCCCTAACTAGTGGTCAAAAAAGAGCTTTAAATAAAACTAATTCTAACTAAACAATTTTCTGTTTTTTAAAGAAGACATTCATTGATACAGACAACAAAAGGCTAGTGAAAATTAAAATATACTTTTTTCTCATTCAAGCTCATGATCCCCTTGAAATTTAATGATGAGCCTAGAACCCTTAATATAGTCCAATACTTTTAATGGAAAATAAGATCAGTTAAGTGGTCATTTTGCTAGTAAGTAGCAGGGGTGGATTATTACTCTAAAGTATTGTCAACATTTAATAAAATCAACAAACATTTTCTAAGGGCCTATTTCATTTATGACACTTAGACACTATGGGAGATTGAAAGATAAATAACTTTTGTGGGAAAATGCTTCTTAAATGAATGGAATTTAGAATTTTAACTGCTTTCCACAAAGGTGGGTAGCCATTACTTTATTCTTTATATTTATATGACACGATATAGGACCTAACTATTTGTATTTGTTTTAATTTTGTACTTAAAGGGAGTTTAATGGTTCCATCATAGAGCCTGATTTTTATTTATTTATTTGTTTGTTTGTTTATTTATTTTTGGTGCAGATCAATAATTTCCTTGGTTTTGGGGAGTTCTCTGATGTGGAAATTTTCTTCAATGATGCATGCTGACAACTCATCTGTAACTGAATATTTCAGAGAGGTATCTGGGACACTGAGATATTAAATGACTTGTCCACACAATCAGGATGTGTCAGAGGCAGGAAATGGATTCAAATCATCCCTCCCCCTCCCCACCCGCACTGCTACTCTGCCCTTCTTACTTGAATATTAAGTATTATGGTTTTGAGGTTTTCATATGAAATTTTTTCAGATTTTCACAATGTGAAGGCAGGGTTTGGTTACAGGGAATTAATGATATTATTTGAAACACATTGATTAGGACAGTATTTCATGAAGTATGCCCAAAATGAAAATGGAAAAAATCAGTAGGCACATCACAAAAAAATTTAATGTTTTCTACTAAAAGTTAGCCAAAGTTAGTACTGTGGCTGTATTTTATATCTACATAAATGCTGTATTTCAGTATCTGCATGCACTCATTTCTGAAGCTGCCATTTCAGTATCTTCTGCTGCAAGAACAACTGAGTCTGAAATGCAATGAAGGCAAACATATGCTTTACCTGGTAGAAGACACTTCAAATCCTTTAACATTTTCTAAAAGAATATACTTTGGTAAATTTTGTAGCCTGCAAGAAAAAGGTTTTCTTGTAAATTATATTAGAAAAAGGAAAAAAACCCACACTACTATTTAGGAAAAACATTTTTCAAATCATTCACAAAGTAGGAAGAATTCATTAGTAATGCTTTAAAAAGTCAGAAAAGTCATTACTCATGTACCTCGTGGAGATAAATCGCAGTCAGCCAACTCATTGTTTCAAAAGAAAACTTAAAGCAAATTCACTTTAGAGAATAGAGTATAAAACACTGTCAAACGAGAGACAGAGACCTGGGTTCTAGTCTTGGCTCTGCCCCTAACTCAATATGTGATAATGTATTAAATTACAGGGAATTAATTAATATTTATTTAAATAAATTTAAATAATTAAATTAAATTAAATTATATTGAATTTAATTAATTAATTAAATTTTAAAAGTATTAAAACCGGGGCAGCTAGATGGCACAGTGAATAGAGCACTGGCCCTGGAGTCAGGAGGACCTGAGTTCAAATCTGGCCTCAGACACTTAACACAAAAACTAGCCATGTAACTTTGGGCAAGTCACTTAACCCCAATTGCCCTCCAAAAAGCAAAATCAAACAAACAAACAAAATATTAAAACTTCACCTTTCTGGGACTTCTACATCTGTACAATGAGAAAGCTGAACAAAGTGAGCGTTAAGTGACCTTCTGGCTCCCAAGTTAAAAGTGTGGCAAGAACAGTGTACAGTGTTTGGATCATGTGCAAAGCAAGTGTCACATTCGCCCAAATGACAAATTTTCATACTTCATAGAAGACTCTGAAGAAATTTAAGGCTATACCTTGGAAGAATGTGAAGAATGTGCAGGAAACTCTTTGTCCTCGGATCAGTCACATCTCCCTGTAGGCCAATTCTAGAGGGATAAAGAACATATGTATGAAGAAAATTAACATTGTATATTATTCTGAAAATTATGATTAGCTCTGTGAACTTCAGTTCAAAAAGAAAAATAGAAATTAGCATACTTCCTCATTTCAAATCCTTTAATATTCAAAAGGACTGAAGTCTGAGTCAAGCAGGATTTTGTGGTTTGTAGGGAGAACCCAACCACTATCAGAGCATTATTTCTATGAGAAAACATACTCTGAATTCTAAACAACTGTCTGACAAATAAGCTTTGAAATGGAATTTACACTATATCCAGGCTCTTTAAAATGCAGGATATCCCACCAAAAAAAATCTTATTACATCCTAAGGTGGGTTACTTAAGTATAAGCCATTAAGCAATAGTCATAAAAATGGATAAATATTAGGACATGGTGGGCCAGACTTTCATTCAACATATAATTCACTTTATTATGTAACAGAATAAAGACTTATGAATATAATGAATCATATCTACAGAAAGCAAAGTGCCTTATCCTTTGTAAATCCTTCACAGGTATCTTCCTCGGTAGAAGATGATTTATTATACCTACCTTGTGAATGGCTGACACGGAGGGCTCATTAAAATCATATTGAAGGACAGCTGATTAAATTCCTGGAGCGTAATTCCCTAGATAATTTAGAAGAACAGACATGATTTAAACAAATAACGTGCTACCTTTATTTAAGACTTTATATTTTTCCAGGTACTTTCCTATGCCCTTGATCATCACAGGAGTTGCATGAGAGACACAGTACAGGTGACCTTATCCATATCTGACAGCACAGGTGACTGAGGTGCAAGGGACTTAAGCAACTTGCCCAAAGCCACCAAAGAGGACACAAACAGAACTTCCACTAGAATCACGGTCTCCTGCCTCCCACTCCAGTGCTACCTTCACTAATGCCTTTTTGGCTCTGGCTTTTTGTACCTGGTGGAGCCAGAAGTGGAGAGCTCCTTTTATAGTTATTTAAATTTAGTATTTAAATTTGAAAATGCATTTAAGAGTTCAGAGTGCAATATAAAGAATGGAGAGGGGTTGTGCTGTGTCCTGGCTCCAAGCTCAGATCTGAGTCCTGGTGCCACCAGCCTTTCCACCACTTCAGGTCAGCAGTCTCATCCCCCGCAGGATGTTCTTCTGCCCACCCTCCATCCCCACGTCTTTTCTTCTTCAGATTAAACACTGCCAACTCTTTCCACTAATCCACATGTTACACAAATGACACTGTCCTTCTGGCCATCCTTAAAAACATCTTAAAGATAAGAAAGGAGTCTGATTAAGGAGAGAATGCAGAAGAAACGAGGTTGCTCCATTTCTCTGATCCCCCCACCAATACTATGAGGGAACCATTAAGAGCTCTGCAGCTACATGCTCTGCTTTTGGTACTTTGGATGGATCCCTGATACCATCAGTTAGTGTGGACACTCCTTCTACCAATGCCTTTTTAATTCTTCTCAAATCTTAGCAATGTTTTCCTATTTAGACCACACATGGCAAATATGTCCAATTCACCAGAGGCTTTCTTTTTTCTTTTTTAACATCTCAGGATTATCAACATACCATCTATTGTCCCATTCTTTATTCGTGACCCATTTCCTTTTCTTGCATACATTTCCCTTTATAATGTTTCTTGGACAAAACTTCTCACAATCAAACACTAACATGCTGTAACCTCACACACATCATTCCATTGTTCTTTGGCTGTTTTCATTTTAATTCTTTTAAGATCATACTGTTCCACAGCTCATATATATAGAGTAACACCAAGAGAATACTTGTGTTTAAAAGATGGGTTTTTATGGCAACGAGCAGTTTGGGTCAGTGAAACCCTGTGCAATTTGACAAATGTGAACCAATTTAATCTCCTTCTCATACTCAATCCTGAGCCAAGCTCACTGTCCTTCGGCAGTTCCTGTTATGCACATATGGACAGACTCATTTAGCCAGCTGCACGTCATAATCTCAGCAATGTATATTTTTCATGCTTTGTTTCTCCACTGTGGGTAATGAGTTGGTACATGCCAGGTTTTCAAGCGAAGAGCTGATGATCTCCAACCGTGCACAGAAAACTGTATTTGGGAGACAGCACATAAAGAAAGGGGTGGGTCCTAGTGCCCACCTATATAATAAGGTACCAGTGGGAAGAATGATAGTGGAAGCTCAAAGCTCAAATTCCATCTCATAAAACATATCTGAATCCCGGGCCTCTTTCTGGGCCCCATTCTGGCTTGTTAGTCTGCAGGCTTCACCAGATTACCACAAGGGTCCATGAACCCCTACGTGGAGGCTCATTTTGTCTTCAATTGCTCTTCACTGTTTTATTGTATGATTCTGCTCATGAGTTTCCTTCAGCCTCCATAAGGGTTTGCAAGTGAGATTATACTCCAAATTGTTTTTGCCCTGGGGTGCCATGTCTTTTCGAGTTAACAAGAAGAATACTAGCCAAATGAGGCAATTTCTGGAGTCCTTCAGCTGCTGCCTTGCGGTGATTGCTTTGTATCTGTCAAAATTATCTAGGAAATGGTAATGGAGACAAGGTCTTTCTTTTTGTATATTTTCCATTTTGGTAATTAACATTTTATTTAAGCAGGACATATCTGGTCTGCTATAATCTTCTACTGCATATGGTGTTCTTCTAATCTTTACCCTTTCTTCTAATGTGACATTTACTCTAACCATTTTTTTTTTTTTGCTCTAACCAACTGATCATTTGACTGCACAAAAAAGATTATTCTTCAAAAGACTAGCAACTGGTCACTTCCTGTCTATTAAGACAATAAATTTCATTGTCTGTCATGTCGATTCTCCATATTTAGTGCCTTCTGACTCTCTTCTTGAAAAATATATTTAAGAATCTTTGGCTTCTTTCACTTCTTGATCTTGAACCTATCTGGTCACTCATGACACCCTCTTCCCAAGACACTCTCCAGAAATCCAAAGGTGAGCTCTGATATGTCCCTGTCATATGAGCTACATTAGACTAAAGTTCCTCACCACATACTAGTATACGGTATGTATATGTGTCACTGAAGCAGTGAGAGTATTACAAGCAACCAAGCCAAAAGCCTGTGCTCTTTTTGGAGAAGACACAATGCCCATACAGGTGGAAGAGTTACATGGCAAGTTCCATAAGGCCTGTGCTAACATCTCTAACTTTCACTCCAAACTCATTGTCAGATGATTCCCAAAATGCACTATGATAGTTCACAAGACCCACACACTCTGCTATTCAACATCCAGACACCATTATCACTTTCTCTGCAATCATGCTCCCACATTCACACTCTTACACCCAAGGCAGCTTCCACCCAACTCAAAGCCACAAACATCTGCACTTGGTTTCTTCCTGCTCCCTCTCAGTATTCCCCACAAAAGCACAAAATCACTCACTCTCCTTTTCAGTCACCCCTACAATAAAAAGAAGTGAGAAGGAAATCTGTCCACACAAAAGTCCAAAGGCCTACAGTTGTCCTTTTCTCTTAGCCCAGTAATATTCCAGGCTCCAAACAGAAAATCCTCATCTCCCTCCAACCCCAAGCCTGTTTGGCCACCATTTTTCAATGAAGAGAGGAAAATCCTCCTTTTTTCCCCCAAATGCCTTAGAAAAGAAAATATTTGATCCACAGAAATATCCCTATTAACTCAGAGAAGTGGTATACAACTTTCTGTTGAGTCTGCATAGGAAAAGTGCCTGATGGACTTCGTGTTTTCTTTTGTTTTTGTCCAAGACTTTTACAACATTTTCAGTTAGCTATCTCCTCCGCCCTCATAGCAAAGTACTCCCTCAGCCCTGCCTTGGTTTTGCTCCTGCAAGTCTCTGAGGGTCACCTCAGGTGTGGCCTAAATCTAAAGCTCATGCCCACTAGTATTTCTTTCCAACCTCTAGCGGAAAGTACTAGGAAAAGGCCACAGAATCACACATGCAAGTAGTCAAAATGGAGTATTCCTAAGCAACAAGTTGAAAACATTTGGTTTTAGTCCTCTGTTCTATGATAGTGATGGATGTCCTTGAATTAAAATGCTATTAATCACAATGTGGCCTTCATTTTATTGTAAAGTAGCAAACATTTTCTATGCTACATATTTATTAAAATACCAATAATCATTACTCACCTCAATAGTTTTGGCCCATAATTGTGTATGAGGAAAGTTATGTCTATATACTTCATTTGCAATAGTGTTTACATCAATAGCAGCTACCACTTCTGCAGATGCACAGCTCTCTGCAATGATAAACATTTAAAAGGTACTCTATTTAAAAAGGAGTAGGAGAGAATGGCATTTTGTCCAATATGAAGAAACAGTAAAATAACTAATACTTTTAACCATACTCAGATGACACATGAATACTTTGTCAGTCCTCTACAAAGTCCTACTCCCATGCCTCTTTGTGCCAAGCTGATTCTTGGAGGCTCTACCACCGGTGCAGGAGCTCAGGGAAAGTTCCCTCTATTACACTGGAAGAGCTCCAGGTGTGGTCCCAGCAACAAACTATACCTACTTTTCAAGGACCATCCCAGCTAAGTACTTCAATAGCCTGGCCAATCAATAACTAACACTTTGGTTATGGCAACAAATCTTGCCTGCTGGTATGCTCAATGTGAAATCTTTGCCCAGTAATCATCAAATGGACTTCCTAATGAAGGAACTGAGTGAATCATATCATTCTTGACATCCCCACTAGGAAACCAGAAGAAAAAAGGAAGTTGAAGCTGAATGGAAGGATGGTTCCATAGCTTTTATTTGACAGTGAGAGGAGTTAATCACAGCATAAAAAAAGGCAACAAGAAACATCATTTCATGAAACATCTATCTGATCATCTCATATTTCAGTATCAAAAGTGGTAGCAAACCAATGTGAACCATCTAGAAGCAGCTGGAAGTTTGAGGCACCTTGGAACCAAAGCCAGAAGAACAGGCCACCAGGAAAGTTGGCCTGAAAATAATCCATATTCGGAATACAACCATGTTTAGAGGACAATAGTGAATAACTATAGAGAAGAAAAGGGAACTAAGAGTCTGAACTGGTCCCTGGGTGCTCTGCTCAAAAACTGAGATTCCTTTTGCTTTCCACATGGAAAGTAAAACATTGTTACTAATGTATCTTAGGTGGCTGCTTTTCATTTTAATTAAAGCTGCTCATGAGGGTATCTATTACTTTCCTAAAAACAAAACAAAACAAACCCCTTATTTTGCTGGTATTGATCTTATCTCAGTTAAAAAGGTAGTTAGGAGAGATCTTTGGACCAGTTTGTATAACTATAAATTTTTCTTTTCTTCCTGAAACTCATTTCAAGAATTAAGCTCAGTCCAAAATTATCACTAATTATTTAATTTTATCTTGCATTGAATAGCCTTTTTATGGAATATGTTTAAGATAAGTTCTTAAAAAAATATTGTTTTCAACATCACTTAGATGCGTTAATTCCCTTAGGTGTCCTACAAAACTGAGTTTGCCTGATGCCAGGTGATATGTGACCTTTGTCTCTTTCTGTGGGGATGGAAATCCACCCTATGGCATTTAATCTATTCAATAATCAATAATTAACACTATGTCTTCCTGTGTATGTGACTCAAAGATCAGCTAATGACAAGGCGGAGTCAAGATGGCAGAGTAAAAACAGCACTTCCTCAGAGCTCCAGCCCACACCTCCTCAAAATTATGTAAAAGGGGAACTATGAATGACCTCTGGAGCTCCAGAACCCACAAAATGACACAGAGAAGATAACCTCCCACTGAGGACAGTCCGGCAGCCTGGCATGGAGAGGCCAGCACAGCACTCTGGGAGCCCGAGCCCAGACCCGCTTGAGTTGTGGTTTTAGCCCAAGGGCAGTCAGACCAGCAGCCAGCTGGAGGGACCCCAGAACACCAGCAGCTGTGGTGTTTCCAATGCCTGGGACAAAGTGAGAGGTCAGTGCCCTATGGACTTTGGGCGTGGTTGGGAGAATACATCAGCTTCTTCCCCTGGGAGCTAGAAGCTGCTGAGGAGTGGCCACAGCTTGGACCACATTGCCATGTTGTAGCTTCAGCTCTTGGCCTGCGAATTGTAAAGGGATCCAGCAATCAGTCTGAGGGGTAAGCGCTCTTGCTTTACCCTTCTTGGATCTGGATTGCAGTCTGGGGAGGAGGTCTTGGGATCTGTGACCAGATTGCCAGAGTGTGTGGAGGCTTCACAGAGCCCACCCAACTAATACCTCCAGAAGTTGAGAAAACCCCAACGTTTGGGACAGAAGTTCCCCTGGCTGGTGGCAAAGTCCTACTGTGGCAACAAGCCCAAAAGTCAAGTAATTGAGTGGCAACATGCCTAGGCAAAGGAAACAAAATAAACAGAAAAATGCAACATTAGACTCCTATTTTGGGGGCAAAGAGGATCAAAGCATGGAACAGGAGGAGGACTGTGAGTTCAGAAATCCTGTACCAAAAACCCCAAATGAAAATACAAGCTGGCTACAGGCCATAGAGGACCTTAAGAAGCAGATAAGAGGAGTGGGGGAAAAATTGGGAAGAGAAATGAGAAAGATGCAAGTAAAGTATGAAATGAGAGTCAACAGTGTGACTGAGGAAAATAACACCCTAAAAAATAGACTACCTCAAATGGCTAAAGAGTCTCAAAAAGGCAATGAGGAGAAGAATGCCTTAAAAAGCCTAATTTGCCAGATGGAAAAAGGATCTCAAAAGCTCACTGAGGAGAATCATTCCTTCAGAATTAGACTGGAGCAAATGGAAGCTATTGACTTTATGAGAAATCAAGATGTTATTAAGCAGATCCAAACAAATGAAAGAATAGAAGGCAAGGTGAAATAACTCATGGGAAAAACCACTGACCTGGAAAACAGATCCAGGAGAGACAATGTAAAAATAATTGGACTACCTGAAAACCATGATCAAAGAAAGAATCTAGAAACCATCCTTCAAGAAATTCTCAAGGAAAATTGCCCGGATGTTTTCAGAACCAGAGGGCAAAACAGAGGTTGAAAGAATCCACAGATCACCTCCTGAAAAAGATCCCAAAAAGAAAGCTCCTAGGAATACTGTAGCCAGGTTCCAGAATTCCCAGATCAAGGAGAGAATATTACAAGCAGCCAGGAAGAAACAATTTCGTAATGCGGAAACACAATCAGGATAACACAGGATCTGGCAGCTTCTACACTGAGGGATCAAAGGGCATGGAATATGATATTCCACAGGTCGAAGGACCTGGGATTGAAACCAAGAATCACCTACCCAGCAAAACTGAGTATCATGTTTCAAGGGAAAATTTAGTCATTCAGTGGAATAGAGGACTTTCAAGCATTCTTGAGGAAAAAACCAGAGTTGAATAGAAAATCTGACATTCAAATACAAGAAATAAGAGATGCTTGAGAAGGTAAACAGGGAAAAGAAATCACTATGAACTTATCAAAGTTGATCTATTTACATTCCTACAGGGAAAAACAATAACTATAACTGATGAAACTTTTCTCAGTATGAAAATAGTTGAAGAAGGGTATATGGGCATATGAATACATATGTGAATGTGTGTATATATGTTTTCAGGTATACATAGAGAGCACAGGTCGAATTTAATAGGAAGGGATGATACTTAAAAGGTGAGGTTAAGAGGTGAGAGAGTAATGTGGTGAGGGGGAATGGGGAGAGACAATGGGGTGAACTGTCTCATGTAGAGGAGGCAGGGGAAGGTGGTTGCAGGGGAGGGGAGGAACAGGAAGGCAAAAAGGCAAAACCTTATTCTCATTGAATTTGGACCAGAGAGAGAATGACATGCATACTAAATAGGGTGTCCCATCCTACAGGAGTGTGGTGGGGAGGGGGATGGGGGAAGGTGGTGGAGGGGAGGGCGGGCTGGGGGGAGGGAAGTTGGAAGCACCCACTTTTGAAAAGGGACAGGATCAAGGTGGGGAGTGGACCAGGTGGAAGGTGGGATGAGAGGGAGAGAAATATAGTCAGTCTTTTACAATATATCTGCTATGGTAATGTTTTGCATAGCTACACATGTATAGCATATACTGAGTTGCTTATCTTTCTTTTAAAATCAAATTTTATATATATATATATATATATATATATATATATATATATATATATATATATATATATATGAGTCGAGGGGGCTATGGGAGAAGTGATGGGAGCGAGCTGATTGGTTGAGGGGATATTGTGTATGACTGTTATTCTGGGGTGGTGGGTAGGGGAAAAATGGGGAAAAAATTGTAACTCAAAATCTGATGGAAATGAATGATGTAAACCAGAAGTTAATAAAGCATTTGGAAAAAAAAAAGATCAGCTAATGACAAAAATTCCCAAAAGAATATTTTTATATTAAAAAAAACCTTCAGGGGCGGCTAGGTGGCGCAGTGAGTAGAGCGCCGGCCCTGGAGTCAGAAGGACCTGAGTTCAGATCCGGCCTCAGACACTTAACACACACAAACAAAAACCTAGCTGTGTGACCTTGGGCAAGTTACTTAACCCCAATAGCCCTCCAAAAAGAAAAAAAAAAATCCTTCAGTAGATAAAACAGATTCTTGTAGCAGTGACCAGATGAATAACAGCATTGACCAAGAGGCACATAAAAAATGCTGGCAAATCAAGAGCTAATATATAACATTTAATACATATTTTGTGATAAGAAATAGATATGAAAAGATGAGCAATGCTGACTCAGCCACCCTTTTTATCAATGAATTGGCTTATAGTACTGGTGAGCTTCAATAGGAAATCAAAGATCTTTTTTTAAAAAAAGTTAAAGATCTCTTTATAATGACCCAAAATACAGGCCACAGTCTGTCAGAAGTTTAAATTAAGTTTGTAAAGATAAACTAGTCATATGGGAATTTTCTGACGTACATTTTATCCTAATACTTTCCAAAGGGAAGACAGCTCTCTTCCCTAACCTTTGTCTCTTCTCTAGCACCTAATATAGCCAGTACACTAAGCACTTTTGTTCTTTAATCACTTCAGTTGTTTCTGATTCTTGTTGACCCCATTTAGGGTTTTCTTAACAAAAGACACTGGAGTGGTTTTGTTTCTGGTCCTTCTCCAGTCCGTTTTTACAGATGAGTAAACTGAGGCAAACAAGGTTAAATGACTTACTCAGGGTCACACAGCTAGTGAGAGTCTGAGGACAGATTTGAACTCGGGAAGATGAATCTTCCTGACTCCAGGTCCAGTGCTCTGCTGCACTACCTAACTGCCCTAGCTGAGCACACAAGCAGGTACTTAATAAATACTTGCTGAATTAAATCACATACCAATTTAGCAGCAGACACACTTATAAGTGGGGGCTGCCCAGTTACAAACCAGCACTGCACCTCATGTACAGAAGGAACACTTGGATGACCTCATCACAATCACACCTGTAATAGCTACCCAGGTATGCAAACACTGACATCTAGTGTGAGACCAACACAAACAACTGCTAAAAATAGACATTCGGGTTATTCTGTAAAGTACAATATGACTTCTATGAGGAATGGAAGTACCGAAGCCCACATAAATACTTCTCAAGGAATCTGAATTTAAAATCATTGCTGAAACTCTGCTATCAGGATTAGTCAAGCATCATTCTTTTTCTTTTTAAAAAGAAGATTATAAGATATCTGCATAGATATTAACAAGTTCTTTTACAAGGTTATTAAAAAAGCACCAAATATACAGATTTAATTTCCTTTAAAACCCAGCTTGGCTAAAAGTCAAACCAAAAGTAATTAAGGAAACGTATTTCAAGATTTGCTAATTCTTTCAACAACATAAAAAATTTCATGATCCTGACATAAAATCCCAAAGCACCAAATCACAGAATTTGACACCTGGAAGGGACCTCTGGAGCCATCTAGCACAATTTATGCCCAGAATGAATACCTAATATCTCATACCTGACCAGTGACAATCTAGCCTCTGCTTAAAGACCACCAAGGAGGTCTGCTGGGTGCTAGAGCTAGGAAGAAAAAAAAAGACACAATTCCTGTTCCGGGGGCTTATATTCTATTGGAAACAAGCCTCAATTTGTCTCTGCAATTTCCATTTGGGGTCCCTGGTTCTGCCCATAATTCTAATCTCTCTTCTACATGACTGCTCATTCAGTGCTTGGAGATAGGCATCATAACCTTCCCTCTCCCTCCCCATCCTGAGTCTTCTCTTCTCCAAACAAAATTCTCAAGTGAACCTGATACTACATGGACTCAAGGCTTTTCACCATCTTAGTTGCTCTCCTATGGACACTTTCTAGCTTGTCAGAATACTTTTAAACTGAATACAACATTCTAGAGGTAGTCTGACAAGGCTAGAGTACAAAGGACTGCCATTTGGCTATTTCAAGAAGTTATACGTCTCTTGATACTGCCCAAGACTGCATATGTTTTTTGACTGCCTTATCATATTACTGACTTATATGGAGCTTATAGTTCACTAAAATCCTCACATCCTTTTCAGAACATTTATGGTCTTAGCACATCTCTATCTTACACTTGTGAGGTTGATTTTTTGTGCCCATATAAGACTTTACATTTATTTCTTTAAAATTTCACCTTATTTCATTTAACCCAATCCTCTAACATTTCAAGAATTTTCTGGATCCTGACAGTCATACAGTATGTTAAGTATGCCTCCCCATTTTGTGTTGTCTGTAAATATGATGAGCATGCCTTCCAAGACTTTACTCAATTCATTAACAAAAATATTAACATTAACAAAAATTCTCACATATTTTTAAATG
The DNA here is from genome assembly GCA_011680675.1 of Gymnobelideus leadbeateri. Lineage (NCBI taxonomy): Eukaryota > Metazoa > Chordata > Mammalia > Diprotodontia > Petauridae > Gymnobelideus > Gymnobelideus leadbeateri. Next base: position 206,447 of record WOXC01006769.1, read on the forward strand.
TGTCAACAGCACAGAACCAAGTAGATTCCTGGGGTACTCAACTGAATAACTCTGAAATAGAAATAATACTGTCAATGTGGCCATCCAACCAATCCTGAATACATCTGACTGGATTCTCATCTAAACTTGGAGTTCCAAACCTTTTTTGTACCACAGACCCCTTTAGTAGTCTGATGAAGCCTATGAACCCTTTCTCAGGATAATGTTTTTAAATGTACGAAATAAAATACACAAGATGTTCTTAAAGTCTTAGGACAGTTTTAGGCTTTAATTAAACCTAAGGATTTTGAGATACCCTGAATATAAATACAAGGTCAAGAACTCCTGATCTAATCCATAGCTAGACTCTCCATAAGAATAGTATGAAAGACATGAGTGAATGTTTTGCTAAACTGTAAGCAAACTATTCCCCTCATCTACTCATTCCCATAGTCCTATCAGAAAAGGAAATGAAGGTGATCTGGCACAACCTGTCCTTGGTGAAGCCAAACTAACTCTCTGCAATCACACAGCCCTTTCTAGATGTTCAATAACTAACTCTTTATTGAACCTTTTGAAAATTCTCAAGAATCAAAGTCCAGGGGGTGGCTAGGTGGCGCAGTAAGTAGAGCGTCGGCCCTGGAGTCAGAAGGACCTGAGTTTAGATCCGGCCTCAAACACTTAATGCACACACAAACAAAAAAACCTAGCCATGTGATCTTGGGCAAGTTACTTAACCCCAATTGCCCTCCAAAAGGCAAAAAAAAAAAAAAAAAAAAGAATCAAAGTCCAGTTCACTGGTTTACAGACTGTTTTCTTCCCTTTTCTTAAAAGCAGGAAAACATCTAATCTCATGGTACATCTCTCCATTTTACTTTCAGAAGCTCAGCAATCGCTTGACAATTCTCAGGACACAAGGTTAAAATTCACCTGCCTGAGTTTTCAAAGAAATTAAAGCTATCTATAGTCATATGAAAAAAAGTGCCCTAAAGCACTACTGATTAGAGAGATGTAAATCAAAACAACTCTGAGGTACCACATCACACCTATTAGATTGGCTAATATGACAAAACAGTTAAATGGTAAATGTTGGAGAAGATGTGGGAAAGTTGGAAGACTAATTCATTGTGGTGGAGTTGTGAACTGATCCAACCATTCTGGAGAGCAATTTGGAGCTATGCCCAAAGGGCTATAAAAATGTGCATGCCATACCCTTTAATCCAGCAATGCCATTTCTAGGGCTGTATCCCAAAGAGATCATAAAATTTGGAAAAGGACCCACATATACAAAAATATTAATAGCAGCTCTTTTTGTGGTGGCCAAGAACTAGAAAATGAGGGGATGTCCATCAAGTGGGAAATGGCTGAAAAAGTTGTGGTACATGAATGTAATGGAATACTATTGTGCTATAAGAAATAATGAACAGGCAGACTTCAGAAAAACCTGGAAAGACTTATATGAACTTATGCTGAGTGAAGTGAGTAGAACCAGAAGAATACTGTACACAGTAACAGCCACAGAGTGTAATAACTGATTTTGATAGACTTTGCCCTTCTCAGCAATGAAAGGTCCTAGAACAATTCCAAAGGACCCATGATGAAAAATGCCATCCACATCCAGAGAAAGAACTATGGAGTCTGAACACATAGCGAAACAGACTATTTTCTGTTTGTTTTGTTTTGTCTTTTTCTTTCTTATGGTTCCTCCCATTCGTTCTAATTCTTCTATAAAACATGATTAACATGAAAATATGTTTAATAGTAATGTATATGGAGAACCTGTATCAGATTATATGTTGTCCTGGGGAGATGGGAGAGATAATTTAAAACTTATGGAAGTGAATGTCGAAAACTAAAAATAAATAAACTTCAAAAATAAAATAAAATAAAATTCACCTGCCTGGTAACGGGCATTCATCAAGAGTCACTAGGTGGTCTCTTATTCCCTTACTTATCTGAGTTTCAACTTCCTGTTAGTCATTTGTGTTCTGTCATTTCTAGAGAAAGGGTCTTTCCCTCCGTAGAAGATGCAGAAGCAAAGCATGACATAAGCAACTTTGCCTTCTTTTTGCTGTCAGTTACCATGACTGCATCTACCCCAAGCAGGGGCCCTGTGCCCTCTTCTCTTTATCCTATTCAGTCTCCATTACCTTTACTCAACTTCTGGAACCATGTAGTATCTGCACTACACAGAGGGAAGAATTCTGGCTCCTAGTGAGAAAACTGGGACCCTCTAAACAGATGTGACCCTCGACAAATAAATGCTATATCTCTCTGCGTCTTCTGTTTCTTCATCTTCAATACTGGAACAGATGATCTCTAATGTATCCAAACAGCTCTAAATTCCATTGATGACTACTTTATGAAATATGGATTTCAGATACAGAATAAAGTAAAAAGCTAACATAACTCAACAATTCAATTTAATGAGCATTTATTCAATCCCTATTTGAAAAGCACTGTTAGAAAGGCAATAACCATTTATAGTGCAGTGGATAGAGTACCATCCTGGAGTCAGGAAGACTCAACTTCCTGAGTTAAAATGTGGCATCAAACACTAGCTGTATGACCCACTGCACAAAGGGAAAGGGAAGCCCTCTGAAAACAGACTGGAAAGGTAAGTTGAAACTGGTTTAAAGATAAAAGAATGGAGCATGCCTTGGAGATGATAGCCAACCAAAAGTACTAGCAAGGGGGAAAAAAACCTCTTCTACCAATGAGACAGTTATGAATGAAGATGCTGAAACTCTAATGCCTCCATAAGTATCTTCAAGAGCTATAAAAAGCCAGTACTTTAGCAAAATATAAATTGGGAACATGGGATGCTGGAGGAGCAGCAGAAAAAGATGCCAAACTAAGAGGGAGGCAACAGAGCAGGGATTACAGGGAAAGGAAAAGCAGAGTGCAGGGCCAGACATGACAAAGCTATTAGCAAAAGTGGTGGTGACACAAATTTATATAGGACTTGGTGAGAATGGGCAGAAAAGCATCATCAATCTCTCCAGTAAATCTCTAGGAAAATGAGCTAATAACTGCACTGACGTGATGAGAGTCCAATACAGCTACTGCTTCTGGTCATGTCTCCGCCTGGCCCCTGGAGGCTCCTTGGCAGGAAACAATATGGAGCTAGCTGTTCAGCTTGCTATGGATGAACTCCATGGAAGTGGTACAGGAGTAGGCTACTGGCAGGTACCCTGTGGATCTGGCCCAGCCCTGAGTCAGTCACCCTAAGTCTAATGTGAGAGGAAACCAAATTGTTCTGGGCTCTCTCAAGGCTGAGCTGCTGTCTAGTATGTTCCAGAATCCCAAGATCACTGCCAGGTCCTATCCCCTCTTCCCTTAGCCTTACACTACCTCTTTGGAAACAGAGGTCAACTGAGGTGAGGCTAGAAAAATTGGAGAGATCACTACCAACTGAAGTCCAACAAACCATTCTCTGATATGACATATTTTAAGTAACAAAAATTAACCAAAGTATCAGAAAATGATACCAGTGTGAAAATTTACTTCTATAAATATGTGTGCATATATAGATGAATGTATGTGCACATATGTGTGTGTGTGTATTATACACTATATTGCAGGAAAAAGAAAAATGAGATTTCATTAAAAGTTAGTAAAATTCAGTAAGTCCTGAATCTGAGGATGATGAAATAAGTCATTTAAAATTAAGTGAATCCACTTTAAACAGGGAGAGACCACTGTGTGAGAGACCACTGTGTCACAGAAAATAGTAAGGGGAAAAAAGACTTGATAAGAACTTTACCATAGAAATGAAAATAAAGACTATGAAAAGTTTAATTTATCTGACAGAAATAAAGACTGAATCTGTGACTTCACAGTATGGTATTTTATCTTACATTTAGCAAAATTTAGGTTATACTTGCAATTATGCATTAATTCTCAGAAGAAACCAAGAATATATCAAAAGTTGATTTCTACAGGGCAAATTCTTTCCAGTAAGATTGTGTGTTAGCATGACAGGACATCCTTCACTTCTAATCTGATTTTTTAAGCATGGTCATATTTGAGGGCTTCATCAGTTTCATCAAGGATCTCTCTTATCATTATTTGATATTCAAATAGTTCTCCTCTGAAGCCTCATTTGGAAGAGAAGCAAGCAATAAGCAAAAACGATGGATGCTTGAGTGGAGGCTGATATTTTGTTGGGTTATGAGGCCTTTTGCTTTCCTATGCAACTTGAAAGGGATACAGCATGACAGAGAGCCAGGAAGCCATGGATTCAAGCTCACCTGGGACCTATCCTGGCTCCCAAACCCTGGGCAGGCTATTTAACCTGTCAGTGACCCATTCTAATGGGGAGAAGCATATATGTAAATAAGCGCATACATACAAACCACAAATAGTATAAACAGTAATATGGGAGGTAAGGGACTCAGGAAGGAGAAGGTGAGATTTGAGCTATCTCGATGGAAGCTAGGAGCTGGAGGTGAGGAGGGTGAGCTAGCAAATCCATGGAGTATCTGTCTGGAGTGAGAAAGAGCAGGGCCACCACTGGAGGATGGAAGGAGAGTGTGGGGAAGACTAGAAAGGCAGTCAGTCAGAGGACTTCACAATTATCTCCCAGCAGATCTCCTGGATTTTAATGATCTCTAAAAACTCAACTTTCTGCAAGATGAAATCAACTCTAAAAATCACTCCCTCATAACCCTCTGCCCCCAGGAAGAGAGTGGACACCTGGGAGTTCATCCCAGCCCTACTCTTTGAGGAGGGCATCCAGGGATTTCACTTCAGCATTTCTTACCCAGCTGATCTCCTGGATTTCATGATCATTCTGCAAGATGAATTCAACTCCATACCTCAGACCTTCTCAGATCACCCCTGATCCCAGTGCTAGGTACCTTCTCCCCTCCTCCCTTTTCCAGCTTCTTCTAATATGCTGTCTTCTAATTAGCTTATGAGCTCCTTGCCAGCAGAGGCTGTCTGATGCCTTATTTTGTATCCTTAGTGTTACCACAGTAAAGATATATTTAATAAATGTTTATTGAATCTGAGGCCAATCTAGAAGTCTTCTGATCTGATTGAGGTAGGAGAAGGGGAATAATGTGTGGCATGACCAGACCTGAACTTTAGGAAAGTCATTCTGGCATCTGAGTGGAGGATAACCTGGAGATGGGAGACATTTGAGGCAGGGACACCAACAGAAGGCTACTGCAATAATCCGGGTGAGAGGTGATGAGAATCTATACCAGGATGAGGTCTGCACAAGTGCAAAGATGGTGGACATAGAGAAGAGATGGTGTAAAGGTACAAACACCACGATCTGACAACAGATTAGATATGCAGGGTGAAAGCAAGAGAGAAGTGATGACACTAAGGTGGCAAGCTTGGCGGGCACTAAGAGAACTCTGTTTCCTTGGACAGTAACTGAGAAGCTCAGAAGAAGAGAGGGTTTGGAGGAAAGGATGAGGAGTGCTGTTCACACTTAGTTTACCAATTGTTGATGCAGGACAGAAGATCAGCAGAGAGAGCAAGGCAAGATATGTAGATCTGGTCATCAACTGCAGGGATGACAGCCAAACCCACCAGGAACTGATGAGATCAGGGAGATACTGGGCTCTGGGGGGAAACAGAAGGTCCAGGCTAGATCCTGTACTAAGCCCCTCATTCATTTTTTAATTATTGATATGTAGTAATGTCTCATTTTCCTATAAAAACAATTTTGTAAATATAAAAAATGATGAGTGCCCAGGAGTCCACAACACTATGCTTAACCTGTTATTTACCTGAAGCACAGTACTAATTGATATTGTTTTAATAAGACAACCATTATCTATGAAGATATTTTTATGAGAAATATATATTTCAAGTTTCAACCAAGGCGGGCAAGAACTCACCTAGCTTCCTTACCTTTGTACCTTTCCTTATCCTACCTTGTTGGGAACAGCAATTCTGAAAGTGACATCAAGTATTTTTGTTTAGCATCATGGTTGGGGGGAGGATGAAACTGGACTTAGCTCTCTGCATTTACACATGGGAAGGAACCTAAGTCATTCTTTCCCCAAGTGAAATACTATTCAAACCATAATAGAATCAATCAATCTAGAAAAAGCACCTCAAACTGAATAGGTTTAAATATATCCCAATAAACTACACAAAATCTGATGCTTAGCTAAACCAGGAAAACTGTTATTCCCTACATTATTAGATTCCATCCATCCATCAGTAAAGTTCAAGTGAACAAAGATTAATTAGAAATAATTAAGCTGCACAATACAGCCATTGTACAGTTCAGCTTCAAATGATTATCATGTGGTAAACCTTTTCTAAGAAATATAAAGAACCAGGGACTGTCTACATTCCAATAGCATTTCAAAGGATACAAATGCAAATCTTCCTTACTCAAGTTTCCTTGGAAGTTTGACAGATTCCCACTTAAGTTAAAGGGGCTATCTAGTTTACATGAAACACATTTTAAAATAATTAAGTAACAGACAAAAAAAATCGCTAATATTAGGTTTTCACTGTATAGACCTTGAAAATGCTTCATATAAAGAAGGCTGGAACTAATGAATCAGTCTATATTTGTATAAAAACCACAAAACAAAATACCATAATTTCCACTAAAGATGATTTATAGGGTCAAATTTTTATGATTGAGGTGGGGGAAGGAAAGAAATATGTGACATGGTCAGACCTGAAGGGTCTGATATTTAATTTTTCTATTCTAGAAAAAAAATTATCTGGAACATTGAACAGCAATACAGACTTTTTAAAAAATAATTTTAAAACATTTTTATTCAAAGTTCTGAGCTCCAAATTCTCACTCCCTTCTCTGTCCCCTTCCTGAGATGGTAAGCAATCAGACATAGGTTATACATGTGCAATTATATAAAACATTTCCATATTAGTCATTTTGTATAAGAAGACTTGAATAAAAGAAAAAAAAGAAAGTGAAAAATAGTATGCTTTAGTCTGTATTCAATCAATATCAGTTCTTTCTCTGAAAATGGATAACATGCTTCATTATTAGTCCTTCAGGATTGTCTTGGATCATTGTATTGCTGAGAATAGCTAAGTCATTCAGAATTCTTCATCATACAATATTGCTGTTACTGTGTAGAACATTTTCCTGATTCTGTTCACTTCACTATGCATCAGATCATGTAAGTCTTTCCAGGTTTTTTTGAAATCACCCTGCTTGTCATTTCTTACAACACAATAATATTCCATTATAATCAAATACTACAGCTTGTTTAGCCATTCCTCAGCTGATGGGTATCCCTTTGATTTCCAATTTTTAGCCACCACAAAAAGAGCTGCTATAAATATTTTTGTACAAATCAGTCCTTTTCACTTTTTTTGGATGACTTTGGGATATAGATTTAGCAGTGGTATTACTGGAACAAAGGGTATGCAAAGTTTTATATCCCTTTAGACATAGTTCCAAATCGCTCTCCTGAATGACTGGGATAAGTTCATAACTCCACCACCCGTGTAACAGTTTCCCAGTTTTCCCACATCCCCTCCAACATCCAACACTTTTTCTTTTTTGTCATATTACCCACTCTGATAGGTGTGAGTGGTACCTCAGAGTTGTTTTAATTTGCATTTCTCTAATCAATAGTGATTTAGAGCATTTTTTCATATGATTACAGATAACTTAATAAAGATGTTCTTAAGGAATATTTTTTTCATATTCATGTCACTATGAATTATAAAGTGCTTGTGGCAAAATATAATTAAATATCACCTTTCTATATCCCCTATAAACACAAATCTATTTTGAATTAGTCCTAGACCCACTCTCCCACAGGCCTTCTCTCCTCTAGGCTTAGGGTTTCTCATATATTGCTTTTGGAGATTTCAGACCTCATTCTAATATGGCCCAAGGAAACATGATCTGCTATGGGCATCAATAAAAAGAAAGAACCTCAGAGAAAAAAATATAGTTTATTTCTTCGCTTCCACATTATCACAGTTTTTACTCTCCTCCTGTCTTTCTGGCTGGTTACTGAGTCAAAGACATATACTCCTCTCAGAACCCTTTACCCCATCAAGGCTCATACCCAGCTTAGCCCTAATTTTCTCTTGCCTGGACTCTTCAGCCGCTCCTCATCCCAGTCATGCCTCCCACCAACGAAATTCTGCGCATCTTGACTTTCCATCAATACAGTTGACTGAACAGAGAAAGACCATTTAGCCATATAGTTAATCCAGCAAAAACCTGAAATTCATACCAGGCTGAATAATGATCAAGAAATCCAATGAGAAACTATAGTAAGTGATTTCTACTACCCTAGACCTACACAAAAAGTTAGCCAGAAACCTATGTGCAATAGGAAAAGCCCCCCCCCCCCCCAACAAAGCCAGCATCAGTGCAGACAAACATTCATTATAACCAGAGACGAACCAGTGATAAGTCTCTGTGTCTAGAAGCAACCCCCCTACTGCATCCCAACCCCCTTCACCTCCCAAAAAACAACAGGGAGGATAGAAAACCCCAGGTATAGATAGACCTATGAAGTTTTAGTAGTGATAAGGATTAGAGCACTATGGGACAGCACAGATCCAGAAGTTCTTACAGCCCTAGCATTCTCCCCAGATTCACCACTGAGAGCCCTTAGGATCCAGTGAGGAAGAGATAGAGAGGGAGCCATTATCAGAGGGACCTCACTGCACCAAATGGAATACCACTTAAATACTTAAAAGTTAAATGAGTTACAAGGAGAACCTTTCAGATCTAGAAAAATCTAAGAAAAAAATAAACAAAGAAAGAAGCTAAGGACTTGAATAGAATATTAGAAAATGTTGAAATAACAGACCTCTAAAGACTACTGAAAGCAAATAGAAAGGATTATATATATTCTCAACCGTGCACAACACTTTTACAAAAATTCACCAGTTATTAATATACAGAAGCCTTACAAAAATGCAGAAATATTAAACACATTTTTATGACCCACAATGCAGCATTTCTTTAAGTTACCAACAAAAAGTAGCAAGAACTGGCCAAATAACAACAATATTGTAAAAGCAAACAACTTGACTGGTGCAAATGACAACACTAATTGCAGAGGGCTCTCTCTCTCTCTCTCTCTCTCTCTCTCTCTCTCTCTCTCTCTCTCTCTCCATTTTGGTTAACTGAAAAAAAAAATTAATTTAAAAATTTATAATAGTGCTACTCATTTAAGACTATTCATTTTTTGGCCTATAACATTTAAAAGTACTCCCTACAAGAAGGAATACCTCATTGTCTAGATTCTCTTTGACTTTTGGTTCTTTTCTGATTTAAAAGCCCCTATCACTGAGATTCCTGACAAAGATTCCTGACAAAGCTTTCAAGCCTCAGGTCCTGTGCTGCTACACAGGCCCTTTACAATGAGATGGTTCCATCTTAAAGGCTCTCTTTATTCAGGCAAAATTATATAAACTTTCAAGAAGAAACAAGGGGTTTGCAAGTACACTCCCAATTCAAAAGAAAAATCACCAACAACTATCCCAAAACAATTACATAACTCCTCAGTAGGGAACCTTCTGCTTTAGCCAAATTGTACTTAATATTTCCTGGTGTGATACAAAGCCCATAAATAAAACAAAGGATTAACTGCTAAAAGTAAAGGCGTCCAGCAGGCCTGGTGATCTAATAAACTTTCTATCCAAGTTAAACCTATTTTCTCTCCAAGAATGAGATATAATGGAAGCAATACTCTTACCTCTTAGGCAGAGTCACAGCTTGGGTATTCTTAACAGTTATCGCTCACTTTGGTCATGGAAGACTAATAAGACTTCAGATGAAAATAAACATTCAACCCTGTATATAATCTTACTCGTGTGATCTTTATGTTAAAGTTCCTTGAGGACAGGAACTTCTCATCTCTGTGTACGTACACTGATCCTAACAGTGGCTTGCACACAAGAAATATTTGTGGAATGGAAAAAAGGAGGCCCAAGAATGGAATTTCAGAGTCTAAAAGATCCTTAGAAACCATCTAGTTTAAACCCCATTTCACTGATAAGAAAATAAGACTGACCCTGACCTCTTTGATCCTGTCTCCTCATTTGGCTTGTTTGGAAAGAAGTATTTTGTAACTTGTAAAACACTACAGAAATACAAGCTATCATCACTGGACACAACAGCTCCCCATCATGTCATACTTTACAGGATCCTGTTACATGAAAGTACACTGTTGTTAGGTACTTGGGCCCCACTGAGCCCCACAACAACCCTGTAGGCTCACTTCTGAAAACTGTCCCCTTTTAACAGATGTGGAAACAAAGGCCAAAGAGTTGGCCGTCCTATCTTGACTCAACCAACAACTCAGGCAGACCAGAACTGAGCCTCTTCTGAATCCAAGTACACTCTTCTTTCCATTATACTCTGTCTTCAAGGCCAAACAACTCTCTGGAAAGTGAAAAGAAGATGAAGGAAGTGTCTTTCAATGGACCGGGTCCCAGGAAGCTAGTAACAGGGTTACAAAGGAAGATTGTGTTGCCTTCCTACATTTAAAAGGTACATATTGAGAGTATAACAAATATTGTAGAATGCTAGAGTAAGAAAGGACTGTGGGGCCCATAAAGGGTGAATGCCTCATTGAGAGATGAAGAAACAAGCACAGAGAATTGGACATAGTAAGTAGGTCTTCTAACTCTTAAATCCAGCATTCTTTCCACTATACCATACTGCCTCTATGGTTATATCTATTTAAAAGTATGACAAGAATATCACTTCATAAAATCTGGCCCCCATCAACCAAGAACATCAAATGACTAAGCTCAAAGTATGTTCAGAAGAAAAAACGCAATGCAATCCATGTGAGTTACTATTAATATATTCTGATATAACATCTGGTCACGCATCTGTTTCACTCATTCCCAAAACTTTTCCAAATTCTGCAGCTTTTTCAGCTCCAAAATCTGTTCTTTGCTTCTCCTTTATTTTTCTATATCAGTATTATTTATTCCCTCATCAATATACTTCACCCATTTAACTCTCATTCAAATCTCTTCAAAAATCTCTCCAATGACTTAAAAGTGGTTAACAATCAGAGGATCTCAACTCAACTTCCAACTCCTCCATTTACATCATATTTCCTGTGGGATCTCAGGTAAATTGCTTAAACTATCCATCCCCAATTTTATCAGTGTAAAGCAGGCTTACTATTGTACATAACCCTACCTCACAAGGTTACCTGAGGACCGAAAAGCTGATATATCCAAAGCACTTTTGACTCACCATATGCACTGTTACTCTTTTCTAGGAATGAAATTCCACTTCTGCCTTTGTATTGTAATAGCTTTTGGGCAGAAACTGTTACTTGATAAATTACATCCATTACCAAAAACAAAATCACACAATGGAACATATTACACACAAATGGCAGCAAATTCATTAAGAATAACTGGATATGGAAAACAAACCAGATTATTAATACCAACTGTCCAATAACCTTGAAAGACAGATTTACAAGAAGGAAAAAAACTCCACAAGATTCTTAGAAATGTGGCAAAAGCCACTCAAAAATAGAAGTGAGGTAGAGAGTCCTAAATGATCTAAAATCAGTTATCTACCCTCTGAATATTAGAAAAGCAATCAGAAAACTTTAAAAAAGGACACCTTCAATGAAAGCCACGTTATTCACTATAAAATAAAGACTATCAATAAATGGGCAGTTAAGTGCTCCTGGGCTGGGCTCACACAAACTAATCTTAAAGCAATCAGTAAATCACTATGTAAATGTAAAGTGTTATAGCTTTTATTACCAAAGCTAATTTTAAAAATGGATAATTTGCTGACCACAATGTACTTTACAGAACAAAATGCCAAGTCTTTTAAATATTAGGGAGTTTTTCTGCTCATCCAAAATCTAAGGGTGGAAATCCAACCAAGGAAAATGTAGCACAGAAAGAAAAATGTCACACAATCAGAGGCAAATGCAAAAGGGGGGAGGGGGCGGGGGGAAGGGAAGAAGCCTTGCTCCAGCACTCAAAAATTAAACAAAACCAAAGATCCAAAAGCATTGTCTGGTGACACCTTTACTAACAGGGGAAAATGTCTCAAAATGTTCTAGTAAAGAGCAAAAACCCATATAAACACATAAAATTACAAAGTGGTTTAATTGAGGCCCAAATTGGCAAATATGTTACTGAGGATTGGGGACAACTTAAGAAGTCTAACAAAGGAGTCAGTGATGAGTGATAAATGTGAAACTCATATTTTTAACCAAAAATAAGAACCTGGACCAATTTTGCTGAGTATGATTAGGTACTACATGGAAAGGTCTCAAAGTTGACACCCTGGCTGGGCTTTGGATACTATTTTGTAGAGCAGGCCTATTTATTTTTAGGACTACCTCCAAGAGTCTGAGACCATTAAAAAATTAAATCACCCAGGGCCTTCTTTTCCCCCCATTTCATACACATTTATTACTTCTACTGAAACCATTTTAATTCTTCATTGTTTAATTTCTCTTAAAATTAGAAACACAACATAATGAATCGTCTCATTTTGTATGCATGGGCTTCTGAAACATGTCCTTTCAAAAGTCATTAATATACACCTCAAGATACTCCATGACTTCATCTTGTTTCTGAAAGCAGAGGTTGGGAAATGTCATGGGCTATGACAGCAAACTGTATAATAAGGTTTGAAACATGTATTGATCAATCAACAAGCATTTAGTCAGCACCCATTATGTGCCGGGCATTGTACTTTAGGCATTTAGGAATACAGAAACAAAAAAAAAAAGATGAAGTTATCCTTACTTGTACAATTACATTTTAGGTTTCACATTTGGGAAATGAATACAAAGTAAACACTAAGGAAAATAAATTTCTCTACTGAGTTTAGAGTTTATTGGAAAGAATGCAAAGTCTTATACAATGTAATTTTTATTAAAGCTTGTAGGAAAAATATTGGGGAAAAGTCCTCAAAATAAGCCAGTTCTAAATAATGCCTGTCTAGAAAGGAGCAAAGCCCAAGAGCACTGGAGAATGGCACTTCAATGAAAGATTGACCACCTGAGGAAGATCAAATCTGTTTTAGGTTCTTATTTCCCAAACAGATAACTGGATTTATTTAAACGTCTATGATCCATTTTGGCTTAGAAATTTTGGGAAAGGGATACCAGCAAAGTTAGAAATAAAGAGAATTTCTATAAAGTGAAACCCCATTTATCCAAGGACCTTCATTATAAAATAGGTTCCCAAGGTGGACAAAGGACAGAAGAACACACTACGAAAAATTTACCTGAAAACTTTTGGGAAGGAAAACATTTATAAGAGTGGCCAGATGTTAAAGAGTCTACTGAATAAGATATTATGATGAAGGTGCTCTAATTCCTAATAGACACAGCCCCTACCTAGCAATTTGTATTCAGAAATTTTGGTATTTTCTTGAGTCCAGAATAGTTCTTTGGCTACTCCCAGCCCCGTGTACTTATTAGAGAACTGCTATGTATAAAGCAATAGCTAAAACACACACAAAAAGTCAAGAGAAATGTCTGCTAATTAATAAAAAAAAAGTATTTTGAAAGGACAGTAGTAATACTCATGGCTTTACATGTCTATACCAAAATGCAGAATATGAGAAACAGACAAAGTTAATTGGAGATCTGAACACTAAACTAGACCTCAGAGGTATCACTGAGACTTGGTGAGACTCATGACTGAAATAAGGCAATGGGATAGTACTGTATACCAAGAAAATAGAATCCTCGAAACACACTGAGAAATATTTTATTAAGGATCCAGGGAAGAAGATACAGTGCTTCTGACAATCAATATATTATAGACCACATAACCAGAAGGAAATGGATGATGAGTCTCTGAAATAGACCACAGAGTTAACACAAAGAAATGAATGATAGAAGGGAGATTCAACTATCCAGATATCTGCTGAAGTTGTCTCTCTTGCTAAAATCAAAGCAGCAAATAATCTTATTTTTTAAGAGATGAAGGAAGCAGTGTGGAGAACTGCCATTCTGGACCTAATTTCAGCAATAAGAATAATGGCTTACTTAATTGGAAATGTCAGAAACCTTGGAAGGAAGTGATCAGGCCATCTTGGAATCTGTTACAGGCAAAGGAGAAAAGCTGATTACTGTCAGAAGTATACCCTATATTCAGGGAAAATTTCTGTGTTTTTTTTTTTTACCCAAACAGTTGAGAGAAAGAATAAACAGACTTTCATGATCAATATTTTACAAAAGATGGAATGCACTCAGGACAAAATGGGTAGGAAGGGAGGGAAGGAGGTAAAAGGGAGGAAGAAAGTTAGCTATCCAGAGACCAATGTTCTTCCTATATACAAAAGCTGTGCTGTGTAGGGATAAATCGGTCTTAGATGGGGAAGTGGGAGGGGGGGAAGCCCTAGGTGAAAATTCTGACTCAAATGAGCAACTTCAGGCTAGTTTATTTTACTTCTTTGAAGCTCAGTTTCTTCATCTATAACTTAAATGGATTGGTTTAGATAACTCTAAAATTTCCCTCCAACTGAAAGAGTAACAACATAGATTTTTAAAACACAGGTACAAAAGATGCAAATAAAGTCAGGTGATAGAGTAGGAATTCAAAAGGATAGCACTAAACCATGTTAAGATTTGTGATGAATGCTAAAGATAATAGAAAGTCTGGGTAGGGATACTTTTTTCTTTTAAGAAATTTCTAAAATTTAGAACTTATAAAGAAATATGTTTTGCACATTAAATATAGGTTAAAATGGTTTTTACATGTTATTGGGGAAAATCAAATACTAAATTTTTTTCAAAGTAGAAAAAAAATTTAATTCAATGTTATTTTATTTTCAGTTTGTAATTCTCTCCCTCCTGACTCCCCTACCCTTTAAGAAGGCAAGAAAAACAAAATGGAGGGAGGGGTGCATTTTTATCTATATTACAGTTTTATCTATATTACATTTTAATCTATATTACAGTTGTTGTTTGTTCTTTATTTTTGAAGAGGATCAATGACATCACAGGGTCTTGATTCTTGCATGAACTGGATTTAAGTGAGGTCTGCCTCACAAAGTCATCAGCCTCACTCTCTCTTCCAGAGTTATCAAAGTCCAGGAGCCAAACAAAAGTCAAGATGGACTGGTGATGGCCCAGGATGCAGTGGATGACCTTGGTGTCTTCAATATGTGACAGCATTTGCTTCAACAGCTATTAGAATAAATTGTTCCCATGTACCCATTCTGCTGGAGGGATGTCTTTATATGCTTGGGGTAGACACCCCTCTAACTCACTGACAGAGATGAGGCGCATTGGTTACCCTGAACCTTGTTCAGTTCATCTGCTGAGATGGTTTATCAGGGTATGATAGCTGCTGTGCACACTACAGCTTCTTGGAGCCACAGGTGAGAGCTAAGTGCCAGGTAGATACCAAAGGTGGATGAGCAGCCCTGAAAAGGCTATCATTACTAGATTACAGTTAATAAGACTATAAAAAAGGAAATAGGCTTGGTGTTTGAGGTGGATAGGACAATAACGGGAAATGGAAAGAAGGCAAATTTACTTATCTTTTAGTTTGCTTTGAACTGTAAGCTCCAGTTTAGACTGGAGACCTATGATTTTAGCAGTATATGGAAACTCCCAGAGAAGAACGCAAGTAAAGATACAGTAACAGAGTACACAGCTACCAGATTAGAAGACAAACACATCCCGTATTGCAGGATACTAAAAGACCTTGAAAATGGGATTACTGGGGCAGTGATGATCTGTGAAAAATAGTGGAAAATGAGAAAGATGCCCCATGACTGGAGATAAGAAAACAAAGCCCATATTTTCAATAAAGGGAAGATGGATTCTTTAAACCATAAGTTAGTAAACTTCAATTCTTAGCAAAATTCTATAAAGGAACTATTGATTGCTATGAGTCAACATGGGCTGACCAGGAATAAGTCATATCAATATAACTTCATGTCCTTCTCTAGAATAACTAAAGTTATAAATCAGGGAAACAAAACAAAAACAAAATAACAGGCATAGCAAAGTCTCTGACAACATTATCAGGGACAATATGGAGAAATAGGATGTGGAAAGTAAAGTGGATTCAAAATTGGTTAAATCACTGGATCCAAAGGGTGATGATTAATGACTGAAGGAACTCTGAAGAGAATTCTGTAGCTGAGTGCTTATATCTATGACATGGATGAAGATAATACAAAAGCAGGCATGACAACTTTCCAGATAGCGCGGTACTAATGTAATAGTAACATCTTGGATGTTGGCTTAGATTGGAGTCAGCATCCAAAAAATTCTCAACAGGCTAGAAAGGTGGGATAAATTCAGTAAGATGAAATTTAAGATAGTAAGAAAAAATATAAAGTTCTACATATGTGTTCAGAAAAATCAAATAAACAAGTAGAGAGTGGTTAAGAGCCTATGCTATACAACACCAGAAGGGACGGGCTCAATATCAACAAGTAACAAGAGTTGATACCCTCTTAGACTACCTTACCAAGCTTGGAATCCACAAGGGGTGCTTATGTACTGTGTCCTAGCTAGGCCAGATCTGGGATCCTGTATTAATTTCTGGCAGCCATCCTGTAGGAAGGGCATTGACAGGCTGGACAAATGACAGTGACCAGGAAACCTGAAGCCATGCCACACAATGACCAGTTAAAGGAACATGGATGCTTAGTACAGAGAAGTGAAGAATTAATGGGGGACATGGTAGCACTCTCCAATTACTTAAAGGGCTATCATAATAAGAGGATACTTTTCTTAATTTGGATCTAAATGGAGAACTTGGGACAGTGAGTGGAAATTGCAGAAGCAGACTGAGGCTCAGTGAAGAAAAAACTTTCAAAGAGTTGTTCAAAAGTGAAATGAGCCCCAGCAAGTTTCTCATCATCAGAAGTCTTTAATCAAAAGCAACATGTCTCCTTCTTACAAATGATAAAGGTATGGACTAGACTAGATAACCTCTGTGGTCCCTTCCAATTCTAATTCTATGAGGAAAAACCTCAGAATATCTTATCTGTTAGACAGATTAGATAGCTACAAGGCCCCACACAATTTGAGATAATTCTCAATATAAGTAATATTTATATTGAGATACATATATAAATAATAAGATTATATGTATATATATATATATATATATATATAACATAATTATATAATAAGGCAATGGTCTCCAAAGAAATGAACAGAATAAAGTTTCTTTGATAGTGTTGCTAGTCAGTATAGATGAAAAAAATTAAAAATTTTAGGAGCACTTGCATATGTTTATTTTTTATATATATATATATATATATATATATATATATATATATATATATATATATATATATATATAAATAATTTGTATATAAGTGTAATGGTAATGGCTTCCATGCCCCTCATACTGGCAAGCTAGCAGGTGCTTGGTACTTGGTTTCAAGTTCATAATTGTGTCAAGTATTGAGACCCCGGACTTGTGAATCCCGCAGCAGGATGAACTTGCTGACATGGCAGGAAGGGGTGGGGCAGGGAAGAGATTTTGAGAACAGAACTGGTGGTGGCAGAACTTCTTCTGAGAACTGCCGGGAACAAGAACTGCTGAGAGCTGGAACTGCTGGGAGCAAGCAGTGTGGTCACGAGTGAGGAGAGGAGGATCTTTGCCTGAGGCAGCCTGTTTTGTTTTAAAGGCTTGGGAATGTGGGTATTCACTGCATTAACTATGTGTACCAACTTCATGGTTACTGTAATGACTCTGACTTTCTGGTTTTGGAACTCAATTTTCTGGTATTTGAATAAATGCTTTGATTCTGTCCTCCATGTGGAGATCCTGTTACATTTTGTGATTCACAACTACACTAGTATATTTATGGTCACCATGAGCTTTGTGAATAATGCATTGCTGTTACAATAAGTCAGGATCAAAAAAGATCTTGACAGGGTAGAAAACTAAGCCAAATGATGTAAGATTCAATTTAATAAAAATTAATATAAGGTTTTAAATTTAGTTACAGAAAACCAACTTTACAAGCATAAAATGGGAAAAGCATAGTTAGATACCAGTAAATCTGGAAAAAAAAAAATCCCATAGGGAACTAATGGGCAAGCTCAGTAGAGAGATCTGCTGCAGGTACATACTGCACTAGTTGGCCCATTAAGATCACATCCACTTATGTGATTTACTATATTTCAGCATGGCAGCCAAAAACAGGAAATACCTATTTCTATCTCACATTAACCCAGGAAAGGTGTAGGGAATGAGGGAAGTGATGGTCCCACTGAATACCATGTCTACAATTAGTTTGGGGTGCTCTATTTTGCAAAGACCACTGATAAGCAGAAGTATGCGGAACAGGATGACCAGTATGTTTAGGGCTGTCAAGATCATACCATAGGAAAACCAACTTAAGAAAATGCAGGTATTTAATTTAGAAAAGAAAAGATTAATGGGGGCAGGGGGAGGGGGTTAGATAATCACTATATATAAGTATATGAAGGGCTATCATAAAAAGAGCTATTGGGGCGCTAGATGGCGCAGTGAATAGAACACCGGCCCTGGAGTCAGGAGAACCTGAGTTCAAATCTGGCCTCAGACACATAACACAAAAACTAGCTGTGTGACCTTGGGCAAGTCACTTAACCCCAACTGCCCTACCTTTCCCCCTCCAAAAAAAAAAAAAACAACAAAAAAAGAAGAGGTCTTAGACTTGTCTAGACAGTTGAAAGCTATAAAAAAGCAGAAAAACTGCCTAACATTATCCAAAAGTATAGAGAGATGGCTATGAAGGTTGTCCATCAAAGGCTCAACGATCATTTGTTGGCAGTATTGTAGAGAGGGCTCTGGGTTAGTTTAAGGATGGACTAACTAGCCTTTCAGGTAAACTCTGAGACTAGGACTTGTTGGTCACCATACGACCCATCTGGGCATATTCTATCCCACTTCTCACTTGGTGCATACCTTGAGAGACTGCAGCTCCCAATTTTTTGGCTCATTAACAACTCAGACTTTTCTGGTCCCTTCACTACCTCTGGGATCCGTGGTTCCAAAAATCAATGATACTTCCAGACATTGAAAATAATCAGCCTAAAAAATGCCTTCTACAACATCCAATACATATAGGTATAGGCAAAGGGTAAGTTATTTTTTTTCAAGATTGTATATAAAGTGTCAAATTAATATACACTAGAAGTGACTCACATATATTACCATATTTACAGAATTTTTAATTAAAATCACTGATACTGACCTTCAAATAAGCAAAACCTTGTGCAAGGGCTGGAATGTAGTATTATTTCTATAAAAAAGATGTTTTCCATTTTCCAAATGACCAACTTCGAGTTACAAATTTCCCAAATGTGTGTTTATCTGAGGCTGGGCATCACCTCTCTTTATGGGAGATATATTTGTACTTATTACAAAAAATTCCACTATAAAGAAAAACCCTGAATGTTTTGTGGAACACTATGCACTAGGATTTGATTGACTCAGCACAGGATTTAGAAGTGTAAAGGTATTTAGAGATTACTTAATATCCTTTCATTTTACAAATGAGAAAACCTAGGCCCAGAGATGAATGACTTGCCCCTAGTTACACTGGTGGTAACAGAAAAGTCTTGAACCCATGTTTACTGCCTCCAAATCCAATGCTCTTCCCACAGTACCAGAGAGTACCAAGCTGTACAAAGGATTTACCTGCAACTTGTCACACTGGTGAATGAGAAAACCATGTACTACTACAGATTTTAAAAAACAAAACAAAACCTGAGTGATAAGTTTATTATTCAACTTAACTGTAACTCGACCTTAATAAACTCTGGTTGGCAGCTGAACAATTCAACCAAAATTTAGGCTAAAAGTTGTTTTTCTTTCCTTACATCGTTCTACTGACTGAAAGCTGCCAAAGAAGTTACCAAAGTACTTCTAGCACAGTGCCTTGCATTGAGCAAGAGCTAATAAATCTCAGTTGAAAGTAGGCCTGAGAATTAAATGAAAATGTTCTCATCAGATAGTTTAAACAATGCTGCTTCAAGGAAAGGAAGAAAATGAATTCAAAAGCTCACCAGAAAATGACAAGTAAGTAGATACTTCTACTTGAGAAATAAAGCTAATTCTTCTCAGATGAAAATAAATGAAAGTGACAAAAGGCCTGAGATGGGAACCTTCAGAGGTGTTACCAGCTGGCATTTAATAATGCCTATGGATATGCATATAGCACTATAAAGTTCACAATGGGTTTGCTTTATGTATCTTATTTCAATGGATCCTCACAACAATCCTTTCAGGTAGAAACCATAGGCCTATCTATAATCCTCATTTTACAAGAAGTAAAATCGATGTTGATGGTCACAAGTTAGTGTCAAAGCCAGGACTGAAATCCAGATCAATCAATAAGCATTTATTAAGCATCTACCATTCACTAGGTATTGGGCATACAAGTGATCCCTTTAGGGATCATTTTCTACTGGGCTTCCCCTATGAGTCATGGTTCCCTCCACCATACAAGTGCTATCTCTCCCAAAGCTGGCATGATTTTTATGCTGGGAGAGATGCTGGAAATTACCCAATCAAATCTCTTTATTTTAACAGATGAAAAAAAAAATGGGCCTTTGAGGCTAAATGATTTGCCATTAGTCCAGACATTTAAGAGAAGAACTAAGAATTGGACAATTACACTATATTCCCACTCCAATAAGCAATCAACTGATCAGTCAACAAGCATTTATAAAGTATCTACAGTGTATTGTATATATAAAGTATCTACAGTGTACCAGCTATTGTGGGGGCACAGAGCATACAAAGTTAAAAACAAAACCATCCCTGCTCTCAAACAACTTACTTTTTCCATGGGGAAACAACATGCACATAGGCATGCAAACACAACATAAATCCAAAGTAGTTTAATGGGGAGGCCGCTATCAGTGGGGAATCAGGAAGAGTTTCACGTAGAAGAAGGTACTTGAGCTGAATCTTGAAGAAATCATGGACTTCTAAGAGGTACAAGTGAAGTCTGTTTATGGGAGGTGGCCAGTGCAAAGGTCTGGGGAGGGAGATAAGAGTGTCAGGTGTGAAAATCAGCAAGACCATAAAATTCAGAAAGGGAGTAATGTGTAAAAGTTGGCTAAGGCCAGGTCATGAAGGCCTTTAAAAGCCGCAGAAATCTTATTCCCAGAGGTAATAGGGAGCCACTAAAATTTGTGGAAGAGGGGAGGGGTATAGTTAGACTAAAACAAAACTAAATTACAGTGCTTTATAATTGAGGAGGAAAAAATGAGAATCTTTTGCCTGTTTCCTCATAAATAAAACGAAGAGGTTGTACAAGATACTAAATTCAGCTCAAGTTCTCTGCCTATAATCCAGTGACCTAAGCTAGTATCAGAAATGAACATTTCAGGAATCAAGGTGAAGGGCAAGGCCGACTAATGCTTTCTGAATGACAGCTGGAACATCGATATGCTTACTCTGATAGAGCTCTACAGTGACTGAAAGTCTTAGCCGGGCACAGCTGGCACGAGCCTCCCGAGCAGTTCTGGGCTTGTGCTGAGTTTCATGGGCAGCTCAGTCTTAACTAACTACCTGTAGATAAGACGTATGGGAGAGAAGGGCTGGACTGCAGTCAGGACGCCACAGGTTCAGTCCCGCCACTGAAACGTGCATGCCCGCCAGGTGGGCGCGGGCTGAGAGCCACGCCTCGGTGACCCAGGCTACCTGGGACCACCAACCCAAAGCCGGCATCTGCATCCGTGGCAGCGAAATCACAGGGACGCACTGTCTTCCTCTACCCCAGCCCACCCCCAACCACTGGACCTCGGAATCTCTAGGGAAGAAACCTCAGAAGGAAATCTAATCTACTTCAAGTCCCCGAATTTTCAGGGGAGAGATGTAAGGTCCAGGAAGCTGACTTGCCCAACATCGCAAAGGAGCCATCCTGGCTCCCACAGTGGGATCTCCCACCGGGGAAGAGACTCGAGGGGGCGGAGTCAGATCGGGGGAGGGGCTGGCGCGGGAGAGGAGTTAGCCGCTCAGGGGCGGGAGCAGGCGCAGAAGGCGGGGCCACGCGCTTCCGAGCGAGGCCCGGCAGGAAGAACACAGGCCGCGGAAGCGCGGGGTCGGAAAGCCCTCCGTTGCCAAGGAGACGGAGCGTACGCGCGGCTCCAAACGACCCGCCCACGGAATCCTGGGGGAATAGGGAGCCTGAGAGGGCGGCTCTTACCTTTCAGGGCCTGGTGCATGCCCCCAATGCCGCTGTACAGCTCCAGCACCCGCAGCGGCTCCATCACTCCTCCAAGTCGCTTCAGGCAGGGTCTCTCAGCATCTCCTACCCCCTTCCCACGCCACCTGAACAACGGGCCACACCCACCGCACCTCGGTTCCGCGGGAATTCAGTTCCGTGCCCCACCCCCACTTACGGCCAGCCCGGCATGGGAAAGAGCGCGCAAGGGATTGTGGGAAGTGAGGCGCTCAGGCACCTCGGGCCTTGGGAAGGGGGCGGGGCTAGGGACCGTGGAGAAGCGAATCACGGCGCCCGCCTCTATTCAGTCAACTAGCGAGCATTTATTAAGTGCTCACCGTATACCACTTCCTGGGCTGAGCTCCAGAGACACAATGAAAATCGGAAATACAACTCCTGCCTTCAGGGAGCTTCCATTCTACGGAGAAAAAAAACAAGTCTATGAATATCCCACAGCTATCGACCATGTAAATGGGATTTGCCACCTGGGATACTTCCGGGTCTGAGGCTGTCCTCCCTAGTGCTCTTGCTGGGGATAGCAGACATTCATATAGCGCTCCAAGGCATGCAGATAACTTTACAACCAGCTCATTTTACCCTCACAACAACCCCAGCAGTTACCGAAATGGACAAGAGCCTCAGTTTCCCCATCAGTAAAAAGGAGGCGCTTGGACCTAAGGACTGCCGCAAGTCCCTTACTAGTGTGTCCCGGAACGTAGGACTCCGAGTTGGAGAGCTTGAGGGAAATGAATCAGAGTGGAAGGATGCTGTAAAAAAAAAAGCCAGGGTTCCCTTTTGTCATAGCATATAAAAGAGATTTTTAAATGTTAAGACAGTGTGCCTCCCTTAAAGCCTTCCTGCTCCGGAGGTGAACCTGGCCCTCTTCAACCAAGCTGCAAGGGCTTGGAGGGAAACGTGGAGAAGGCGCACATGTCTGCCACATGCCCACCAGCTTCGTCTGGAGGAACTCACTGTAAGAAGGTTAATTACGGGTTCGAAGTGAAACCAACTCCCGCAAGTACCGGATGGACCCATCCTTATGGAATTAGATTGCTGAAACTATTCAACCAATATATATAGTTTCCAAATTGCTCTAAGCAGTTAGCCCTCAAATGGTCCAAGGGACAAAAATGTCACAGAAGCCACTGAAATCAATATGGTTTCATTTATAAAGCTGTTCTCCTTCACTACACCCCCTTATAACTTAATGATGTTACTCTACTACTTAGGTTTTTAAAATTCAATTCAAAAAATATTATGCAATTCAATTAATAAACATTTATTAAGTGCCTACTATGTGCCAGGCACTATGTTAAAGTGTTGGGGATACAGAAAGAGACTAAAGTCTGTGCCTGCCCTCAAGGAATTTGCAATCTAATGGGGGAGACAACATGTAAATATATACAATGCAAGCAGTATACATGATAAATAGAATATAACTAATAAAGGGAAGACACTGGTATTAAGAGGGGTTGGAGAAAGCTGCCTATAGACGGTGGGATTTTAGCTGCAGCTTAAAGGAAGTTGGGGGAGGTCAGTTATTAGAGTGGAGAAGGGAGCGCATTCCAGGCATGGGGTACAGACAGAGAGAATGCCTCTCTGTGATGTGATCAGACTTGTAAGCTCGGAAAATCACTTTAATGGCTGAGCAGAGGATGAATTGGAGTGGGGGGAATTTAAGAATCAACAAAGGCAAGCACTTACTCTGTGCTAGATACTGCTAGGTACTGGGAATACCAGGTAAAAAAGGAAATAGTCTCTAATCTGAAGGAGTTTATATTCTATTAGAAGGATAAAACATATGCACAGATAACCTGTAAATTCTTCAATTTATCTACAAATAACTTGATTTCCTTGGCATAACATTTGAAAACCCATATTCACCTCCAAGTCATTCTGTAGCATTGAAGTAGGATAGGTATTTAACACTCATAATTATTATTATATTATATTCAATGGAATCATATAGTATTTTATTATATTATGATACATTATATTATTTACATTCATGAATATATAAAAATATTATTCATAAATATTTTGTTGTTATTGAGTTGTGCCTGACTCTTTGTGACCCCATTTGGGATTTTCTTGGCAAAGTTACTTGGAGTGGTTTGCCATTTTCTTCTCCAGCTCATTTTGCAGATGAGAAATTGAGGCAAACAAGGTTAAATGACTCACCCAGAGTCACATAGCTAGTAAGTGTCCGAAGCCTGGCATTCTATCCACTGTGCCACCTAGCTGCTGCAATTATTAGCAACAACCTAATTATATATTTGACTGTATTAGACACAGTAAAAAGGATTCATGACCTTGCCCACAAAGAATTATAAAAACTTTTCCCTTTGATAAGTCTCACTTCCCCATGGGCCTCCAAAGAAACATGCCTAACAATTAAGGCCCAGATTTGCTCTTCAACATTGTGGCTCTTCAGTTCCCTGATCTTAAATTTTACTTCCAGGAGCTCTCTGCTAAGGCTCAGGAGCTCCCTCAATGATACTACTTTGGCACTGTTTCACTCCTTCTTCTTCTTGGTTGCTACTGCTCCTACTGCCAATGATGCTTCCTTAGGGAAATGATTTAGAATATGACTGCCAGGGTCCCTGGGACAAAATACCCAGGGGCTAGTTATGTTTTCACACTAGTGTTAGTCTTTATATATAAAAGGGTCAATCAGGAAACTTCTGACCAGAAGGTCCCCAACTATTACTCCTACCTGTCTCTTGCTTTGAACTAACCTACTATCTATCTAGTTGGCTGGTAAAACCAAACATTTTGTTGGGGACCTGTGAATTACAGGTTTGAATGGAGGTTGAATCTGGAGAATACCTCAAATCTGAAATAGCTTTCTGGGGATCTGTTTACTCTCTCAACGACAATTACCTGAAGGACAGGCATAAAAATGCATCCACCTACTTCTCTGGACTTTGCCATGTAGAGAGCAATAGAAGACATGTAAGAGGATTATTTTTCAGGTTGAATTAGTAAAGAAGGAACCTTGGAGGATTCCAGGTAGAAAGACAAAAACAAACCCTTTTAAAGGATTTGATTCCTAGTTGTTAGTATCATCTTAAAGAAATATTGTTCATAAAGACTCTGCTGCACTTCACGAATGTTGAAGCAGACAGGAAACCACATTGCCCAAGCAGCAACCCCCATAGTTATTCCAAGTATTCAAAGAAATGTGTTGTTGCTGTATTTCTAGAGCAACTTTTACAATCTGAAGGAGGGAGTTACTTCCTCCCTCATCTTTCTCTTCTTCTCTCTGTATCTGTGTATCTCTCTCTTTTTCTGTGTCTCTGTGTCTGTTTCTCTCTTTCATGTCTTTGTCTCTGTATGTCTCTGAACACCAGAAATATCTAGGCCTGGTCATTTATCTCTAGAACTTATCCCAAACAATTTTAAAATTCATTTAACATAGCCATATTCTTGCTCCTTTTTTCTCAAAGCCACCCTCAAATTAAGCCCGAGAAGCTTTCTGTGGACTCTTGTAATGAGTCATTATTGCATTATGGAGACAGCTGTGGATGGTACAGACCCTCAAATTGTATTTATTTATAATATTTCTAATCTCTGGCTTAAGCTTTAGACAAACTTTTATAAATGTTCGTTTAATCTCTCTTAACAGTAAAAATTATATGCAGATGTATGAGAAGGAAGAGGAAAATGGATAATTATTACGGTAATACTGTTTTCTTTTTCTGAAGGATCAAAAACCTACATAAAAGATAGCTAAATTCCCAAGGAGAAAGTTTCCACTATTATTTCACAACTTCTCCTTTTTCCCCAATGAATCCACAGATAGTATTTCAATCAACTGATCAATCAAAATTAGGTACCTCCTATGTGCTAAGTCTTAGAGAAAGGGAAATAAAAATGAGATAGTCCCTGCCTTCAGAGAGCTTACATTCTACAAGGATGACACATCCTGGTCACTGATGAGTAAATACAAGATATGATATAGCACCTACAAAATAAATATACAGTGACCGGGTGGGGAGAGGGAGAAGGGCTGCACTACCAGCAGAAAAATCAGAAAAGATTTCCTGTAGGAAATTTTCCTAGAGCTAAGCCTTGAAGGTAGCTAGTGAGTAGGTTCTAAAAGATGAAGGTGCAGAGAGAGCCTTTGAGCCTTGGGGCAGGAGGCACCTAGGGGAAGGGGAAATGTTGCACATGGGAACAATGAATAGATCTAAGTAGCTGAAGCAAGAGATGCAATCATGTACTAGCAGCCTTGAAAGATAGGCTACAACCAGTAACTTTAATGAGACCATTACAGTATTGTTGATAGTTCAATTTGATATAATGAAGTGCTTCAACTGAGGCCAAATTGAAAAAAATAGATAAAGGTTGCCAGTGGCACAAAAATAAAAATAGCTAATATGTATAGAGATTTTCAAGATTTACGAAGCGCTTTATATTGTTCTTCAGTGTTTCAGTTGTGAATGACACTTCATGACCCTACTGGGGTTTTCTTGGCAAAGATATTAGAGTGGTTGGCCATGTCCTTCTTCAGCTCATTTTACAGATGAGGAAACTGAGGCAAACAGGGTTAAGTGACTTGCCCAGGGTCACACAGCTAGTAAATGTCTGGGGCTGGATTTGAACTCAGGAATATGAGTTTCTTGACTCCAGACCTGGCACGATATCCACTTCTCCACCTAGCTGCTTTATAGAGATTGTTTAATTTTATTCTTACGACAGTCTAGTGAGTTAAGTACTACTTTCCTACTTCACAAATGAGAAGACTGAGACTCAGCAAGATTTAAATAAAGATTTACTGAAGTAACTGCTAGTAAGTGTTAGAGGGAAGATGAAGTCAGGTCTTGACTCCAAGCACAGAATTCTTTTCTTGACACTTTTGGCAGTCATTTCAAATGTATACTTTGAACCTTATTTAGAATTCAAGACATTTTTGATATAGACCAATTTATATTATTGTTGTTATTATTATTATTAATGAAAATAGATTATCCCATTTAGGGAATGAGAGAGCTAATGATAGACCTACCATACACACTATGGCGAAGTGTCCCTTATCATTTAACATACTGCTAGCTGTTCCTTGAAATACTAGGCTGTCCTGGATACACCTCCTTCTGCCTTTGTCCTTACTTTATCTAGAAAGGCAACTGTTTAGTGATTTTGAGGCTAGGACAATTTCCCCACCCCCCACCACTACCACCAACAACAACTTAGAGGGGCCTTTATGGCTTGTCCTCTCAGAAAAAAAAAATGGCCAGAATAGAAGTCTCTGCTGGTTTTGTTTATTTTTTTTTAACTAGCAAAAATATATTTTCTCTCTATTCCATGTCCCTCCTCTTAAAGAAAAGAAAAACAATACCTTTATAATAAATATGCATAGTTAAGCAAAACAAATTCCCAAATTAACCACATCCAAAAATATATCTCATTGCATAGCCTAAGTCTATCATTTCTCTGTCAGAAGATGAATCCCGTGTATCATCGTGAGTCCCCTGGAATCCTTGCTGGTCATTGAATTGATCAGAGTCCTTAAGTCTTTCAAAGTTTTTTGTCTTTACATCATTGACATTAAATTAATCTGCTGGTTTTGTATACTTCACAGTACCCCAAGATCATTAAACAGTTATGTCCCCTTTGACCCAGTGATTCACTACTAGGCCTATTCCTCAAAGAGATTGAAAAAGAGGAAAAGGACCCATATGCACAAAAATATTTACAGCAGCTCTTTTGTGGCAGCAAAGAACTGGAAACACAAAGGGTGTGTCCATCAATTCGGGAATGACCAAACAAATTATGGCATTTAAATGTAATAGAATACTATTTATTGTGCTACAAGAAATTATGAAGGAGAAGATCAGGAAGACTTCTGTGAACTCCACTGGGTTTTGTGGTCACCAGGAAGGAGAGCAAAGCCAGGCCAGCAGCATGGAGATGGTTGCATTTGGGAGCAACAAGGCAAGTGAGGAGCTGTCAAAGACCAAGAGCAACTACATGAGCCTCCACAAACACTGGAAGGAGTCACTGGACAGCAATTTCTCTGCCCTCAAATTTCCAAAGAAGGTAGCTTGCCCTCTCTAAGCCTCGAGTCTTTGGTGGAACTCATTTCTCTAGCTACTCTCAGGTAAGTACAAGGTTGGTGTATTCATTTAAGAAGGTGTGCTAATAGTACTTGCATTACTTTATTAATTGTTTCTGTCCTGATTTAATCTTTTAAATGTCTTGGTGCTATTCCTTGCCCAATTTTGTTAGCATAGTGACCAATTGAATACCAATGCCTGAATTACCACCAAAAATTCCTTGTTTTTGAACTATCTGGAGGCATGTAAGCCAAGTAAATTACCATGAAGAGTCCTAGTGTGTGAGATTCCAGAGGTGATAAGAGCAAAAAAGTAGAATTAATTTAGTAAGAGAGACAAATGAAACTTTATTGCCATTAGAAATCTTTTAAACACTAGACAATGAAAAGTAAGTACCAATAGTGTGTCCTAAACTAAACTAAATGGATAGTATGTGATGGGGAAAAGAAGCACGAGACATAGTCCCAACATTGAAGGATATTAGAATCAATTAGGGAAGATAAAACATACTCTCAGAACAACACAAGACAGTATTTAATCATTCCCTACATTTCTCTGACAGTGTGTCAATAAAGATAAGTACTATGATGCTTAAAATTGTTTCTGCTATTTTCTTTATGTCTTTTAAAGAAAACTCTGGAAAGGATTTAGTTTCTATAAATATCTCTAATTCACTCCAGATGTTTTGTCAGGGGGTTTCTAGATTTGTGTGGAGAAAAGTTTTACAAATTCAATGAACATAAAAGATAGAAAAAGTAAATTTTCATTCAACTGCACCTTCCTTTTTCTAAGATTGTCATTCAATCTTTTTGTCTGTTCCATAAACTGTATTGGAGTAAATGTTGTGCTAAGCCATGTCTTTCTAAAGAGAAGTGTGGAATAATAGAACAGGCCCTGGATCTAGAATTAGAGGATCTAGATTCGAATCTCTCATATTGCCTCTGCTACTGTTTATAAGCATGCCTGCAAAATTCACTTTACCTGTTGGGCCTTATCTGTAAAAATGAGAGAATTGGAATTGATCATCTCCAAACTCTCACTCTTATGCTCATTTCTACCAACCATGATCTCCATGATTAATGTTAACTTTGGGAATTCACGAACGTGAGATACATTAGTATAATTTGTCCTTAATTGTTATTTGATTATTCAGAGAATTTTGAAGATTGAAAAAATAATTGGAAAAAGAGAGACCATAAAAATGCAAGAAGCAATAAATCTTAAAACCAAATGATTGTAATCTTTCATTAAAGATGATGGTTGTCTTACTTGTAATATGTCAATGGCAGAAGAGAAACAGAAATAGACAAGATTTCAACAGAAAAAGAACAGATGGAAAATTACGTATCATAACACTCTCAGAGAATATCAATCAAAATGTTTTCTGCAATAAACTGTGTTCTTATGATTTCTTCTGTACAAAACATATTATCCCCCCCCCAAAAAAGGGATAAATGTAAAATAAACATTAGAATTCAAAAGGGAATGTAAAATTCAAGTTTTCTGTTGAAACAAGTCATACTACTTCCCTTTATATGTTGGCAAATGTATGGCTCCTTGTTACAGATTTTTTTATATTTGAATTTTGCTTAATGGAGTTTTCTCTGAAATAAAAGTATTCTCATCAAATGATGTTTTTACAATGTGATTTTGAGTAACAATCAAAATAGCCTTTCTCTGTCTTTATTGTGTTCTTATAGAATCAAAACTGGAAGAGGTTTTAGGAAATCATATAATTTGTTCTTCTTCCTTTTCTAAAAGGAGAAACTGAGTCCTCAAGAGCTTAAGCAATTTGTCCAAGGTCACGCATCTGATCAGTGACAGAACTGGTGCTAAAATAGAACCTAGGTCTCTTGCCAAGTATTCTAGTGCCCCTCTCCTTTAGACCATGCTATCTTCTCATCACAAACCATTCTCAAATAAACATGATAGCCAGGCTTAGTAGACATAGTCCTCATGACTAGAGACACTCCACAGCAGGGAGAATCTTATTGCATTTCCATTCCTTTCACCATTTTATCAGCTTCATCAACAACAGGAGACTACTTCTTCTGCAGAAGTGGATATAATTAGTCATCATTTGGATCAAAAACAACTTTGCCCGCAGATCTGCAAACTAGGTGGCTAATGGTGCCTCAGACTTAGAGTTAGAAATCTTCTTAAAGGCCAGCTAACCATGAGCCTGAATTTCCAAATGCCTTCTAAGATCCTCTACTGTAAGACTAAGATTGGTCAAAATTGATATAGTTTCCCAGATTTGCTCTTGGAGAATAACCAAAAGTAGAGAAGAATCAGCCTCAATGAGCAATTATTAACATTTTCATTAGAATTTTTGCCATCATGAGCTAGTTTTATATTATCTATATTTCTCTTGTCCAAGTGTAGCTAAGGAAGGAAAACATCATAACCAGATAGTCACAGGTTAATGAATATTTTTTACCACAGTGCCTTTCAAAGACCATCTACTTAAGTTTCAGAAAGATTGTGATTTGTATCAGTGCAGGGATCCCTAAACCAGGAAAATATAGACCTTTGATATTTTGAAGCATTTTGCCTAAATGCTGTTTAAATAGTAGTTATATTTAGTTACAGCATAACTAAATTAACCTTTGAGGAACATAACCTATTGACAAAAATCATGAACCTTGTGAAAGAATAAAGAACTAATTTCTTACATCATTTTCAAAACTTTTTTTTTTTACCAAAGATTATAACTAGGCAGAAACTAAGAAGAGTCTGCATAAGTTCCCATATTTTTCCCCATTCTATCTAGTAAATTTTGGAAAAGTGGATTGGGAGAAAAGGAAATCAGAGGTTGATAAAAGGAAATCTGGTATCTTAAATTTCTGGTCATTCCTTTGCCCCCACTTCCCTAGTGAGTCATATGAACATCCAGAGTTGTTACCTAGGCAACCAAATTATATAGAGTTAGCCACAAACATACCAGAAAAAGGAAATCACCAAAATAACCAATATCACTTCCCCTTCTGGCAAACTTCAAAAGTACAAAAGGAAAAATAATGATGGGGAATTAATCATTTTATTCTTGCTAATTAAAAAAGGCTCAATAACTACACTACTGTGTGTTATTTATAAAAATAACAAAAACTACAAGGTTCTGTGTTTGTTCTAATATGTCTTATTACTGCCAGCTATATACTTGTTTAGAAGGAAAGCTCTAAAGTGAGCTATCATGTGCTTATGGTACCTTTAAGATTGTATATTTTTAAACATAAATTGAATAAAGGAAATATACCTATTTTCCAACAAAGTTATATATATATATATATGTATGTATGTATGTATGTATGTATATATATATATGTGTATGTATGTATCAGTCTGGATCTCTGTAGGGAAATGGTTTCCACCAATGCAGATCAGCAACTGTTATAAGTGATAGTCTTAGAGAATTGCCTAGACAGTAAGGGGCAAAGAGACTTGGCCATGAGTTTACAGCTCTCCTCTGTCAAAGGCAAGATTTGAACATAGATCTCCCTAACTGAAAAGCTAGCCCATTATCCATTATGCCATTCTTTCCAATTGTTAGTAAAGGATATTTAAATTTACATTAGAAAATAGAAACAATTGTCTAGAAGAAGAAATAGCCATACTTGATCTGCCTCTCAATTCATATTCATGAATATATGTGTATACATATAATAGGTACGCCTTGTTTTTGTTGTTCAGTCCTAACCATATAGGATTTCCTTGGCAAAGACACTGGAGTGGTTTGCCATTTCCTTCTCCAGTAGCTTAAAGCAAACAGAGGGTAAGGTACTTGCCCAGGGTCATAGAGAGTAGTGAATGTCTGAGACCATATTTGAACTCAAAGTCTTCTGACTTGAGGCCTAGAACACTATCCACTGTGCTAGCAGCTGACTCCTAGGTACACACCTAGCATGTCCCAATTCTTGCTCATACCTGAAACATATTCTGATGCACTCACCCAGTATCTTATAGAACTAACAATGAATGGTTTCTGGGCTTGGTTTCCATCTAATGTCATTGTAACTAAGTCAAAGCAAAAACCCTTAGAGAACCATTAAATGTCAACTATAGTAGAATTCAATTGCATCCAGAAATAGAAGGTCAGAAGAAGGAGCCAATCCCAGGAATTGCTGAATAACTTTACAGAAAATAAGCTATATTTTAATAATGGAATGATGCCAGTACATCATAACTATATTTTAATAATGGAATGATGACAGTACATCATAACTATATTTTAATAATGGAATGATGCCAGTACATCATAACTATATTCATACAAAGTTCCAAGCACTTAAAAGATTTTTTTCGAACTCTTAAATTTAGTGGGGACAGATATTAAAAATTTCTACCATCCTTTCAACATTTCTCTGCCCTCCATTCCTCAAAGGAAAAACTTTGATTTGCCCAAGGTAACATAGCAAATAAAATCTTATCAGGGAAGTTTCATAATTATGTAATGTAATTTATGGTCTATCTTAATCTGGCAAAAAGAACTAACCAAGGTCACAATGAGAGAGTCATACATTGATATTTAATTTGCACATCTTAAAATGTACCATTGGAGTTCATTTCATTTCATTTTCTTGCCATTACCCAGAATGAGGTAGTAAAAGGGGTACTAGTCTGCCCTCTGGTTACTGAGACCTGTTTTAAGTTTCTCCTCTAACTAGATAAGGCAAGTTAGGGGGAAGATAGTTTTTTGGCTCTGATTCTCTTATCTGTAGAACTATGGAGTTGAGTTGAACTAGATCAAGGGTTTTTTTTGGGGGGGTTGGCTTTTTGAAGGGGGAAAGGCAGGGCAACTGGGGTTAAGTGACTTGCCCAAGGTCACATGGCTAGTATGTGTTAAGTGTCTGAGGTCGGATTTGAACTCATATCCTCCTGACTCCAAGGCCAGTGCTCTATTCACTGTGCTACCTAG
Organism: Gymnobelideus leadbeateri; assembly: GCA_011680675.1. Classification (NCBI taxonomy): domain Eukaryota; kingdom Metazoa; phylum Chordata; class Mammalia; order Diprotodontia; family Petauridae; genus Gymnobelideus; species Gymnobelideus leadbeateri. The sequence continues at coordinate 239,535 of WOXC01006769.1, forward strand.
CCACCCCAGGATTAAGGGTTTTTAACCTAAGATCCTTTGACAACTAAGGGATATGTGAATAGATTTCTGGGAGTCCCTTTATTTCAAAATAAGTGAGTTCTTTTGTAATTCTATGAATATTATTATTCTATGTACCTAAAGCATTATTTTCAGAAGGGGCCCACAAGGCTCCACCAGACTGCCCTTAGGGACCATAACACACAAAAAGGTTAAGAACCCTTGGCCTGAGTGATTCCTGAATTCCCTCCCACCTTTATAATTCTGTGAATCATTTTCTGCTGGACTAAACAGCTTTATTCCCCAGATCACCAAAGTAAAGTATTAAAATTGAAATATAGCATCCTAAAAAAACCCAGTCTATTTAAAATGTTGAACAAAAGGGAGAGGGGATGAAAGGGATCCTAAGGGCATTGTAAAAAAAAAACTATTTCATGCTTGTAGTTAAAAATCACTATGGCTGGGGTGGCTAGGTGGCACAGTGGACCTGGACCTGGAGTCAGGAGGACCTGAGTTCAAATCCAGCCTCAGACACAACACAAAAACAAGCCGCGTGACCTCGGGCAAGTCACTTAACCTCAATTGCCCTCCAAAAAGAAAAAAAAAAGATTAAAAAAATCACTGTGGTTTGAAAAGAATGTATGGTATCTTTGTGTCTTATCTTTTTAGCTATATATGTATTCCTTTCCATTTAGAAGTAACCCTTAGAAGAGTATAGCATCAAAAGGCAGCCTAAGCATTTCAATGAGAGGTTGAAATTTGATCATGGTATTTTCTGGATAGAGATAAGTCCTATATTGTGGTATATTTGAAGATTACAGATGAAAACTAGTTAAGAAATAAATACATGCTTTAAGTGGCCAAAACTCCTGAAAGACTCGCCTGGTAGCATCCCAACAATCACAACGTATAGAACAATGGACAAAAACAAATGAATGATTTAGATTTTCTAGTAAAAGGTAGGGGAGTGGACGAAGGTCCACATGTTAGAATGACAAATTTTAGTTCAAGCAGTTAGTAGATATGAAAGATGATAATCCTATGTTCCAGATGAAATAACTACGTATTATTACCTACCTTTAGGTTCCCATGACCTCAAAGACCAGTTTAAAGATGTAGTCCCATCAGAGGAGGTATTCCAAAGAAGAAACCAAAGAGCAGGTAGCAACAGTGATTTTGCATTCCAACCTCTTCAAGCAAATTCTCTATGTCCGTAAATCACAGCATACTGTGAGATCTTCTGAGCCAGCAAGCAAAGCTGTACAGTGGAAAGTGGCTTGTACTTAGTGAGATGACCACTTACTAACTCTTAGTTTACTAAGTACTGGTTTACCAAGCTCTTAGTTATTTACTAGCTTGGTGAGTTTGGATAAATTACTTAATGTCTGTGGTCCTCAGTTTACTTACCTGTCAAATGAAATTGATAATCCAAAATACAAAGGAAAAATCTAGTTTCTTGATTTTAATAAAATAGGAGAGAGGCATATATTGGATAAAGAGCCAGCTAATGAGTCAGGAAAGTCTGAAGTTGTCACATAACCTCTCACTTCCCCCAAGCAACTCTTTTTTTTAAATTAAATTTTATATTTATTTTTAACTTATATCATTTATTTCCACAAGGTTTTGAGTTACAAATTTTCTCCCCATCTTTCCCCAACCAACCACCCCAAAACAGTGATCCCACTGAATACCACCTTCCCTAATTTGCTCTTTCCTATATCCTCCCCCATCCTTCTTCTGACTTTCCAGTAGGACAAGATGGATCTCTATGCCCCGCTGCCTGTATATCTTATTTCCCAGTTGCATGAAAAAAAATTATATATACATACATACATACATATGTATGTATGTATATATATATATATATATATTTAAACATTTGATTTTAAAACTTTGAATTCCATATTCTTTCCCTTCCTTCCTCCTCACCCACCCTTACTGGGAAGATAAGCAATTCAATATAGGTTGTAGGTGTAGCTATGCAAAATCTTTCCATAGTGGATATATTGTGAAAGACTGACTATATTTCCTTCCATCCTATCCTGCCCCCCACCTGATCTATTCTCTCCTTTGACCCTGTCCCTTTTCAAAAGTGTGTGCTTCCAAATTCCCTCCCCCCCAACCTGCCCTCCCCTCCATCATCCCCTTCCCCCCTACTCTCCTATAGGGTTAATACTCTATTTAGTGTGTATGTCATTCCCTCCCTAAGCCAAATTCAATGACAGTAAGGCTGACTCATTCCTTTTTGCCTTCCTGTTCTTCCTCTCCATTGTAACAGTTTCCCCTTGCCTCTTCTATATGAGATAATTTTCCCCATTCTGTCTCTCCCCATCTCCTCTCATTATATTCCTCTCTCACCTCTCAATTTCACCTTTTAAGTATCATCCCTTCCTATTCAATTGGTCCTGTGCCCTCTGTCTCTGTATACCTGTACACATATATACACACACTCATGTATTCATTCGCCCATATACCCTCATATATATGTATACACACACACACACACACATTTATATTCCCTTCAACTATTTTCATACTGAGAAAAGTTTCATCAGTTACAATTATCATTTTTCCATGTAGGAATATGAATAGTTCAACTTTGATAAGTTCCTTATGTTTACTTTCTCATGCTTCTCTTGCTTCTTGTATCTGAATGACAAATTTTCCATTTAATTCTGGTTTTTTCATCATGAATGCTTGAATGTCCTTTATTTCATTGAATGACAATATTTTCCCCCTGAAACAGGATACTGAGTTTTGCTAGGTAGGTGATTCTTGATTTTAATCCCAGCTCCTCTGATCCCGGGAATATCATATTCCAAGTTCTTTGATCCCTCAGTGTAGAAGCTGCCAGATCCTGTGTTATCCTGATTGTGTTTCCACAATATTCAAATTGTTTCTTCCTGGCTGCTTGTAATATTGTCTCCTTGGTCTGGGAACTCTGGAACCTGGCTATAATATTCCTGCGAGTTTTCTTTTTGGGATCTTTTTCAGGAGGTGATTGGTGGATTCTTTCAACCTCTATTTTGCCCTCTGGTTCTAAAACATCAGGGCAATTTTCCTTGAGAATTTCTTGAAGGGTGATTTCTAGGTTCTTTTTTTATCATGGCTTTCAGTTAGTCCAATAATTTTTAAATTATCTCTCAATCTATTTTCCAGGTCAGTGGTTTTTCCAATGAGGTATTTCACACTGCCTTCTATTTTTTCATTTGTTTGGATCTGTTTAATAGTATCTTGATTTCTCATAAAGTCACTAGCTTCCATTTGCTCCAATCTAATTCTGAAGGAATGATTCTCTTCAGTGAGCTTTTGAAATTCTTTTTCCATCTGGCCAATTTGACTCTTTAAGGCATTCTTCTCATTGGCTTTTTGAGCCTCTTTTGCCATTTGAGTTAGCCTGTTTTTTAAGGTGTTATTTTCTTCAGTCAGGTTGTTTACTCTCTTTTCATGATTTTCTTGCATCATTCTCATTTCTCTTCCCAATTTTTCCTCCACTTCTCTTATTTGGTTTTCAAAATCCTTCTTAAGCTCCTCTATGGCCTGTAACCAACTCATATTTTTCTTGGAAGCTTTTGGTACAGGAGTTCTGACTTTGTTGTCTTCTTCCTACTCCATGCCTTGATTCTTTTTGTCCCCCAAAAAAGAATCTAAAGTCAGACCCCACTTGTGCTTGCCCCACTTTCCCCACTTGCTCATATTGCCACTCAACCACTTGACTCTTGAGCTTTTTGCCACAGTAGAACTCTGCTTTCAGAGAGAGAGCTTTCTTCCATATTGCTAGGGTTTTCTCAGCTGCTGGAGCTATTAGTTGTGTGTCTTCTCAGAAGCCTCCACTGGCTCTGGCACACTGGTCACACACCCCAGGACCTCCACCCAGGACAGAGATCCAGATCCATGCAGGTTAAAGCAAGAGCAATTACCCCTAAGACAGGATGTTTGGTCCCCCTACAATCTGCAGGCCAGGAGCTCTGAAGCAGCTATGGGGCAACAGCTGGTGCTCCTCAATGGCTTCTCACCTTGCGGGCAGAGGCCAGAACCCCCCACTCCCAGACTCACGATTCCCAAAGTCCACTGACCTTTCACTTTGACTTTGGCATTTATGGGTTAATAATTCTGGAAACCACAACAGCTGTTGGTGATCCACTCTCCCTAAGTCTATCTAGCTGAGGCTGGTCAGGCCATCCTGAGGCTAAAACCTTGGGCTGGGGGTGGGGGGGAGGGAGCTGGGTTTGGCTCCCAGCATGCTATGCTGGCCCCTTCCTGCCAGCCTGCTGGGCTTTCTTCAGCAGGAGGTTAGTTTCTCTCTGTCTCTTTGGGGGTTTTATAGCTCTAAAGTTTGTTTAGAGTCATTTTTTTACATGTGTTGGAGGAGGTGGAAGTGGGAGCCCCAAAGAAGTCCTGTTTCTACTCAGCCATCTTGGCTCCATCCAAGCAACTCTTTAAGACTATAGGTTCAAGAACTATAGTCTATCTGCATGGATGGAGGGCATTTTCTTAAGGAAGTTTTCTACCTCATTGAAATAACAAAAAAAGAAAGAAATCTCCCTATTTCATAATGAAATTGAAACAGGCTTATTAAGGGACAGAATACTTCAAATTTTTAATGCAATGAGTATATATTTTGTTGGTAGCTAGGTGGAACAATGGATATTAGTGTGCTGGAGTTGGAAACAGTAAGAACTGAGTTCAAATCCTAAATCAGATGCTTAATTAGATAGATGACTCTGGACAAGTCACTTAGCCTCTATCAAAATCAACATGTATAAAATAGAACTTATTATTTTTCCTCCCTAACCCATCCCTCTTCTTTATTACTACTGAGGGCAATAACCTTCCAGTCACAGGTTCTACACTTGTATCAACCTCAACTCATTCTCCCTCCTTACACACTTCTGTTGCCAGAACTTGCAATTTCTACCTCCCTGATATGTCATCTATCTGCCCCTTTTTCTTTTTTTTTTTTTTTTTTGCTTTTTGGAGGGGGGAAGGTAGCCCTTGCCCAGTGACTTGCCCAAGGTCACACAGCTAGTTTTTTTGTTAAGTGTCTGAGGCCAGATTTGAACTTGGATCCTCCTGACTCCAGGGCTGGTGCTGTGCCACCTGGCTGCCCCTGTCCCCTTTTCTTCACTCACAAAACCACCACCCTAGCTCAGGCTCTTATCACCTCTCTCTAGTACTACCACTATAGCCTTGTAATTAATCTAGGTTCAAGTCTCTCCCCACTCCAAACCAGCAGCCAAAGGGATTTACCTAAAGCCTAGAAATGACCACATTATTCTCTTTATTCCCCCACTTGATAAAATTCAGGGGCTGGGTAGAGTTCGCAAAATCAGAGAGAGGACAGATTTGGTCTTGTTAGTCTCCTGGCTGTATGACTTTGAGCAGAATAAGTCACTTAACCCCACTGTGCTCTAGGCAGTTCTCTTGAACTATAAGCTTCTGGGAAGGTGCTGATTGTATTGGTAGAGAGAGTTGCCAACTACCTCAAGTTATGTTTGCCTAGTTTCCTCAACTAATAGGGATAAAAATAGGATGCAAAGAACAAATTACATAATATTTGTAAAGCTCTTAGCACAGTGCTTGGCACATAGCTGGCAATGTATAATCCCTATTATTAATAATATTATGAATGAGAATACAGATGCAGTCCCTATCCCTAGGTAGGTACATGTTTGGTCCATCTTTATATCCTCAGAACCTAGGACAGCACATGATATATAAATAATGGGTGCTTCAGAAATGTTGGTCAGAAATCATTGAAATGATTATAATGGATCACTATTGTACTACAAGAAGTTACAAAAGGGAAGTTTCCAGAGAAACTCTGGAATAATAATGATGATGATAAGGATAGCAATAGTTATTAGCATTTACACAATATTTTAAGACACACAGGGTTCTCTACCTATGTTATCTCAGTTGATCCATACAACAAATGTTGTTGTTTGCTCACTGTCAGTCATGTCCATCTCACTGTGCCCCCATTTGAGATTTTCTTGGCAAAGATATTTGCCATTTTCTCCTCCAGTTCATTTTACAAATAAGGAAACTAGGGCAAATGGAGTTAAGTGACTTGCCCAAGGTCACACAACTTGTAAGTGTTGAAGGCCTATGAAGTAGGTGCTAGTATTATCCCAGTTTTACAGAAAAGGTTAAGGTAAGATTTGTATGAACAGAAGCAGAGTAAAGTCAGCAGAACCAGGAGAACCAGTTCTATAATAATAACAACATTGTAAAGACAAACAGCTTCTGGGGCGGCTAGGTAGCGCAGTAAGAGCGCCCCCTGGAGTCGGGAGGACCTGGGATCGCATCCATCCTAAGAAAATGAGCACCCATACATAAATAATGATTAGCTTTGTAACCTTGAGCAAGTTATTTAACCCCAATTGCTTAAAAAAAAAGACAAACAGCTTTGAAAGACTTAAGAACTCTGATCAAAGCAATGACCAACATGATTCCAGAGGACTGGTGAAACATGCTACCTACAACCTGAGAGAGAGGGGATAGATTAAAGATGCAGGATGAGACATATAGTTCTGGACATGGACAATGTGGACATTTCTTTTACTTGGCTATGACTTTTTGTTACAAGGTTATTTATTGTTGTTTTTTTCCCCCAATGGGAGGCCTGGAATGGGGGAAAATGTTTGTTAACTGAAAAAAAATTTTGTTTTAAATTATACACTCAAAAATGTTTTGATTTTTTTCTTGATAAAAATGATCGTTAGTCTTTTTTTTAGTTGTGTGTGGATCAAGGTGCTTTACAAATTCTTCTGCATGCATCATATGCATATATCATTCTGATGAGATAATACAAATGATATTTTTGGTTTTACAGCTTGTTCTTACAAAAAAAAATGAGGAATTGGCCTAGGCAATGTAAGAGCTAATACCAGTGTAGAGATCTACAAGTATTTTTCCATTGCTGAGAATTCAAACCTGAAATATAAAGTAGAAGATTTTATTCCATACTACTAGAATGATTATTCTGGATTTTTCCTCTAATATATTTTCCAAGAGTTTGGTCTCCTATTAGTCAATTCTTTAGATCTAGCCATATTCTCTCTCTCTCTCTCTCTCTCTCTCTTCCTCTTTCTCTTTCCCTCCCTCTCTCCCCCTCTCTCTCTCTCCCCAAAAATATCATAAAAGATTATGTCAAATGCTTTGTTGTAATCTAGGCAAACTTTATCTCCTTCATATCTCCAAACGACCAGCCTAGCAACCTTATCACAAAAGGAAATGGGGTTAGTATAACATGACCTATTCTTCTTCTTTTTTAAATGGAAAGGCATTTATCAAGTCCCTATTATGTGCCAGGTCCTATGGTCAGTAGCATGACCAATTTTTGACAAGTCACATTAGTTCTTGGTGACCATTTTCTTTCCTAGATATTCACATCTAACAGTTAAATTGGTTTTAAAAAAGTCAGACATCAAAAATCTTAGGCTAGAACATTGGGCCAAAGCTAATAAAATGCAATTGAAAAGGTTTAACTGTACAAAATTTTCCATATAGGCTCAAAAAAAATCAACTTTTAAAGTACAAAATGGAGGCGATATACCAAGAAAACAGTTCATCCAACAAAAGATCTTTTTTTTTTAATGGTGCGGAGGTCAACATGAGTCAGCATCGTGGGATGTGACACCCTTCCTCCCCCCACCCCCCCAAAAAAAAGAAGAAAGAAAAAGGAAAAGCATCATGTTAAACTGCATTAAGACAAAGGATCCTGGACTAGAGAGGTGATAACCCTTTTGTAAGGTGATCCCCTTTAGTAAAGACAGTGATATTCAGGAAAGAACCAAAGAAGAGCAAAGAGGCTATTGAAGAACCTGAAAGCCTGGAAATCATGCAATGTGAAGATCATCTGAAGGCACCCAGCATGGCATGCTTATACTGGAGGAAGGAAGTCCTGGGGTCAGGGGCAAGGGGACAGATGAGAATTCTGTTTAAGTTCATGAGTGGTTATAATATACAAGAAGGATTAGGTGTATTCTACATGGTCCCAGAGGGAGGGGGAGGAAGTTGCAAAGAAGCAATTTTAGGCTTGATGTCAAGAAACACTTTTTAACAATCAAGGTTCTCAAAAACTGCAATGTATTTCCTAGGAAGATAGTAGATTGCTGGGAAGATTCAAGGAAATGCTGGATTACCACTTTTTAGACTTGTTATAGAGGGGATTCTCGGTCCAGATGTCCTTCCATGTTCCTTCCAACTTTGGGATTTGGTGTTTCTGTGATTGCCTTCTAAAGGACAGACCTGGTGCTTGTAAATAGTGTGTGTGTGTATGTGTGTGTGTGTGTGTGTGTGTGTGTGTATGTGTGTGTGTGTGTGTATGTGTGTTCAGAAACTCAACATTTGTTCCTTGTTCTTTTACTGGTGTTTTTTATTCTTTAATTTATTCCAAGTTACAGAACTATAGGACCCTCAGGTATTGTGGAGTACTCCACTTTTCCGGTCCCTCATCCTGCTATAAATACTCAAAATCCAAAACCTCTTCGTCCACAAGCTCCCTTAAGAGGCCCCCCAAATGAAACACATGCTGCTGCCAAGTCTCTTTAGAATCCCTCTCTCTGCCTCATCTTGAAGGATTTTGGAGGGGGTGGGGGTGGTATGGAGAGTAATGAATGTCATGACTCACTGTCTGTTTCAAGCCTTGCCAGCCACAAAATTTAAAACAGAAGAGGATGATTTTTTTTAAATTAATGTTGATCAAGCAGGGAAATTTGTGACATGGAGATTAGCACTATGAGAACTCCATGACCCATGCAACTAGGACTGTGTACAAAAGAATGTCCAATTCAACTGGCACATTATCTGCCCCTTTCACCCACCCCTTGGCCCTCCATCATGCCATGATTTCTATAATGAAGTCTACAGAGTTACCCAAAGGAAATCAGTATTGATACCAGTTACTGTCAAGGAAATTAGGTTCCTTTGGGGGAGGGAGAGGTTCCTCCTATTGAAAAGAAGAGTCAACATTGAAATTAACTTCTCCAGTATAGTTTTCTGTTTTGTCTCTCCAGACTTATTTTGCTTAAGCACTTACCATGTGACTGGGATCCCCTTTTGGCCCTTTACATTTTTTCTTACAAATGAAAAACTCTTACAGTCACTGAACAAAATCCTCTGCAGCAGCGAGCCAACATGGAACCTGAAAAGAAGGTTAAAAAAATTGGCAAAGAAACATCCTTTAGGGTCCTGTAATTTTTTTTTTTATGACCAAGGCCTGAGAAGCAAATCTTTTTGCAATGTATATATTGATCCTAATTCTTATTTCCTAGGTGGGAAATTAGGTAACTTATTAAATTGATACTTTGGTGATATACAGTAACAATCCTAAACAACATACCCAGCATTTTAAGTGCCATTATTATATTAGAAAACTGAAGGAAGAAAACCACAGGGAGAAAACGATTAAAGTCACAACATCCCATACTTATTTTTGCAAATGTAATTTCACCTTCTATCTTTAATAGTCTATAGGAACTATTGAACTTTTTTACTTGACTCACCACCAACCTTCTTTCACCATGGAGTACTTGTTCTATTGGCCACTAAATCTCAGTTCTGGGTCAGAAGATAAATGCAAACACCTCCAAGAAGTAACAACCCTGAAAAGTGTCATGGTGAAATGAATCTGTTCTTCTTCTGTCCAGTTCAAAAATTCAAAGCAAAGGGCTACAGGAACAGGCCGGCAAAGCTGCCAAGGACACTGATTTTGAAATGAAAATCATACTGTGTGGGTAGTATGAGTCAATGAAACAATTTCCTTAGTGATAACTGTTGCCTCAGTTACATAGATTACTTAGAATTCTCAGTTGTAGGCAGGCATTTTGATGGTTTTCTAAACTCCACTAGTCATTTCCTTTTCTCAATTGCTAACTCTTCTTACAGGATATAGTCTTGTGGCTGTTTTGTGTGGTAACCCAGCAACTGCTACATATGGTATATTTTATGAAAATGGATGGGGCAATAAAAGTTGGATTTTTATTGCCTCTCATATTAAAAATCACTGTTATTACATTGAGACTGTCTAACTTGATGCAATTGTTATGAAGAAAATAATAACAGTCTTTGGTGAGAAGCACAATAGGTCTAATTAGAGACAATATGATTTAATAGAGCTTGCACAGACTTTAGGATATAGTAGAAGATAGAAGGGCCTGGGGTGCTATGGTCCACAGGTTTACAAAGAATCAGGAACCCTGAAGGCCATCTAAATCCAGTCCTTTCAGATAAGGAGCTGGGGCCCCAAGAAGTTAAATGATTTGCTCAAATTAACAAAGGTAATAAATAAGTGGCAGATGTGAGATTGAATCCTAATGCAAAATTCATCATCTACCATACCATGCTGCCTCCCCTAAAAGTGAATTTGCTTTTGTTAGAAGGAGGATTACCAGGTAGAGGACAATTCCACTAGACCTTCATAGATAAATCTTTGTGAGTTGCCTGAGCTTAGAGGCATTAAGTGGATAACTAGTGGTCACATAGCTGGTAAGAAGAAAATGCAAAATTTGAACCCAGGCCTTCCAGTCCAGCTTGCTGACCACCATGGCATTATAAACATTAACTGACCTAAGTTTTTGAGCCATAGCTCTGCTGTGGTCTTGTTCAATCAGGCCATTTCCTGTAAATCCTCTCTGATTCATTTTCCCTTGCATAGATTGCATATATTTGCTACGGTCAAACTCTATGAAAATTGATGAGACTTAGAATAATTAATAGTTACCCATCTCTCTTTCAAACTTCCCTTCTTCCACGAAGGATCCGTAATCCTTCCAATTACTCCGTTTTTTTTTTTTCATATTCACTCTCAGTCATCCTGAATATCCAGTAAATTGTCAGCTCCTATCCTTTCTACTGCCAAAGCATCTCTTGGATCCATTCCTGTCTCTCCACTCCAATTAGGCCTTCATCACCGTTAGCCTGGACTCTAACAATAGTCTTTCCCCCACTCCAATCTAAACTCCACAGAGCTGTCAATGTGCCTTCCTAAAGTGTAAGGTTGATCGTGTGGCTCACTCCCATGTTCAATACGCTTTCTATTTTTCTAAAATTAAAATAGATTTTATAATACTCACCTCCATGCACACTGTGGTCCAGTCAGTCTGGCTTCTTATTACTCCTTAATCATGATGCTCCATTTCCTATCCCAGGACCTTTGCATATTATGACCCATGCCTACAATGTACTTGTTCCTCACCTTGGCCTTTCAGAATTCCTAATTTCATTCAGGCTTCTGTTGAAATACCATCTCCTACAGAAAGTGGTTTTTTTCTGGTCCTTCCCAGTAGCTAGAGTTTCCTCTCCTTCTCATAAAAATGATCTTTTTATATATTTTGTACTGATCATGCTGTCAACCCATAGCAGATTGTAAGCTCCTCAAGGGCAGACACTAGGTGACTTTTGTCTTTTGTTTTTCATTCGGTTGCCTAGTACATAGTAGGTACTTAATAAATTATTTTTCTTTGTTGACTGAATAGAACGTTATTCATAACAAATAATTTAAAGCAAAAAATAAAACTTGATTTTGATTAACAAGAATTATGAATAGCAATAGCCGACCTTTACATAGAACTTTATACCATTATTCAAATTTAATACAAAACCCTGTGAAGTAAGTGCCATAAATTTTTTTATCCCTATCTCATAGATAAAGAAACCAAAACTCAGATACAAAATAACTTGATCATGGTAATAAGTTCCAAAGATAGGATTCAAACTCAGTTCTTTCCTGACTCTTAAATGTAGCATTCTTTCTCTAATCAAACTGCCTCTCATAGGAAAAAGTTGCAAATGTGAATACAAACAGATGTCTTCGAAAGAGGAATTTTTGGGGGGGGTTTTTTGTTTTTTTTTTTTTGGAGGGGGAAGGCAGGGCACTTGGGGTTAAGTGACTTGCCCAAGGTCACATGGCTAGTTTTTGTGTTGTCTCTGAGACCGGATTTGAACTCAGGTCCTCCTGACTCCAGGGCTAGTGCTCTATTTACTGGGCCACCCAGCTGCCCCAAAAGAGAAATTTTTAAAAGTCTAGATGCCAAGCTCATATTTATTAACATTAACAAAAATAAGAAGAAATTTATGCATATCGTGGTTCATTTATTTCTAATAAGTCCATTCTATGTAACACTGATTAATTCTAATTAATTCCAAGTAACACAGATTAATTCTACTCCCAAGGTCTAAAACAGATGTCAAACACATGGCCCAAATATTCCTCAGTGTGGTTTGAACCAGATGAAATGCAGTTGGGAAATATTTAACAACATAAATAAAAATATAATGAAACATAAACAATATTAGTATGTGGTTTTCTAAGTCAGTGTGTACCCAGAAGAATTTTTATGTATTGTTTGGTGGTCCCTGTCTCTAAGTTTAATGTTGCTGTTGTTTTTCAGCTGTGTCAGACTCTTCATTACCCCATTTGAGGTCTTCTTGGCAGAGACACTGGAGTGGTTTGACATTTCTGCAGTTCATTTTACAGATGAGAAAACTGAGGCAAACAGGGTTCAGTAACTTGTCGCAGCTTGTAAGGGTCTGAGTTTAGATTTGAACTCAGGAAGAGTATCACCTAGCTGCCCTTTTGGCACTAGTCTAAACATCTACTATTATAAGAATTTAAGGAATCCCTTACCTGTGTTTGGCCTGGAATACCATGCAGTAGTACTCTAGTAGTGACTACTTAACTTTCTTTAAGACCCTGGTAATATTATTTTCAACTTGTATTATATTGTATCATAAAGGCATGGACCATCTACTAAAGTCCAATTCCAATTCATCATGACAGAGAGAATGCTGGATTCCCCAGTACTGCATGAAAGGAATGTAAGCTCAAACAGACCACATGAATTGGCCAATAATCATTTATTGAGCACCTACTATGATCCAGGCACTGGGGATATAATTAAGTCTGGAGAGTTGGGGATCTGGGAAGAGTTTTGGGGTCAGAGATAAAGACTTTGGAGTTATCTCTATAGGGATGACAATTAAAGGCATGGGAATCACCAAGGGAGGGAATAGAGCCAAGGCCAGGATCTTGCAAGATACCCACATTTAAAGAATGCAAAGAAGAAAAAGACGAGCCAGAAAAGGAGGATGAGAAAGAACAGCTAGAGATGTAGTAAGAGAACCATGAGACTATCAGAGTCATAGATGTGAAGGGCAGAGATGATATTAAACAAGGGGGTGAGGGAGGGAGTGAGATCAATAATGTCAGACACTTTAGAAACATCAAATAAGGTCAAGTTTGAGAAGAGGAAGTCATTGGCAACCCTGGAAAGATTAATTTCAGCGGAGATGTAAAGAAATCTGCTAGCAAGGAAGGGATTTTAGAGATGCAACATGGTTTATGGGATACTGAAATGGACCTGAGTCAGGAAGAGCTGGGCTCCCCCCCTCCCTCCTATATTCACTGGCTGGGGAATTCTAAATGAACCATTTGACTCTTCTGGGGCTCAGCGTCCTCGTCTGCAAAATGAGGAGATTGCATGGCATAGCTTAGAAGCTATGCTTTAAATCTGTGAATGTATGATCCCACAGGCTAAAGACTGGGTGAAGAACTGAAGGCTGTGAGCCCAGACTATTTTATTTAGAGTTGTGAAATAGAGGACTTTAAATGATATCTTGAGAAAACAGCGGGAGCAAGTAATTAACTTCATTGGATTTTTTTTCTTTTTGGAGGGGGCAGGGCATCGCAATTGGGGTTGACTTGCCCAAAGTCACACGGCTAGTAAGTGTTAAGTGTCTAAGGCTGGATTTGAACTCAGACCCTCCTGACTCCAGGGCTGGTGCTCTATTCACAGTTCCACCTAGCCTCCCCAATTAACTTTGTTGTTCAGTCATTTTCAGTTGTGTCTGACTCCATTTGGGGTTTTCTTGGCAAAGATATTGGAGTGATTTGTCATTTTCTTCTCTAATTTATTTTACAGATGAGAAAACTGAGACAAACAGGGTTAAGTGACTTGCCCAGTGTCACATAGCTAGTTAAGTGTCTGAGGTCACATTTGAACTCAGGTCTTCCTGACTCCAAGGCCAGCGCTCTCTCCACCACACCAGCTACCTAGCACCAAGTAATTAACTAGCAGGAAGTAATGTAGGTACTGGGGGAAAATGCCCTAGAGTTCATTTATTTCTTGCTGGTAAACTGAAGTAAAGCACCATTTATTTAACTGGTTATATTAGTCATATGCCAGTATTCGTTTTTCCTTGCAGTTGAGTCAGTACTCAAATGAAAGATCTCCAAGGAAAACATCTCAAAATGTACCAAGAGGTTTTAGTGATTCATTTAGAGCTTCATTCTCCCTGAGTAAAAACTGACTTAAATCTGAATCAGTATAGCAACAAAAAGATTTTTTAAAGTACAATATGAACAAATGTTACTGTTCAGGGCCATATGTATAGGAGGCAGATGATGGTATAAGATATTATGCCACATGTGTGGTCAAAATCCCATTTGCCCTCCTGTCTGGGTCCAATTTCGCTTCTAGTAGTCATGCTAAAGAGTTGTAATTTAGTATTTGCTAGTCAAGGACAGTGTGGAAAAAGTGCAATCTGTATCCTACATGATTATGATACAAAGTCAAACACCACAGAACAAACACTTATCTCCAAGCACAAAGAATTATGTTGTATTATGCATCTAAAAATTGCAAATCCTGTGTGGTCTTGGAGATGACAAATAATTAATTACAAGGAAAGTGACCTAATTCCATAAGACAAACATTATGGAAATGAAAATATTGATAGCTTGGGCTTAATATAAATTAATATTTTCCTTCATGATGGAAATTATAGAATTATTGCCCTAACAAAGTAATATACACTCAATATCCAAATATGTTGTCAGGATTCTAGGAATTATGAAGAAAATTATAAATCTCTTCATTCCTTTGTTTCTAACTCAGAGTAACACTGTCCTTAACTCATTAATGATATACTAGATTTTCTATACCCTGTGGCTTATGTATTTTTCATTACTCTTCAGCAGTTAGTGAGTTAACCTTGGAGACAGGAAGATGTAAGTTGAAGTTCCATCTCTGACACATCCTGACTCTGTGACTGTGACCAAATCACTTACACTCCCAGTGTTCCAAATAATTCTTGAAGATTATAAGGCCCAGAGCAGGTGTTGATCTTTGTTAATATGGTGCCCTCATCAAGAGTTCTCCTTTCTAAGGAAATCACAGATCTAGTCCTTTCCCTCAATACGGCCAAAAATCTTTCATCACTACGCACTCCATACTTCTTTAAACCTATGAAATGCTTGTACTGGGGGCTTTTTTCTCTGGATGTTCCTGATTAGAGTTTCTTGTACTTTTTTCTAATTATAATGACTCACAATCATATAGTATTGTACACTGAACAAAGTCCCTTCCTCACAACCTTTTTAGAAAGTATTAATTTTGTTATCCCCATTTAATGTATAAAAACCTGAAATTCAGAATTAGTAAATGACTTATCCACTATCACCCAGATATTAAATAGTGGAACTTGAATTTGAACCCAGGTCTTTTGACTCCTGTTATAGTAATGTAAATTTTTAAGATCTTCCCTGCCCCTAAGCTTAAGTGCACCTGGGGCCTGTGGTGGGAGGCTTGTTTTTCAGGAGATACTTTGTGATTGGGAAGTGGGTCAAGAGGGTTGTTACATTCTGTGAGCCAGGAGAAGGCTATATAAGCCCTAATGGGAGGCTTTGCTTTGGGGCTCACTTTAAGAAGTGTTGTGTAATTTGACCAGATGAGACTCTGGGCAGCTGTTGAGAGCCCCCCTGGCTTTGAAAACCCAGATGTTGATGCTTCCCTCTCTGGCAACTGTGATTTGGTATGGATGTAATGATTGGACAGTTGGAGGCCTGTCTGCTTGAAATGTTTCTGTCTGTATACTCTGAAGTTTGGGATGCTGACCTTTTCCCCCTGAACTAGGTAAATGATATGTTTGATTGATTAAAGCAAGATTGTTAACCCATTTTGAATTGCTTTCCTTTAGAGAAGCAGATCTAAGAACCTGTGTTGGCAGCCACCCTGGGGACCCTGGGGTGCTTGCCACTACAACTCCTAAGTCCAATTATGTCTCCATCATACAAGACTTTTAGTTTGCATCTCTTAATTCTTAAAATGAATTATTGTTTGATAGAATAGATATGGAACATTCTCTAATATCAGCCAGAATTTGTCAGTGTATATATTATACTCTGATTAGGCATGTTCAGAAATGGTAAGGGTCCTGGGAAAGGGAATACCTGAAGGTGACCTGAAAACATTAAAAGGAACCTCCAATGTTGTCCAACTATTGGGAGAATTGGTAAAGTAAATTAATTTCAGGACTTGGTGTGCATGCATGCATGTGTGTGTGTGTGTGTGTGTGTGTGTGTGTGTGTGTGTGTATGTATGTGTGTTCCTTTGGGGGTGGGGAAGGTTTCACTAACTTGGCCATGATACTCCTCAGGTGGTAGAACAGAATTTCTTCTCTAAAATTGTCCAGAAGAGACATTGTAGATATTCAGTATATTCCCTTGCCCATAGTGGGCTACTGTAATGATAAAGAAGACTGTATGTAAGAAAGGTACCTCAGGTCTTTGGAGGAAGGTTTCATTGTAAATCCAAGTATTATTAAATCTAATGTTTTGAGAACTTAAAACTACCATGAAAAACTTCTAACATTTAAGGCAAAACAACTTTCACAAAACAAGACTGAATAATAAGAATTTCAGCAACTAACACTAAGTCCTTTTTAAGGGTTCAGACTAGCACACAAAGATCAGCCATAAAGGGATGTTTCACCAAGAGATGCACCAAATTGGATGATCACTCAAAAAACTCAGCTTCTATTTTGCCTTGGTCTTCCATAGCTTTCCATTGAAACCTTGGGTTAATTCTGATGCTTTGACCTCAGCCTACCTTCTGTTCCTCTCTACTAAATCCATCCAATGGTTAATTCTGATGCTTTGCCCATATTGTGTTCCTCTATACCAAATCCAATATACTGGACTAAGGCTTAAAAACCTCAGGTCCCACTCCCACTGTTACACTCTTCCTTCTGATACTGTTAACCCACAATTTTTTATATTGATTACAGCTTGCTTCTATCCCCTTTTGATGCTATTACCTGGCAATCTCCTTCTCTGTATAATCTACATCTGGGGTCTTTTCTCTTCCCTTTCCCTTCCCATCCCTTTCCTCCCCCTTCTGTTCCTTTTCCCTTCCCTCTCTTCCTTCTATTCCTCACTCCCCCCTTTGTCTCTCCACCTCACTTCTTTCCTAAGATCCTTGCTCAGATGATTGTCCAAATGAATAGTGACTATAATAACTTTCCTTCATACAATCAGGTTCTGCCTCATGTAAGTTTATTCTTACTGGTCAGCAGGATCAATTTTCCAAGCCTATTACCAGGAGACGTTATCTCCTTTTCTAGTATCAACTTTTTCCATTTTTCTTTCCTTTTATATTTTTCTATGAAATTCCTAGTCTATATAACATAGTCATTTTAGAGCCCCTCTCATACATTTACCCTCCTCTCTTACCTCACTCAGACTTTTGATTAGTCTTTAATGAAGTCATTAAATCAATGCTTGTAAGAAGTTCCTTAAATTTGCTCTTCTTTCCTTATGAAAGTTCTTAGGCAATATAAATATATTTAAAGAACTCACCATTTGTATTATCCTGACAAGATTTCTATGTGCTCCTTTCATTTTCAGGTTAATTTTCTTTGAACTTTTGTTTACTGCTATGAGTCACTGTTTATTTCTTGAATGTCTACTAAATGCTCCATACAATCCCCTCTGCTGAGTATTCTGTGGGGGGAGGAGGACATGGAGAAGAAATAGAAGGCAATACTTCAATGCATTCATGAGCTCATAAATGAGCATTCCTTTCATAAGTGCAAACCACCCACATCTGCTCGTATCTAATTCTTGTCCATGTTCCCCCACAAATTTTCTATGGAGGATCTCTTCAGTGTTCCAGAAGCCTTCCTCCAAGACTTCTCACATTTTCAAGTACTAGGACAGCTCCTAGAATAGCATCAAATTATTCCTCACTCCACTCCATATCCTGAGTACCTCATTTTCTGATCACATCTGGAGGACAGATAGCTCTTATAATACTTCTTACATGATAACATATTATAGCCTGCCTATGCCCACCATGCAACTTTTCATTGCCCTTTTGGTCACCTACAGTTACGACACTTTGGAGACTAATATTCTATGATTGATAACCATATGGTACCATTAGAGAGCACTGGCATTTTTAAAAATGATAAGGTTTTGTAAGTTAAAAAAAAGATCATGAAGAAGTTTCTCTTAGAATATAAGCTCTTTATGAATAGGGATTGTTCAGTTCTTTGTTTTTGAATCCCCAGGATATAGCACAGAGCCTGGAACATGGGAGATGCTCAATAAATGCTCAGTGAATAATTGGTTGATGGATTAGGGTTTTTATTTGTCTGTTTGTTTTGCTATAGTAAAAGTGATAGAAGAGATACAAAGTATAGAAAAGACATGATTTTCACCCTTGTGGAGTTGAAAAGTCTACTATGACACAAACACAGAGAACTACAATATATAATAGTATATGCCATATGCGTTACAGAGTAGCAAGACAAAGTACTATGTGAGGACCAAAGAGGAAACTTGTAGGGTGGGGACTGGGGATTAAGGAATACTTCCTGGAGGTGCAGATATCTAAATACAGCTTGAAAGACTCATAAGATGAAATAATGCACTGGCCCTGGAGTCAAGAGGACCTGAGTTCAAATCCAGCCTCAGACACAACACAAAAACTAGCCATGTGACCTTAGGTAAGTTACTTAACCCTAATTTGCCTTCCAAAAAGCAAAAAAAAAAAAAGACACAAGATTTCAAGAGGCAAAGAGAAGTAAGGACATTCATTCATAATAAATAGCATAGGTAGGTAGTGAGGAGAAAAAAATCACAGAGTGTGTTCCTCATATGCAGTCTGGAATTGTGCCGGAAAATATATGATTAGGAATTAGGAAGATTTGGGTTTTAGTTCTGCCACTGATATATACTAGCTATGTGCCCTTGGACAGGTTACTTAAATTCTTAAAGCCTCAGTTTACTGATCTGTTTTTGTGGTTCTGCCTTCCCACCCTCTTGAAGACTTCAAGCAAAGGCAGATGAAAAGTGTTGAGCCTGTTACAGGAGGGTTTCTTGTTCAAATACAGGTTAAACTCAAGGGTCCAGGGTTCCCTTCAACTCTTAGATTATGTGTTTTCCTTTACTTTTAAAAAATTTATTTACTTTTAGTTTACAACATTCAGTTCCACAATCCCTTGAGTTTCAAAATTTTTCCCCTTCCCTCTCCCCTGTGGTGGCATGCAATCAAATATAGGATATACAAATACCTTCACATTAAACATTAGTCAAGTTATAAAGAAGGATTATAACCAATGGAGTGAACAAGGAGAAAAAAAGAAACAAAACAAAACAAAAAAGAGAAAGAATGCAAGTAGTTTGCTTCAATCTGCATTCAGACTATGTTCTTTCTCTGGATGTGGATATTAGATTATGTATTTTGTGATAGAATATATTCCAATTTATCTGGAGCATAAACTATGTGGAGAGCAGCAGTGTGAGACATGGATGAAAGATAGAATGACCCCAATTATAGAAGACTTGAATGGCAAATAAAGGAATACAAACATTATTCAGTCAATGAAGTTTTTTGAGCAGAGGAATAACATGGATAGATCTGTGCAAAAAGAAGATTCACTTGGAAACAGTGTGAAGCACTGGTAGAGAGTTGAAAAAAGAATACCAGTTGAGAGGCTAATGATACAGTCTTAAGAGAAGGTAACGACTGGTACTAGGGTGGTAATAGTGGGAAGAGAGAGGAAGGTGATAATAAAGAGATGTAGCAGAAGCAGAATCAATAGAACTTGGTAAACAACTTGGTAAAGGTGAGGAATATGATAAAGTCAAAAATAACTTCAAGATGTTGGTTGGATATGGCAGACTGTGAACAATGGAGCCACCATGACACTGTGAAGTTTGGTGGAATATTCAGGTAACAATATCCTTTAATTAGTTGGAGATGCAAGACTAGAGCTCAGAGGAAAGATCAAGGCTAGAAATTGAGATTTAGTAGTCATCTACATGGAGGCAGTCACTGAAGTTGTGGAAATGAATGGAGATTGCCAATGGAAAGATATTTCAAGAGAGAAAAGAAAAGGACCAACTGGGGGAATACCTATATTAAGGAATTGGGAAATAGAATAAGAATTCAAACATGTAATTTGAGAGAAGTAGTTTAAAAGAAAAGAAAAACAAGAGAACACAGAGTTTCTGAAGTCAAGGAGAGAAAGAACATCCTGAAGGAAGACATAGTCAACAATGGTAAATGCCATCAAACTGTCAGAGGATAAGGAATGAATAAATGAATATAAAGCATTTACTAAGCTTTACTATCTGCCAAACAATATGAATGGGGAAAAGGCCCTTTGGCTTGACTATTAGAAAGTCATTAGTGACCTCTGAAAGGCAAGTTTCAGAATAATGCACTCAGAAGCAATATTGCAAGAAGTTGAGGAGAGAGGAAGTGATGAAGAAGTATCAGCAATTATTTTAAGAATTTGGGCAATAGGGGCAGCTAGGTGGCGCAGTGAGTAAGAGCACCGGCCCAGAGTCAGGAGGACCCAGTATCGGTCCAGGCCTCAGAAAATGAGCACCCACATATAAATGATGACTGGTCGTATAACCTTGAGCAAGTTATTTAACCCCAATTGCTTAAAAAAAAAAGAATTTGGACAATAAAAGGAAAAATGAGTGGGATGGTAGCTGGATAAGATAGAAAAATATTTATTAGAATTATTATAGAACTGAGAATTTTGTAAACAGAAAGGAAAGGCATGATGCATTGAGATTGAACATCTGTCAAA
The DNA here is from genome assembly GCA_011680675.1 of Gymnobelideus leadbeateri. Taxonomy (NCBI): domain Eukaryota; kingdom Metazoa; phylum Chordata; class Mammalia; order Diprotodontia; family Petauridae; genus Gymnobelideus; species Gymnobelideus leadbeateri. Next base: position 260,427 of record WOXC01006769.1, read on the forward strand.
GAGGAGTTAATTGCTGAAGGAAGGAGATACTGGAGGAGGAGAAAGGAAATGGGACCAAGAACAACAGGAAAAAGGAAGAGCAACAGAGAAATATTTTCTTTTGGGTGCAGAAAGAAGAGGGAAAGAGAAAAGGTATGTGAGAGAAGGACTTGAGTTAAGAAGGAAATGTTAAGATTTAAAGGGTTGGGGTGGCTAGGTGGCACAGTGAGTAGAGCGTTGGCCCTGGAGTCAGAAGGACCTGAGTTCAGATCCGGCCTCAGACACTTAATGCACACACAAATATAAAAACCTAGCTGTGTGGTACCCCAATTGCCCTCAAAAAAAAAAGATTTAAAGGGTTTAGGGAATTATGAATGTAAGAGATTGAATTTGGGAAGGGGAAACTGGAGTTGGTAAAGTTGATATGAGGAGAAGGTAAAGGAGGAAAGGGCTTAAGCTAAACACCACCACCTACAACAAAAACCAAAAACCCAAGGCTAGAGATGAAGGGAAAGGATTCAAGATGAATAAAAGGAAGGATCCAAAAAGAGAAAAGGGAGAAGGACGTTGGTAAAGGAAGATAACAGTAATTGGTAGGACAAGGTAAGAGGCTGGTTAGAAAAGAGAAATAAAGTCAGATAAGACTGTCAAGTTGCAAAGTGAGAAAGTGCTAATGAGATGATAATGAGATGAAAAAAAAAAGTGAGAAGGGAAGAGATAGTTCTGGGGTTCAAAGCTGCAGTGCCACCAAAGCTAGCCAGAGGAGCTACTGGGGAAAAAACAAAAGTGAGGATCTCAGCTTGGCAAGTATGGGGAGCAAGGAAGCCACAGGGACTTAAATAGAATATATAATATCCCCATTTCTGCCACAACAAAAAGACTGTTACATACACTCAAAATTCACGGAGGCTGTTCTCATGCAGCAATTAGTGTTAAATAGATATACTTCATTGAGGAAATCTAGCAACCAGAATAGGGCAGAAGAAGGTCAATAGAGACAAAACTGCAATCACTGATTATTATTACATAATCACAATCAATAATAATTAATTATTACACAGATTATTTGGACACATGGAATAAAGAGATTAATTTGTGGGACAGGTCATTGGCTTGGCACCAATGTATATTATAGGAGTGATAAGAAATTTTGGTAATCTGTACATCTGCAAGAGTTCTATTTCTCTGGCCCAAGCATGGCAGCTAATAATTTCCTTGCTTAAGCTAATTATAATTTCAATCCTGCAAAAGGCAAAAGAATCAAAGATGGAAAATCCTTTTTTTTTAAATCATCAAGAACTGATTTCTGAGTTGGAAATGATGGAGATATCAGGGGAAAGTGACCATTCCATCTAGGAATCTGTGATAGGGAAGAAGAAGCATGCTATTTTCTGATAGAATTCCTAAATTTGAGAAGAACACACTACAAAAGGTTCAGGGAAAAGATAGGCTGTACTCTATGACCTTAAATTATTCTGGAGAAGTCAGTCCAGGAGGAATGAGAAACTTTCAAGAATGGAATTCTGAAGACACAAACGGATATACTTTTTTTTGAGGAAGAAAAGGGAAACCTGTTTAAAGAGATCAATATGGATGCACAGGGAACTCATTTATTAACTCAGATTTGAAAAAGAGATATACAGACAATAGAAGCAAGAGTATGTAATGAAGGATAAATGCAAAAGAATGATATAACCATGGAAGAATTGTGTTAATTAGGAGTGTTAAAGCTCAGAATAAGGGAAGACTTGCAAATGGAAAAAAAAATCAGAGGTTTTTTGTTGTTGTTTTTTTTAAGTATATGAGGCAAAAGAAGGAAACCAAAAAAGGGATATGGCTATTGTTCATGGGGGATTGGATGATAACTGATGACAGCCAGGGGGCTGAGTTGTTCAACTTAATATGGCTTTTATTTTCCCTGTCAAGGAAAATGATCTTTGAGTTGGAAAGGACAGAGCAACAGAAAACAACTCATCCTTGGGTACTGAAAGAACCTGATAAAATTGCCAATATATAAGTGGTCTTTAAAACACCGTGGAGAGATATTAAAGAACTGGAAATAATTAAATGTCTAAATTGTCTTTTTTTCCTTTTTGGAGGGCAATTGGGGTTAAGTGACTTGCCCAAGGTCAAATGGCTAGTTTTTGTGTTAAGTGTCTGAGGCTGGATTTGAATTCAGGTACTCATGACTCCAGGGCTGATGCTCTATTCACTGTGACACTTAGCTGCCCCCCTCCCCAATTTTCAAAAGAGAGAACAGAATCAACTCTGCAAACTATGGACCAGGGAGCTTGAACTAGATTCCTAACAAAATTGTTTAAAAGTTATATTTGTGAATTTTGATTTTAATATAACATTCATTTCTGAAAATATCTCTCTACCACTGCTATGTCTATTACCACATGAGCCTTCCTATGTGACAAAGACTAAAAAACGTTGAGCAAAATCAATCAACACATTGACCATACCTGAAAGTTTATACAACATCTCACATCTACTGTTCTTCACTTCTTCTAAAGGAGAAGATATATTCTTCTCTCTTCAGTGGAGCAAAACCTGTTATTATGGTAGCATCCTGTTCAGGTTCATTTTATTGCTCTTTTGATTTATCCTGAAGGCTTGAAGTTGAAGACTTGAGCTCCCTGAAGTCATAGAATATGTTGTTTTTATCCCTACTGTGAATACATCCCCTATCACAATACTAGGCACTTAATAAATGCTTGCTGAATGATTGACACATGATTTTCTGGTTCTACTTATATTAGTCTGTCAGGTCATATGCCTTGCCATGTTTCTATGGCTTCCTCATATTTTTTTTTATTTTTAATGGCACAATAATATTCCATTACATCATATACCACCACTTTCTTAGTCATTGGCCAAATGAATGATGAGAACCCAATGTATTTCTAGTTGTTTGCTGCTACAAAATTTTAAAATTCTGTGATTCTGTGAAAAATGCTACTATAAACATTTTTGCATATATGGGCCTAGAATGTATTCTCAAAGGGTGAGTTAGTGTACACCTAGAAAAGGAAGAGGTGATCACAAAGAATCAGCATGGTTTCATCATGAATGGGTCATACCAGACTAATTCTATTTCCCTTTTTCTTTTTGACAGGGTTACTTGATGAGTAGACTGGCTGTAGATGAAGTTTTGTATTAAGCTCAAGAATAGGGGATAGATGCTACTTCCAATTTATCCTCTATCTATCTTGTTCAATTTATATGTTGTCTTCTCCATTAGACTCCTAAGGGCAGGAACTATTTATTTTTAACTTTCTTTGTATTCCTAGTACTTGGCATTGTTCCTGGAATGAGGTAGGTGCTTAATAAATGCTAGCTGACTGATGTTACAGTCAGATAGATTAAAAACTGGCTGAATGGCCAAGCTTAAATAAGGTAAAGGTTTTATATTAACACTAATGGAGTGCCTAAGTGATCTGTACTGGACCCAGAGATTGTTTGACCTTTTTTATCAATGATTTGGATAAAGATGAAAATGGCAGGCATACCAAAATTCTGATGACAAAAAGCTTGGAGAGAAAACTAACAAGTTGAATGAGAAAGTCAGGGTCCAAAAAGATCTCAACAGACTAGAATACTAGGCTGAGTCTAATAAGATGAGATTTAAAAGCCATAGGCTTACACTTCTGTTCAAAATGTTAGTTTCATGAATTCAAGACAAGGGAGATGTGGCTAGTCAATGACTCTTCTGAAAAAAAAAAATCTGGGGGATTTAGTGGACCACAAGCCTGAAATGAATCAACAATCTGATATTTGAATATTTCAGTGGGTTGGTGATCTCACTAATGTGGGCATTCCCCCATGGGGCAGAAGGCAACCCATCCAAATTCTAAGAACTGATTGAACATTAAGTATGTGGTATTTTCTATCTTCAACTCATTTTAATTAATTATGATTCAATCAAATTCAAAGCAAAAGGAATTCCAAACATTTATTAGCTGCTTTCTGTGAGTAGAACACCATGCTAGGCAACAGAAGTACACACTTTAGAATAAGAGTAATTCTGTCCCTACATCTCTCAGTCCTTTAAATTGCCTTATTTTCTCTCACTTCAAAGCTTGTTTCTCTTAATTAGTATATAAAATAGTATTTGAATGTTTTCTGAAGAGGTTCATACAGTAATCCCAAAAAGAAATGTAGGAATGAAGTCAATAGTTTCCTTGGCATCCAGAAAATTAGATAGAACATCGTATTAGTTCTTACACTTACAGCTGCCATCTTAGATACATCTATTTTTTACTATATTTAATAAATCAGCAAATATTTGTTTGGTGTCTACTGTGTGCTAAACACTCTACTGGACACTGCATTTATTACTTCAGATTTAATTCAACACTTGCTAAAGCCTGCCGGGCTCTTGAAATAAATGAAAAGAAGTGTTTCTCACAGTAATTGCCTTAAATGTTAAATTAATTTCTGATGGAAAAAAAGAAAGTATGCTAGTGGACTGTGGATACTTGGGACAGAGGAAAAAAAAACTTATGGAGGACATGATAACCAATGTCTAATATTTGAAGGGTTGTCACATGTGGAATACTTAGATTTGTTCTCTCTGGACCCTGGGAGCAGAGCAAGGAGAAATGAGTGGAAGGTACAAAGAGGCAGATTTGTCCTTGACATAAGTAAGCTTTCCAAAAATTAGAGCAATGCAAAAGTGGGATGTAAGGCCTGCAGAGGTCATAGAATAGTAGATTTAGAGATGGAAGAGATGGGACTAAATGTCTACCTTCCTCACTTTACAGTTGAGGAAACTGAGGTCCAGAGAGATGTGACTTGCCCAAGGTCACATAGAGTAAGCAGCAGGTATTGGCTTCCCCAATCCCAGAGGATCTCAAATGGATGGTGGAATCACCACTTGTTAGAGATCTGATAGACAGCAACCTCTTTCAGATACAGACTGGACGATAGTTTCAAGGTCCTTTGTAATTCTGTGATTCTGTAATTTGACAAAAAGTTCACAGAATAAGAGCAGTACTGGGACATGCCAAACATGTTGTCAAAACAAATGTTGAAAAAAATCACAGCTAATTGAAGAGAAGTGGTGAAAGGAACGATACTGGTAACATAAGGAATGCAAGCTGGACTTTCTTGACCTTTTTAAAAAAAATGCTTCCAAACTTCACCAACATCTCTTCTGAGTTTATTCAGAGGTTTATCTTCTGCCAGTGAGTCAGTCCATAAGCATTCACAAAGTTCCCAGGAGGTACAGAACACTAAACTTGGCTGAGCAATTTTTAAAAAAATATAGAACGCTAGTTTCTTCTACAGGGTGGGCAGAGCCTTACCCCCTTTTCTTTCCTTAAAGGGTGATAGATAGCCTTTCTCATTCCAAGGGTTCCAGGCAACCTCACAATGGGCTTACATTTCCTAAGCAGCAGTTAAAATAAAAACCTCTCAGAAAACAGGATGGTAACACGGAACAGAGGCTGATCTGCCAGTACAGTGAGCCCCAGGAATGTTCTTTTCGTGTGACCCTCGACTCCCAGGGAAAGCATGAATAAAGAAAGCCACAGTACAAGATTTGTGCTTCAGATGCTCTCACAGCTCAACCTTGTCAGCTCCATTTGCCCAATTTAACTGAAATGAGGAAAACAAACTACAGTCTTGACTGAAAGAGGCTTGTAGAAAGAGGCCCATAACAAACTTCTTTATTTAGCTCTGAAACACATTCCTTAAATACAGGTAACTTTTAGCATCCAAAGGGAAAATGAGAATAGGATCTTACTTATTTTCTCTCTGTATCCCTGGGGTATCAAGATGCATTTACTTTATTTTTGTAGTAGTCCTGAGGTTAATGCTTTCAAGGGTTTCAATAATTGAAATCATTTTAAAACTTTAGGATAATTGTAGCTTTTAAGCTGTTACTTCATGCCTAATGTTCAACATTGTTCTAACCTTCCTCCATAGTCAATGGTAAAGTTTTTAGTTCTGTCTTTAACACCACACGGACATTCTATCATTTAACTAGTGACAGTATGTGACAGGACCTCTGGTTTCTGGATCAGGGTCCTTTGCTCCTATGTTAATATCACAATTTCCTCCTCCCCCCAACCCACCTCACAGTCAAGTAGCAGAAGGACCTGTACTGTTCTATGATTGCTCATAAGCCTGTATCACATTTCCAAACGGTGGCAATTTTAAAATGAGAAGCTGTAATGTATTGTGATACTCAAAATACAAATGTTAAGTTCTTGGAAACATCTCTATTTCATCATTTGTGTTATAATTGCTTCCCATTTAAAATAATTCTTTAAATCTGGTCTTAAGAGTTAACACTTCATTAATCCTTTAATGGAGCTATATTTATACCTCTGAAATAGTTTCTGGATATTACTACAAAATGAAAAAAAAATCAGTCAACTCAATTTGCTTTTGAAAGACTTGTTTCAAAACATGGGTTGCTTTTTTTTTTTTTTTGGAAGGGAGGGGTAACATTATGGTTTCCTTCTTACAAAAAACTTTCTGATCTTTTAAAAGGTTTTGCTTCGTGGGAGGAGAACGGCCCAGAAAAACAGACTTGAAACGTGGACATTTTCAAAATTCTCCCTTTCGGTGTACCTAGAAGGGGTGGGTGGATACCCCTCCTAACTCAGGCTCTCCACACACAAATCGACAGAAATGTCCTCCTAGTAAGAATGGAGCCACACCCCTTCATCCTGGAGCGAAGCCCTCTTCAGGACAGAAGAGTAAGAAGCAATACCCAGGCAGGAAGGGGCCCTTTTAAGGAGGGGCATATAGACATTGTCTGCAACGATTCAGAGTAGCTACTTATCTATAAATTGGCTAAGACTTTGTAGAGAATGGGCACATCCAGACTGGAGTCTACTTTGTCTAACGGTTTCTGAAGCTGGGCGTTGGAGACGAGCTTCTCCAAGCAACCACCGTCCAGTGATTCATCTCCAGTGATTCACGATCCCCATACACCGCCCCCCCTCCCCCCGCTTCCCATCCGTCGGACTCCAGACGGTCCGATTCCGAACAAAACCCGCAGGGTCCCTAGACACAGAGGGCAGCCCAGCAGGATAAATGAATTCGCAGAAACGAGCCCATCCCTCTTCTTCCGCTAGGCACAAAGGGGAAGTAACAATGCCTGAAGAACTTCATTTTCTGAAGTGCACGCCCCCTTCTCCCTCCTCCCAAATCTCAGGCTCTCTTTCTTTCTTGCTGCTTCCTTCCCTTATGGCCGAAAAATCGCTCTCCCCCCGCCTCTCCTCCCACTTGGCCAGGTTCTCTCTTCACTCTGGTCCTTCCTGGCAAAGTCCTTTTGGCTCCTCAGGCCTCCCTTTCGCCCTTTTGGCAGAAAACCAAGGTGCCCCTCCCACCTCCTCCTACTACGCCCCTTTGGAAGAATTTCCTAGACCTCTCCTCCTTTTCCAATCTCGAATTCCGAGTGGGTCCCCCAACTTCCTCTAAGCTTTCTCCCATTTCTTCAATGTGCCCAAAGGTGGGAATCACCCCCTCCTACAGAGGATAATCAGCAGGATTCCGAGCCCAGCCCCAGAAGTAACGGGATCGGGCTCTCCGCCCAGTTTGGGGGAGCCGGGGGAGGGCTAAGGGCGGCACCCCAGCCCACCCCTACTCCACCCCTCCACACCCCCTCCCCGTTCCCTCCCTACTCTGTCCTTTCTCTCTGGGTCCCCATTGGCTGGCGAGTGACCGGGGATTGGCCAGCTGCAGGGGCCCCCTCCACCGATATAAGAATCGCCAACGAAGCAGGGTCCCGCTCTCTGCCGCTCCAGTCGCCCAGGTCTTGTTGCCTTAGCCTCAGCCAGCACCGCCGCCACCGCCCCTCTCTTCACCGGTCGCTCTCCTCGCAGCAGGCACTGCCCACTAGCCCCACAGCAGCCCTTCAGCCATGTCTACCCGGTCGGTATCCTCATCCTCTTACCGCAGGATGTTCGGCGGCAGCAGCGCGGGCGGGCGGCCCAGCTCCAGCCGCAGCTACGTGACCTCGACCACCCGCTACAGCCTGGGCAGCGCCATCCGCCCGAGTACCACCCGCAGCGTGTACTCCTCCTCCCCGGGCGGCGTGTATGCCACGCGCTCGTCGGCGGTGCGCCTGAGGAGCAGCGCTCCGATCCCCGGGGTGAGGCTGCTCCAGGACTCGGTGGACTTCTCCCTGGCCGACGCCATCAACACCGAGTTCAGGAACACCCGCACCAACGAGAAGGTGGAACTGCAGGAGCTCAATGACCGTTTCGCCAACTACATTGACAAGGTGCGTTTCCTGGAGCAGCAGAACAAGATCCTCCTGGCCGAGCTGGAGCAGCTCAAAGGGCAGGGCAAGTCGCGCCTAGGGGACCTGTACGAGGAGGAGATGCGGGAGCTGCGCCGGCAGGTGGACCAGCTCACCAACGACAAAGCCCGGGTGGAGGTGGAGAGGGACAACCTGGCCGAGGACATCATGCGGCTCCGCGAGAAGTAAGCGTGGCGCTAGCTCGCCGGGATCGGCTTGCCATTATCCATTGTTCCTTTCACCTAGCCGGGGAGGAGGAGGGATGCAGACTGGGGCGCTCCATCCCTGGTCTGCTCTGGGTTGCCACGCCCTTAGGCCTTTGGGCGTGGCGTGGTGGAGGAGAGGGAGCCCGGGCTGGGGAGGGAAGAGACAGGGCACTGGGGTTTGCTAGCTGCTTTCAGGTCGCCCCGCCCTTCATCTCTTGCAGCTTTCCACGACTCCCTCTCTATTCTGCCCAAGCACTGGCCTTAAAAAGTTGTTTACGCTTATCTCCCATCTGTTATCTCTCCCCTTGTTGGAGGCGGGAAAGAATTCCACTAACTTTTCCCCAAGTTTCCTTGCCTCCTTCTTGGAGGATGGCTTGGGGGAAGGAGGCGAAACAAAGGGCAGTGACAACACGGGCTTGGCCACACAGCCGCTCGCCCCTCCGAGTCCCACTTCAATCGGTCCCCAAGGTCCTGCAGCCCCCTCTCCCTTAAAGGATGCCATTGGAAAGAGCCGAAGTTAGCTGTCTATCATTAGAGAATTGGTTCTTTCCCCCGGTGGAGGGAGAAGGGGAGGGTTTGGTGGTTGGGTGTGGCTGCTTGTCCAGCCCAGCTGGCGGTTTCCCACTTCCTCCTTGGTTGATGTGTCACTATTTCAGGTTGCAAGAGGAGATGATGCAGAGAGAGGAAGCTGAGGGCACCTTGCAGTCTTTCAGACAGGTTTGTAGCCTTTCTTCCCCGCTACCTTTTGTCCCTTCCACATGCAATTCTAAAAGTTGATCCTTAACCCTAACTGGGCTTCGAACGGCTTCCAATCTGTTGGCGCAGCCCTCTAGCGGTGGCCAGGTGCCAAATCCGAGCTCCCCAGGAACTGGGGGATTTGTCTGGGTGTCACCAGAGAATACAAAGGCCAGTAATATAATCCTCCTTAGCTTTTAACTTTGTTTCAAGTTTTCAAAGAACGGGACAGTCTTCATTTTTCCCACGCTTTCTGAGACTCAGATTTGAGCAGCCCCAGTTTGAGTGGGATTGCGATTTGCTGAAGTCAAAGAAGTTTGACATCTTTGTATTACATCCAAAACAAAAGAAGCGCAACACGCAGTGGTTCAAAGTATAAAATAAATGTTGTTTTAAGAAGAACTTGCTGTGAATAAATAGAATCAAGACAAACTAGATGAGGGGCGGTAGAGAGGAGGGGGAGTCCTATTGTATAGTAAACTAGACGGAGCATAAAACAAAAGGGCTCCCACCCACAACTACTTTTTTTATCTTATTAGAGTGAAAAGGAGCCATCTGTCCTGCCGGCTATAGGGTATTAGTGGTTTCTGTGGGATTCACTATGGAATGTAGATAGAAGCATTCTGGCAAGAGGGGGCGCCTAGAAGGGAAGAAGAGGAGTCTTTGTGTTCACATGGAAGCTTGCAACAGGCTGCATTCTTACAGAATATGTAATCATTTTTAATTGGAGACAAGTATTTTATAACAAAAAATTATACTTAAACCCAAATGGCACATTAGATAGGATGTTAGAACTTTTAAAAGGACATTAGTCAGAGCTGGTCTTGAAAAGACCCCTCTTCCATCTTTTTGTTTGTAATTTCTGTTTCCAGAAAAGTTTTTTTTTTAAAGGTGCTCTCATAGGTGAGTGGGAAACAGAGCCCTTAAACTTGGGTTTTAAGTGGCATTTTCAAAATAGATGATATACTCCAGAACTTTGAGAAATCTGAGGCTATATTAAGAGAATCAAAAATGAAGGGGCAGCTAGTGAGGTGACCACAGTGGGTAAAGAACCAGCCCTGGAGTCAGGAGGACCTGAGTTCCAATCTAGCCTCACACTTATTAGTTGTGTGACCTTGGGCAAGTCACTTAATTCTAATTGCCTCAAAAAAAAAAGAAAGAAAATTACGTGTAGAATTGTCACCTAGTTTAAACTTCAGGTTAATATATGTACTTTTTAGAGCATACTTTAAGGTCATTATTAGATCAAGTTTTATTTTAGCTTCTCCTGGGTGGAAGTGTCTAGGACATTTAGATACAAGATAAATACATGTGTACATGTATTTATATTTATAAATATATTTATTTTATATTTATATTTATAAATATATTTATATTTATAAATACATTTGTACATGTGTACAAACCTACACACATACAAGTATATACTTACACCAGGATAAACTTTGAAATGTAGAGTAATGAGAAGAGTAAAAGATCTGAAATTAGAAGAGTCAGGTTCAAATCTTGCCTCTATAGTTTCTTGCCTGTGTGATCTGGGGCAAGTGACTTAACCTCCCTCTGTCCCAGTTTCCTCAACTGGAAAGTGAGGGGTTTGAACTAGATGACCTAAAAAGTCCCTCATATCATAAAATAGATCATAAAAGTGGATGAGGAAGGGAGGAGAGAGTAATGCAGTTTCATTTTGAAAGATTGGCAGGAAACAAATGATCTTGAGTGATTTGATCACATTCCATTCACCTGAGTTTGTCAGTATCCCCCTTTACTGATATTTAATGGGATTTTAAAAATGTATAAGTCACAATTTTAAGGTAAAGCTGTCCACCCACCATGTTATGAGTATATTCAGAAACCAAAGTAGATTTGCCAAATTACAAAAGATATGATGACATGTTGTAGAAAAATGGGCTGTTGTCTTTATTCATCCATTTTTGAAGGGTGAGTGGCATTTGTCCTATTCATTTATAAATAGGTGATAGCAAAATCTCAGGACTTAAATGAATTTAAATGGTTTTTTTTTCAGTCCTGTAGAGGGACCCACATGGCCCTTTTTTTGAGGGAACCTGAACTATTTGCCATAACTATTCTCAGAGCTAAACAAAAAGCATTTCTCATTCAAAATTGGATCTTTTTTTTTACTTATAACGGTTACTCAATTGGTTTATTTTTCAATGAGAGTGTTACAAGTGTCTCTGAATTTTGTAGAGTAGAAACTATATGCCAAATATGTCTTAAAGGATAAAATTGAGACATTTCTGAAGGGGAAGGAATAATCCATCTACTTGCAAGATGCATTCTTATTAGGAAATATTGCTATTTACAAATGGAGTTATTAAACCTGTTATGCATTGAAACAAATGAAGGTAAGTCTTCACCAGGCAACAGGAAGATCTCTATATATGAGTTTCTTTTTAAGAGTAAGAATGAGGTTCATTTTAAACAGTCATTTCGAAACAAGTTCTAGTAACTGACTTGACCCAAAGAATGAAAAGGATGCACACACCCTTAAGGTGCTCAGGAAGAGCACATGTAAGTCAGAGACCGAATAAATGCAAAACAAAGGTGAATCAGAGGTGTTTCATTTTTCCTCCCTTGGTTCTTTTCTTGGCAGTGACAATACATATCCAGAGCTAGGTTACTGAAATATCAGACAAAGCTCATAAATCCTTGGAAACAAAGTGGTACCTAAAAATGTATTTCAAAAGAATTAGGGTAGGGCACATTGTTTTGTTTGAATTAGTCATGAAACTTTATGGTTCGATAAGTGCCCCCCTCTCAAAAAATTCAAACCAAACCAAAACAAAAAGATCTTGGGAAAAGATAAACTAGGTGGTCCAATGAACTTGAAGACAGGAAGACCCAAATTCAAATCTAGCCATGCATGTTCAATAGCTGTGGGTCACTTCATCTCTGCTCGCCTCAGTTTCCTTGTCTGTAAAAAAGATAATAAAAATACCTATCTCCCAGAATTGTTAGGATAAAATTAAAAGCACTTTACAGACTTTAAAGTGCTACATAACTAAAGATTGCAAGCTTGAAAAGTAGATAGATCTCATTATTGCCTCTCTGTGGTGCTTTGTTAAATTTACCATTGTCATGTGAAATCCTATCTGAAAAGCTCTGTGGTGTTGAAAAAAAAAAGTTTCCCAAATATTTTTAAACTGAATATAAATGTTACTTCAGTGAAGTTGATAGTGCTGGAACAGCTGCCTGGGACCATTTGGTTTTTATTTGGCATTAAGGGGCCTACGCATCAGTATCACAACTTCCAAACTTTGGGAAGTGCTGGTGGCATTCCAGAGTCCATATGTTTATCCAAAATCCACACACTTTTATAATTGCCATAGTTGGGGTATTTTATCCCAGGATTACTGAACACATTTTCATTATTTCTGAAAATCTCTTAATCTGGAGTTGATGATGGTTCACTCAGATGTGAATTTCCCATGAAAGATTTTATGTTTTTACTTGAGTCCAAGTATATTCAGGAGAAGGTATGGTATGAGGCATCAGAAGATTTATAGGCTTTAAGTGTATTTTAAATTTGGAAGGGAGCTTTTAAGATAATATAGGCACATAATCCAATTTTATAAATGAGAGGAGGATGAGGGAGATTTAAACAACTTGACTGGATAGATCAATGAGCATTTATTGATCACCTGTTGTCTATGCTAGGTGTTGGCAATATAAATAGGGAAGTGATACAGACACAATCCTCAACAACTTTTAACATTCTGTCAGGGGAAACATGCCTATCTATAGGTTTATATGTAATAAGTAAACAAGATAATTGTTTACCTTGGAAGCAGGGAGAGAGGATTTAGAAAAGGCTTCACATAGATGACACTTGAGAGAAGTCCTAAAGAAAACTAGGTGTTCTAAGTAGGAGTAAAGTTGTATTTTAAAAATTACAATTCGGGGAAGCAAACATTGGATTTTGTCATCCAGCACGTCCCTTAAGTGAACAGACTAATAGAATTAGATTAACCCCAATGACTATTTTTCATTTTTTAAACTTTTGTTACCACTTCTGTAATCAAAGATAACTTACATTTATGGAAGTCTTGAAAGTATACTGAGCTCTTTTCTCATACAACAAACCAGAGACTCAGATAATGCTGGTATGATTATCCTCTGTTTACATATGAGGAAACCAAGGCTTGAATGGGAGAATTTACTTTCCTGGGGCCACATTGCTAGTGAGTGAGCTGGGCTATGAATCCAAGTTTTTGCAGTACATGAATGGATAGGAATCCAGTCCTCCCATTCTGTGTCACAGAGATGGAAAAAGATCTCATCTCTGAGATCCAGTTTTATTAGATAATATTCCCAGATGTTTGTGATGAGTTGTGTTGACTCCTACCCTAAAAGCCTGATTTGCTAATGAGCATTTATAACTGCTTCTCAGAACTGTCCTGGAGCATCTATTGAAATAAAGTGTTGGTTGAAACAACAAAATCATTCTTAATAATACATAATGACAAAAGCTAACATTTATATAGCACCTACTATGTGCCAGGCACTGTGCAGTTAAATTTACAAACATTATCTCAGTTATCCTCATAACAACCCTGAGAGGGAGTGCTATTACTAAGTCTGTTTTACAGATGAGGAACTGAGACAAGGAGAGGAAAAGTGACTTGCCCAGGGTCAAACAGGTGATAAGTATCTGAGGGTGCATTTGAACTCAGGTCTTGCTGGCTCCATGCCCAATACTCTCATCTACTATGAACCTAGCCGCCCCATACCTGTCTTAGAATGCTGTACACAATAAACATTATTTGGAAACCAACCAGTAATTTAATATAATTACACACTTAACATCCTGTTAGTACCTTACCTTTAACAGATTATATAAAAATCTTAGTCTAGCCCTTTCTTACAGAGGATAAAGTAAATATCCCTTGGATCTCACCCAAAAACCTTAATATAAAACCATGAAGCTATAAGATTATGTAGGACATGGGTTCCCAAGATCAGTGTCATAGGAAGGCCTGTCAAATCTATTAATTGAAATAATAATATAATTGCCAAAACTCTTTTCTTTTTTAACCAGGATGTTGACAATGCTTCCTTAGCACGTCTAGACCTGGAGCGTAAAGTTGAATCCCTGCAAGAAGAGATTGCTTTCTTGAAGAAACTTCATGATGAGGTAAATGGAGTCCCCTGCCATGCTTGGATGTAGAGTAGTGATGGCATCTGGGATATGGTTGACTCATTCATCCACTCTTTTTTCCAGGAAATCCAAGAACTGCAGGCCCAGATTCAAGAACAACACGTTCAGATAGATGTGGATGTTGCCAAGCCCGACCTCACTGCAGCCCTTCGTGATGTCCGTCAGCAGTACGAAAGTGTGGCTGCCAAGAACCTTCAAGAGGCTGAGGAATGGTACAAGTCCAAAGTAAGAGCATGAACCAGTGTGGTTAGTTACCAAGGAAAAGAATTGTGCTTTGAGGAGACTTGGGTACCTGCCACTGCTCCTTAGCTCCTATAGTGATGCTTAGTCATGGGCAGGACTAGTTCTTTGATCCCAGACATCCATTTTCCATGGAAAGAACTTTATTTTGGTCTTCTGTCAGACTCCCATTATTTTTCAGTAACTTGTCCTGGTTCTCTATTGAAATGGACCCCCCCCCCGCAAATATAGATCCTCAAGATATTTTATTTGAATAAGGTGATCTAATAATACTGAACTAAAAATGTTAGTTAATATCCCTACCTCTACTTCCTCTGACTTGCCTGATAACCTTGTTTTTTAAAGTTTGTATTTCTCATTTAAGTATAAAAATTTAAATTTATTGTTTGTACTGTACTTAGTTTTTGCATTTTCCTGTTAAAGGCTCTTCAGTCCTCCAGATAGAAAGCACCGTGACACACATGGGCTTCAGTAGCTTAAGGAAAAGGTTAACTGGCCATGTATCAAAGTCAAGTTATACAAAACTAGACAGTCTACTTTAAACATATAGAAATGGAACTGAATGATCCAGGGAGGCAGAATGCTTGAATGTCATTTAATTAGGAAGGAATCACCAAGCATTAATGAAGGACCTACTCTAAACCTAGTACTCTTATTAGGCGTGAATGATACAAAAGGTCCCCACCCTTAAGGAGCTTACATGCTGGGAGAGACGATGTGTACATGTCTAGGTCTCTTTATAAAATAAATTTGGTATTTCTTCTTTAACAGTTTGCTGATCTCTCTGAAGCTGCTAATAGGAACAATGACGCCCTGCGCCAGGCTAAGCAAGAATCTAATGAGTACCGAAGACAGGTGCAGTCCCTCACCTGTGAGGTGGATGCCCTTAAAGGAACTGTGAGTAGGACATAGTTTTAAAGGGGTGGGGGGGGACATCACATTTGACCTTAGCTTCCATTTTTTATCTTAAAGTAAACTTGACAGTTTCTCAAAGGAGTATTCTTCATTTATATTTAATATCTCTCATTACCATTTTTTGAAAGGCTTAGTTGAGTAGTAGACTTTCTGTTCTGTTGACATAGTATCCTATATAAAGTTAGCTTGAGTAGCCCGAACCATGAGCAGATTTCAGTTTTCCCATCTATTCCTAATGCATCTAATGGCAAATCTGATCATTATTTACAGTAGAAAAAAGAAGAATAGTGGAGGAATGGAATTTAGAATGAAGAGGTAGAAAATTTTTAATCCAAAACATGTGATGTCAGAATAAATTCGAGTTAATACTGAGTTAGAAATCCATCATCCTATATCTTAGATTAATTTTTCCTAACAAGAAGCAATTTGGTAGTTAACCTCCTTCCCCTCCCTTTCCCCCAAATAAAAATAATATTCTGAGAAAGGTATTTCATTATAGTCTCTGAAGTGGTTTCAGCTTGTTGGGTGAAAATCTCAATGTTTGTGCTTGAAAATAGCTGCATAGCTTTCTGCAATGTGAAGAGACTATTAAGATTAAGCCCAAAAGCTATCAACTGGGAATCCTAGTGTATCTCTGTGGATTAATATTAAAGGCCTTTATCAATTCTTGCAGAATGAATCCCTGGAACGCCAGATGCGTGAAATGGAGGAGAACTTTGCAGTTGAAGCTGCTAACTACCAAGACACTATTGGCCGCCTGCAGGACGAAATCCAGAACATGAAGGAAGAAATGGCCCGTCACCTTCGTGAATATCAGGACCTGCTGAATGTCAAGATGGCCCTTGATATTGAGATCGCCACCTACAGGAAGCTGCTGGAAGGAGAAGAGAGCAGGTAGAGAAAGTCAATCTGTGTGCATGGACTGACTTCCCTAGTTTAGAACAATGGGTGTGTTTCTAGGGCGGGGAAATCGCAGCCACATGCAACAAAGATTTAAAGGAATCCTTTGTGAGCCTTTGGAAAGTGAAGCCCTTTTGTAAAGTGAACCCCTCCTAGAAGTATGGTTTTCCCTAAAGCCTGTGTTCATATAGAGCCATTCCCTGTCATTGAAGTTGCTGTAACATGACTCTTCTCCTGCTTTATTTTCTTACAGAATTGCTCTGCCTCTTCCCAATTTCTCTTCCCTGAATCTGAGGGGTAAGTACTTGGCCTTTCATTTATAAAGAAGTCAGCATCTCCTAACCATTGAGCCATTTTGTTTTCTGGGAAAGGTCAATCCTTTGTTAGAATGGATCTGATAATGTCGTGGCAGTGCAAGTTCTATTAAATGTCCACAGTCTGTGACTGTTTATTTTCTGGATGAATGTACATCAAAGGCCTAAATGGGAGATGCTCAATCCCAAACCACCTTCTTACCCTCTTAATGACACCATGCTTTAAACACAGAGGTTTTAAAAATCAGCATAAGGCTCTTAAAGCACAACTCAAGCTTTTAGACTTCTTAGTGGTGAATCATTAAATTGAACAGCTCTAAAGGAAGTTTCATAACTCCGCAATTAAAATTCTTACATTGCATTTGAATTTCATTTTCTCGATCCTGTGTGTGATCTCTCCTCAGAAACCAACCTTGACTCACACCCTATGGTTGACACCCATTCAAAGAGAACACTCCTGATTAAGACTGTTGAAACTAGAGATGGACAGGTTGGTATCCCCTGAATTAAGGGAATGGGTGAGTTAAGGGAGGAACCAAAATTCTTAAAAGTCGTACTGTTACCTAGATATACCCAGGTTATACATTTACAGTCAGATTCTAAAGAGTGACTCCAAGTCTCATCTCCCCCTATCCCAAACACTCAACCAGTTCATTAAGTGGCATCTGAAGGTATGGTGGGACTCTTCTTGCCCTGCAATTAATCTGCATTTGCCAAGATGGCTAATTAAAAATGGAAATAAGTGAGACAGAGTTAGGATGCTTCAGGGTCCCCTTGACCTTGATCCATCTTGACTCCATGTGTACTTTCAGTTGTTAAAATACCACCTTTTAAAACTGGGGTTTTCAGCCAGCCATAACTGATGAGATGAAATTAGAGTAGCTGAAGGCTTTGAAGGAGTGATCTTGACTTCTGTATTGCATTTGTGAAAATCTACTGCAGGAGCTGAAGCATGAAGAAAGGTGGATTAGGGAGCCATAGTTTGGTTTCTCCTGGCAAAATGCAGTTAATAACACAGCTGGACTACGGCAAATCGGCTCCTCCCTGCACCTACCCTGTGGTGCCAGGATGTGCTGCCAGCCAGTCTCTTGACACCTTGCAGTTTGCCGAATTAAGATCAGGGGACTAGAGGCAATCTCCAAGTGAAATGAACTGTTCAAACACTTACACGTGTTTGATGGTTGAGTTGTATTTGAAGAAAGGGAAGGTAAACAAGAACACCAAAGTGTCCGACTTACATATTTTCCCATGTGCTTTTGAGCTACTGATGAGCATCTATCAGAACCACCATAAAAATATCCATCTATATTCTTGCTCATCTAAGTGTTTAACACTCCATGAAAAGCATATGTAAATAGGCCAAAAGTATTTTACTCCCATTTACAGTCTCTACTGCATGTAACCAAGCTTGAAATACAACCCAACAGCTGGAGGAGTCCCTCCGGAAAATGCATTTTAGAAGTGATAACAGGGGTGGCTAGGTGGCACAGTGAATAGAGCACTAGCCTTGGAGTCAGGAGCACCTGAGTTCAAATCCAGCCTCAGACACTTAACACTTACTAGCCATGTGACCTTGGGCAAGTCACTTAACCCTAACTGCCCTTCCAAAAAGCAAAAAAAAAAAAAAAGTGATAACATTATGATACCTTTTATGGCCAACAAAAAGATTCTTTTCAAAATGGATTTTTTTCAATGTCAGCTCAACTCTCTATTCTTTAATGCCATTCAGTTACCTTCCCAAGTTTATTGGGGGTGGGGGGAAAGGGATTATGAACATCAAGCCCATTTTATTACAGAGGATTTTAAGGTTTGAGATACTGGTGCTAAATCTAAATTGTATTTCGAGTTTTAAACTTTTCTTCCTTTAAAAAAAACAAACAGGTCATCAATGAAACTTCTCAACACCATGATGATCTGGAATGAAGAGTATGGGCTGACTGCAGTAGAATCTTACCAGCAAGAAAAAAAGAAAATTCCATATGTTAAAGAAACAGCTTTTAAGTGCCTTTCTGCAGTTTTCCAAGAGCGCAAGATAGATTTGGATAGCTATAACGGCATAGGCTTTAGTTCTCATGAACTGACCCTCGTAAAAGATTTAGAAAGTTTACAACAAAATCTAGTTTACAATGATATCTTGTGCTATCATACTTTTTTAAGAAGTGTTTTTGAATACCATAAAACTGCTTTTTATTTCCAGCCAGTGTCTGACCAACCTATTATTGCTTCAATAAATCTTTGGAAAATATGGTTTCCACTCTTGTCTTTCTTTTTAAAAAATAAGACATTGCTTAAAATGTGTGTCATTTTAGATTGGAATTTTGCCACGATTTTCTGCTTCTTTGCATTGGTAACTGTTTTCCTGATGGTTTCTTTAGTTTAAGAGTATATTTTCATAGTAGGGAAGGCCTTAGCATTTCCCTTTCTCCATCCTGTCCCTCATCCTCAGAAAGAGCAAACAAAAGTTGGGCACTGAATCAGAGTCTGATATTTGGACAATATACTTAAGGTCTAGATAGAACATGATATTAACAACAGCAGAAAATCATCTATATGCTAGTCACAATGGAATGAAAAACCAAATGATAAAATCTCTGACCTAAAGAAGAACATTCTTATGAGGGAGACAATATGTATATATGAGTACATACAAAATAAATCTATATTTTGCTGTGGTCAAACAATTCAACCATTTAACTGACAACTACAAAGAATAATTTATCATCTATGCTGTGTCTGATAATGGGGAATGCTTTGGAAGGATGGTGGTCTTTTTTTTTTTCAACCATGTGAATGAGCCCTGTTTATCACTGGTTTTCAATCACTGAGATTTTCCAAGATCATTAAATAATTTAATAAATGGAAAGTAATGCCATCCTCATCATGCAGGCAACTCTTCAGATCTAGAGTGAAATAAAATATGAAAATCAGTTTACTGAAATAATCTAGATCCCACATATAATTTCATGGGTAAAAAGAAAGCCTCTGAATTTAAAAACATGCCCAAAGCATTATAAAAGTATGCATACCACCAGTATGTCTGTACCTCAAAGAGATAAAAGGAAAAGGAGCCAAATATACAAAAATGTTTAAAGCAGCTCTTTTTATGGTGGAAAAGAATTGGAAATTGAGGGAATGCCCATCAATTGGGGAATGATTGAACAAGTTATGGTACATGACTGGGATGGAATATTATTGTGCTATAAGAAACAATGAGCAGGATGTTTTCAGAAAAACTTGGGAAGACATAAAGTGAGCAGAACCAGGAGAACATGGCACTCAGTAATAGCAGCATTGTGCAATGATGGCTGTGAATGCCTTAACTGTTCTCAGCAATACAATGATCCAAGACAATTCTTAAGGACTCATGATAAAAATACTCTCCACCTCCTGAGAAATAACTCACTGAGTCTGAATGCAGATTGAAGCATTATTTTTTTAACTTTATTATTCTTTGGGTTTTTTTGTTTGTTGGGCTACATCTTTTTTTGCGACACAGCTATTATGGAGATGTTTTGCAAGATATATATATATAATTATATATGCATATATTATATATAATTATATATGTATATGTTATATAGATAATTATGCATGTATATATTTTATATATATATAATTGATATCAAATTGCTTGCCTTCTGGAGCAGAGAGAGGGAAAGGAACATAACATGGAACTCAATTTTTTAGAAAATTAATGTTACATTTTTTGTTTATATGTAATTGAGGAAGAAAATGAAAAAAGGAAAGCATTTTAAAATTCCGATTCTTAAATGAGGACAACTAATGAGGTGAAAATACAGTAGTTGAGTTTTTGTTGTTGTTGTTGTTGCCTCTGCTTTGTTGATAGCAATGAGCTAATTGACGGTAGCTGCTGGAGCATGAAAAAATGGGAAGGGGATATAGCCTACCTTCTATTAACAAGAGACAGTCAAAATGCCATTGTTGCAATAATTAGCACCTAGGCAAATTAACTACTGGCTGCTGTGGGTGTTGATGTGTGAAATATGCATGCCTTTCTGTCTTCCCCTTTTCTTAGAGGGTAGTTTGGTTTTTTAAATTTTTGAAGCTGATGATTTTCAGATAAGTAATTCAGCAGTTTAATGTAACTGAATTGTAAACTTATTTGCATGCCTCCTCCAGGGAACCAGTTATTTTCCAAATAATGTAATAAATCTCCTGCAAAATGATCTTACACTGTCTACTACATGGTTTACTAGGTTCTAGAAGCAAAGCCCTCTTTGTTCAAACAGAAGAAATTTCAAATGCCCCAAATCTTCATGTTCACCTCAAGTGACCTAACTTGATGTCCTGGGTCTGCACCCCACTGTTTTGAAAAATTGAGTAATTCTGACAATCAAGCATTTACTCTGAGTACCAGATAGTACCAAGGCTTGGAGTGGATATGCAAAAAGGCAAAGGTATGTTCTGTCCAAAGACCTGACAGTCTAATGGGGCAGGCAGGGCTGACAACTGTAACAAACAATTAAATTTATAGTATTTCAACAAGTGCAATAGGAATTCATCAATGGAGATGGCTTAGAACTGTCAGGGATTCCTGAGAGCAAGTAAGGACCTAGTGGAAAAGAGAAGGGAAGGCATTACAAGAAAAAACAAAAGGAAGACTCTCAAAGTGACCCTGGATGTGACACTAATAAGCCTGGGCATCTATCTTGAAACTCTTGGCAATGCCTACAATCCTGGAATTTTGTTTAGGATTAGAGATGTAGAGTGGGGAGAGATTATCTCATCCGAACTCTCCTCTTTTAAGAATGAGGACATGGGAGACCCAGAGAGATTAAGTGATCCGGCCAAGATCACAGAGGCAGGAAATGGTAGAGTCTGGGCTCCAAACCCAGGCTATCTGATTCCTTTAATCTTACCATACTGTCTGTAGAGTTGATAACTTATATATGCTGTTAGAGGCAGATTCACAAGGATGAATGACTTATCCTTCAAGTACAAGGGCAACCCTTTGGAAGCCTTTGCTTCATTAATGGACCTGTGATCTTATTAGTGTAGGTACTCCGTAGGGGCACTGATGCATCCATATATTCTGAACCATGCCCTCCCATAAATCCACTCGACTTGCTAATAATACTCCTTTTCTAAGTACTTCTGTGAGTACCAATGCAGGTTTTGGGAGCCTGCTGTCCCTCACTCTTCCTACATGACTGGCCCATTTCATTTAATGATCACAAATTTCCTGAATGATATCTTTTTTTTTTTTTTTTGGTCACTTGTACACTGGGGAAAGGCCAGAGTCTATGTATGCCCATCATACATCTCTTCATTATTTTCCATTGAAGTCATCTGCAACTTTGATTCTTTTGAACACCATCATCCCCTCTCAGTTCAATTCCAGTTTGTCATCAATTGATGAAAACACCCGTTCCCTGTTGGCTTCCTCCAAGGGTGTAACACTACTATAGAGAAAGACTCGATTTCTTTAGAGACCAAAAGTTATTATGTCACGATAAACCTCTAAAAGGTCCTTTTCTCCCACTCCAAAAGATGGTATTTCTAGAAGTCCTTGGATTCCTTGGTACTTCTTTTAAGCACCCTCTTATCTTAGGGGGTGAGGTGAATAGAGCATCAGGCCTAGAGTCAGGAAGACCTGAGTTCAATGCCAGCCCTAGACATTTAATAGTTGTGTGACCCTGGGCAACTCATTTAACTTCTTTTGTCTCTTTTTCCTCAACTGTAAAATGATAATAATGCCTGGTATATAGTAGGTGTTTTATAATTGATTATTCTCTTTTCTTCCCCCCCCCTTCCTTTTTATTAGAGCTATAAAGATCGGGATCATAGGATTATGAAATGAAACACACTAGCAATCACTTGGTTTGGGGTGGCTTCATGGCACAGTGAATAAATAGAGTCCCTGTCCTGGAGTCAGGAGGACCTGAGTTCAAATCTGGCCTTAGACACTTAACACTTGCTAGCCATGTGACCTTGGGCAAGTCACTTGACCCCAACTGCCCCTCCAAAAGTAATCACCTAGTTTGACTTATTTTACAGATGAAGAAACAGGCTCAGAGAGATTAGACTTGCCCAGTGTCCAAGTAGGAGTAAGGAGCTGATTCAGAGGTTTTCTGTTTTAATATTCAGTGCACTCCTCACCAGACCACACTGCCCCCTTTGTCTTCTTTCTCTATGACTGTCAGAAATCAGTCCTTAATGAAAGACCACCTAGAGGGGACATTATCCTCAGGGCCATTTCAACTGTGTAGTTGGTCTTCTTTCAGTTTATTTAAAGTCTTTATTTTTATCTTTTTATCTTTCCTTCCCTTTCTCTTTGGGGAAACAATAAAAAGGAACTGTTCTAACCACCTATGGTGAAGCAAGTGATTGATATTTGTCTTTTATATGTAACATTAATCCAAGATTACGGGAGACAAGAAAAAGAAGGAGGAGGTGATGACAGAAAGCATGAATCTAAAAAGAAAAGTTGCTAGGGGGACAGTGAGATGTGTAGAAATAATGTGAAAATAAGGGTCAGCTAAGCATTGTCACATCCATGAAAGGTAGATGGGGCAGTGAACACACCTGAGATTGATTAAGTGATGATGTGATTGTAATTCATCTCTCTCTTCATCCAGAACAACCTCTCACTGAAGTTTTGGTCTTAGACAAAACTGTAAGTGGGAATTATCTCCTCAGAGTAGCCTGAAAGATGCCCTCAGTTGGAGGAGGAAGGAGACTCAAACACTGTCCCAGATGTCAGAGAGAGACCTTGGGCTCCTGCAGGGGGAGAGGGGGCTAAGGCTGGGCCAAGTTGCCATGGTAGAATTGCTCAATCCAGTGCCTAAGGACTACAAGTGCTATTTTTTCAGTCATGTTCAACTCTTTGTGACCCCATTTGGGGTTTTCTTGATAAAGATTTTGGAGTGCTTTGCCATTTCCTTCTCCAGCTCATTTTACAGATGAGGAAACTGAGGCCAACAGGGTGAAGTGACATACTTGCCCAGGGTCACATAGTAAGCATCTGAGGCCAGATTTAATGAGTCTTCCCTACTCTAGACCAAACACTCTATGCATTATGATGGCCACCTAGCCTGAGAACCCTCTAGAATCTGACACACTTTAAGTCCAGTGCCCTGGGGGCAGATCCCATGTCATCCTGCCCTAGTTCTATCAGCATATTGTAGAGTGCTAGAGTTGGAATCAGGAAGACCTATATTCAAATCCATTTTGCCACTTGCTATCTATGTGACCTAGGGCAAGTTACTTAACCTCTCTGCCTTAGTTTCTCCAACTGTAAAATGTGAGGATTGGTCTTGATAACTTCCAACATTCTATCTATGGACATGAAGTTTCATGTCGCTTCTGTTGCCATAAGACTCGTGGCAGGTGGTGGTAACTATGAATTGGTGGGAAGAAGTTGCTAAAGATCCCATCTTCTTCTATCCTTGCTTTTCAGAGTCCCAAAGTTCTTCCCAGGGAAAGTAAATAAAGAACAGATATCCCCTGCTATTAAAAGGAGTGGCCCAGCAAACAATGATCTCTCTTTTAAAAGAGAAAGTCTTTGGGCATGTGGTTAGTTGTTTCTCTCCCTACCTACCTTTTATGAAGGTCTTTTCCTGGAGATTTTCACACATATGATAATTGTCAAAGTCAGCAACTCATTTCTAAAAGATGGTCTGTGTTAAATAATACTGTTGAGTTTTAACTTCTTGTTTGGAATTTTTTTCCCTATGATGTAATGTCAATTCAATACCCATAGCAGCTGCTATAAATGTACATAAGTATTTCCAAGGTTGGTTCACAAAATATAATAAACTATCTTCATCCAAGACCAAAGCAAAATTTTATTTGAAATATCACTATTGGGGTTCCAGAAGTCAAGATTTAGCAAGGTACTTACCACTAATGCAGGGAGAACAGACATCTCAAGTGTTTTTTCCATCAAGCCTCCCCACAAGCAAGTTCCTCCCTTCTCTCTCAGCCAGGATCTCTCCCCTCAAGCAATATAATATAATTTTATATATCTATATCTATGTCTATATACACACAGTTTCTGAACAACCACTCGGTACTTGATTGGCTTAACACTGGGAAGCTTGGAAATCTATTTAATTGGAAAGGTGTGGAAAGGACCTAATTGGCTCTGAGTCAGGGCTCCATGTGAGATCTATTAATGGACAGGGAAGATCTTATATCCCATTAGCCCTACAGATGACCAGGATGACTCTTTATACAATACCATCTGAAGATCAACCCCTCAATTAGGAACAAGAAGAAATCATCAGAAGTCTAGGAAATGTCCCATTTGGCAGGCAGAAATAAATAAAACAACCTAAAAAGCTCTCTTAGCTGTTGAAAGAAATGACTGAGATTTTTAAAAATTCACATTAGGTTCTTTACCCAAGAAATGCACAGATTGTCTCTAACCAAAGAAATGAAACAGAATTAGAAAATACCAAACAACAACAACAACAAAACCAAGGATGTGAAATGCAAGAGGAAGAATGTAAAAACAATTAATGAAGGAATATAAATTTAATAAAAATAATAACTAACATTTACATAGCCCTTTAAGTTTTGCAAAGCCATTTACAAATATTATCCCATGATATCCTCACAAGAACCCTGAGAGGTAAGTGCTGTTATGATTATTTTGCAGATGAAGAAACTAAGGCAGACAAAGGTTAAGAGACTTGCCCAGGGTAACAAAACTAAGAGATTCAAGGTCCAGTTCTCAATCTAATGCAACACCGAGCTACCTAATTCCATTTTGCACAGAAAAAAAAAAAAGAATTCTGTGGAACAAACTCAGTTTTAATTGCAGCCAGGAGGTAAAAATACAAGTATTCAAGAGACTGTGTATTCCCCAAGAGACTGCATTTGGTAAACAACCAAAATTCTCTGATTGGGAGAGAGTAAGTTCCTCTCAGGATCTGAATAATGATGCTTTTTATGGCCACTTTGAACCCTTGTCTCTCATTCCACCATCATCAAAAAAAAGTATTTTTGGATGAATCTTTACTTCATATGCCTTGTAGATCTCTGGCTATGCTGAAGCTTGTCCTCTTGAGGATAGAGGCCATATCTTAGATTTCTTTGTATTGGAAATATTAACAGAGCAATATTAGTGTTCATCAATATAATAATAAAAATGAATAAATACTTGGTAATTGCTTGATTTCTGACCCCTACATATCTTGCATGTTCTCTTTCACATGGTAACTACTCAACTATTTGTTGGCTAATTATTCAATTTTCTATATAATGTAATCCCTACTGTCTTCCTCTTAGAAATGGAGACCTTGAACTAGTGCTCTGGATTCAGTTTACTTGCCAGGTGTGAATATCTCATTCTGATTCATTCATATTAATCTTGGGGTATTAATTATAATGAGCCATCTTCTATTCTACACTATATTTAGAGAAAAAGGACTTAGATTCTAATTCTGTTCAGTTCATTCCAACTGCCATCTTGAGTTTCTCTGGGATTAATTTTCTTTATCTGTAAAATGAGGGGGTTGAGTTAGATGAGTTGAGGTCCCCTTCTGGGAAGGGAGGATGTAAATGCTGATAGGAGATAGAGATTCTGAAGGGATTGGGGAAAAGGATATGTGTGTATAAGTTCAGAAAAAAACGAGAGTTTGGGAGGGTCAGTGTTGATAAGTGAGTTTTGCTCACTACATTTTTAGGAAGAGCTGGAATAAGCTGGAAAACATCCAGAGAAACACATCGAGGATGATGAAAGATTTCGAGTTCATTACATGCACGGATCAGTTGAAAGAAGTGGGGATATTTGCCTGGGGAGTTAAAACTTGGGGGAGGGAAGGGGCGTGATCAATGTCTCCCAGTCCACAAGTCAAGTCAATAAGCATTTATTAAGTATGCTGGGCACTTTTCTAAACCGTGGGGAACTGAAGAGATGTCAAGTGGAAAAGTGATTGGAGAACTAGCTTGGACAGTAAGAAATTGCAAAGAGGCAGATTTCGGCTTCTAAAGAAAACCTTCCTAACAATTAGGGCTGTTTCAGGAGAGAATGCATTCTTCTCCTGAGAGATCTTTAAGCAAAACCCAAATGACCATTTGCCAGGAATGCAGTAAAGGGGAATTTTCAGGCAAGTCTCTTCCATATTTGAGTCCTATGATCCTACACAGCCTCTGCCTTCTGGGAACTTATCATTTGGTAAGACAACATAAATACATAAAGTCTTAAATAACACTAGAAAATAGTACATAATTAAGTGCTATAATAAACAAAAGATAAATATAAGAATTTAGAAGAAGGAGAGGATGTGGGTGAAGGCTACTTGGAGGAGATGAAATGAGTTATGTCATGAAGCATGGGTAGAATTTGAATAAGTTCACTAAGTGATTTGATTAAATATCTTTTAAAAATTAATATATTTTCTGCCTAGAAAATAAAAGTAAGCATTTCAGCAGAGGCTCAGAAGTTATGGTTCTGAGTGAGTGCTGACCCACTGAATACCTTGAAACTGGGATAGTTTTTCAGTGGTCCCACATGTAAGGGGGTAGGGTCAGGTGTCACATTTGTTATTTAGTATTTATGAAAATGAAACTATTTGCAAATCACTTTCTAGTCAAAAGAAATAGATTAGTCATTAATCTTCCTGGTTAGAACCAAAGTGACCCACACATTTTAGTATGTAACTGGTAATTGTTCTTCTCTGCCCTGGTTGGCATCCCACAGGGTTAACAGTCAAGCCATTGCTGCCCTCTGTCAGTCTCTAAGAAAATCTGGGCCCCATAAAGAACAAGGATGTAATATTAAGCAGCTAGGTGGCACAGTGGATAGAGCACCAGATCTGGAATCAAAAGACCAGAGTTCAAATCCAGCCTCAAACTCTAACTGGCTGTGTAATCCTGGGCAAATCTCTTCATCTCTATCTCAGTTTCCACATCTGAAAAATGAGGACAATAATAGCACCTCCCACCCAGGGTTCTTCTAAGGATAAAATGAGATAATATTTGTAAAGCATTTAAACCTCGTAAACCTTTAAAACACTATATAAATACTAGCTGCTACTACTAGCAACAATACTACTACTGGTATTACTATTACTACTACTACTGGTATTAGTACTATTACTATTGGTATTACTGCTGCTGCTGCTGCTACTACTATTAGTATTATTACCTCTACTACCACCCCCTTAGTTAACTGTTTGTGGTCCAGAGCTCTGTTCAAGTTACTAGACTGGGTTCCATAGAGGTGATGTTTAATGGGAGCAGTGTTAATAACCAGAGCAAAACTAAACTAGAAAAGTGATAAGAAATGTACAAACAGCAAACTATGAGAGTTCCAAGAAGGGAAGGAAATCTGCTTTGAAGTAGACATTCTTTTTATCCAATCCTATCACTTGAATGGTGACTGCAGAAAGTTAACCAAGCCAGGAATAACTAAACTGTGCCAATCAAAGAACTTTATACTTAGTAGATGCGCAAGAAAGGGTTGCTGAATGAGTATACTACCTCTTCTACCCTTTTACTGTTCCTTCATGGCTTCCAATGCATGTAGCCACTGGAATCTAAGCATGACTAAGGAATCTGGGCTAACCAGGGTGATCTTTGTGTTCTTTCTAATTTCTTAGAGACCAGCAGATGACAGAGGTGATTTGTCTACTCATAGTTGTGGGATGCAGGGTAGAGAAGAGCACCAGTCACTTGGCTTGATTTGACTATCCAGCCTTTTCTGGCCAGTTTCCTCTCTGCCACTGCTACTCCTGCTGCCACTCCAACCTCTGAGATGGACAGACTAAGACTGTGAATGGATGAACAAATGAATAAAAAGATTTATTAAGGACTTGGTTTGTGCAAAGTTTATATGCTAAGTAATCAAAGTATTTAGGACTAAAAGAGACCTTAGGGGTGACCTAGTATAACTCTTTCAATTTTTATTTTTTAACAAATAAGTCCAAAGAGTCACTTGACTAAGGTCATACAGATAGGAAGTAGCAGAACCAGGATTCTTTGACTCAGACCTATTGTACTATCTTCCATGCTGTCTCTCTGATGATGCTGCAGACAGTTTTTATGTTCAAGGTTTTTAAATGGATTATCATTAATTTATTCACAATCAGGTCAGGGAGCTACATCGAGGATCCTTCTCTAAGCTTGGTAATTGACTAGATGAGTCTCCAGTTTCCTTCCAGCATAAATCTTATGCCACCATTTTGTATTGATGGAATTCCAGAAGTTGTTCTGGAGCAGCTTGACTTGTCAGTTGGCCATCAGACCAGCCAGTTCTGGTTTTAAGGGACAGCTGTACCATCTGGCCTGATCCTGATGAGTAGCTCAGTTACTCAGTAGCAGGAGGCACAGGTATGCTGGTATATGCTTATGTTCTTCCTTCTAATCCTCTTCCCTGATTAAACCCAAGAAAGTCTCTAGCAGCATCCCTGAATGCAAAGTACATCATAACACTATGGATACCAAAAAAATTGCTGCTGAACTTTCAAACTTCTTCTTAGCATCTCCCCTACCATTCTGTAGCTAACAGCAGGAAGGGACTTCCAAATGGGACTTAGCAACCTCCAAATTGTTCGATGCCTCAACCCACAAATGACCCAGTGAGCTTACAGCCCCATCACAAGGTTCCAGTGGAAACAAAAGAAATGTTTGACATCTTGAGGAAAAACTGCAAAGCAACAAGGAAACACCATAAATCATTCCCTACCAGATTGTATAGGCCACTGGGACTTTGCAGTTAATAAAGCAGCATTGTGCATCCTTTGAGTGGAGCCTGGGAAAGCAGGAGACCTGCCATCAACATGCTGTGTAGCCCCAAGCAACTTAGTAATTTCTCTGTCTCAGTCTCAAAGTAGTTATTTGGGTGGGAGAGCAAAGTAAATATATTTTCTGAGCACTTTTAGCTGATTAAAAGGCTTAAGGGCTCAATATTAGTTTGATGTTTGGCACAGACTGGATTATCTCAGAGCATTGAGAAGTAAATTTTTACATGCTAATAAAGATTAGCATATCATCAAAAGATAGTGGAAATAGCCTTATTGGAAAGAACACTGTAATAGAAGTTTTGGAACATGCATGGCCTTTAGTCTTTATTCAATTATGTCCTTGGATGATTCAAGTCAATTCAACGCATATCTATTGAATGTCCACCATTAAGAGATTCTATGTTCTATATTCAGCTCTGAATTATTAAAAGTTTGTGTGTGTGTTAATGACAAATAAAAAAAATCTGCATTAGAATATAGTAAATGCTTAATAAAGGAACTCATTTCCACACCTGGAAAGTGAAGGCTCCTGTTAGATGGTCTCAAAGCCCTTTCTCTTAGCTCTAAATTCTCAGATGTTGAGGTTGCTTTTCCAGAAAAGCTTTGAATTCCTATGGGCCACTCACTGATTGCAAACATTACCTATTTGGATGCACTAAGGATACTGACTTTTCAAATCTGAGGGGGAAATGTATAGCAGGACAAATGCTGTTACACGTAAGACCACCTGTAGAGACTTGCTCTGGTCTCAGCTACTCTTTTTGAAAAATAGTAATTAAGATGCCTCAGGAAAATACTATTTAGATAAAGAGATATAACTTCAACGGAGTTGGTAGGTGGTAAAATCTTCTAATTGCCTCTTCTGAAACTACTAATTGACAAACATCCTCTTCCAAAACATTGCTTCTTTGTTGTGGATAATGAGGAGTCTCCAAGACAGTCCTTTAGGTGTACCAACTATCACTCTATGCCCGCTAAAGACAGGTTAGACCAAGCACATCCTCCACTTGGTGGCGAGATTTGAAACCCTGTTGAATTGAGGGTAGATGATTTTTGTTGTTACTGCTTAGTTGTGTCCAAGTCTTCGTGATCCCCTTTGGGGTTTTCTTGGCAAAGATACTAGATGGTTTGCCATTTCCTTCTCCAGCTCATCTTACAGATGAGGAAACTGAGGCAAACAGGGTGAAGTAACTTATCCAGGGTCACACAACTAATAAATATATGAGGCCAGATTTGAATTCAGGAAGATGAGTCTTTGGGACTCCATGCCTGGAACTCTATCCACTATGCCACTCAGCTGCCCTAGCTTACTTAGTTACTCAATATCGAAAATTATCAGGGGTACAATACTCCGCTCCTTTTAACTGAACTTTATTGAAAAACAGCCTGAATGTTTGAGATGAAAAACAGGTGGTGTAATTGATATTAGAATACCTTTACCCTCTACTCAGTAAACTCCAGTGGTTTCTTATCACTTCTAAGATAAAATAGAAAATCCTAATTTTTAAGGGCTTCAAAACATGATGTCCTTCCTACCTTTCCAGTCTCTTTGCTGCATTGGGCTCCTCTGGGCATATTTCCCAAGCCAGAAAGTCTGGCCATCTTGCTATTCCTCATTCACTCCATCTCTGGACACCTTGCATTCTCCCAGACTGTTCCTCATGACTGGAATGCTTTCCTTCCTCATTTCTGCTCCCTGACTGTTGCCTTCTTTCACATCTCTGCTGAAATCCACTTTCTTCAAGAAGAAGATCCCCCTTCTCTCCATCACTACTTCCAATTTACCCCGTCAATATTTACCCTTTGTACTTACATTGTTGTTTGCATGTTGTCTCCCCTGTTAATAAGAGAGTTCCTTTAGGGCAGGGAATGGTTTTTTGTTTGTTTTTTCATCTTTTTGAATCCTCAGTCCTTACCACAGTGCCTGCCATAAATTAATTGTTCAACAAATGCTTGTTGACTTAATGTAATTGTTTTCCATCTACTCAGAGCTCTAGAAGCCTTGTTAGGTCAATACAAAAACTGAAAATGAAAGGCCAAACTTTCTTTTTCTTGACCTAAAAATCTCACACAACTTTCTTAATTGGAAGAAGGGAAAGTCATGGCACGTCCATCCTAATATTATTGACCAATAACAAAGCATTTAATTGACCAGCTACAACCACTCCAATGTTGTGCTATAATCATCAATCACTTTTTTCCATTATTGATTTGGATGCACACACTATTCTAAGACCTATTCCTTTCTGTCCTCTTTACATCATAGATATGAATCTATCTAATCTAACCTTTGTCATCTTCTTTAGGTTCCTAGCTCAGTTTATATACTTCAGTAATTCAAAGACCTGAGCTTTTGTTGTTGGGAATGTCCTCCTACAGGCCATTATTAAATTGTCTTTGTGAATTGCTGGGGCTGAAAAATTCATCACTTTGAAGCCAGGCTGATAATGAGTCAATTTAGACTTTCTTTCCTTATCTCTTCTTAACTTCTTCCATTTTTATTAGTAAGAAGAGTAGCAATAATTCATATTTATGTATCACTTTCCTGACAAGCTTCTGAAGTGGGTAGTATGATTCCTATTTGTAGAAAAGAAAACTGAAGCTCCAGGAGAATAATTGACTTGTCTGTGCTCACAGCTCCAGCCAGGAAGACTACTCTTCCTGAGTTCAAATCTGGTCTCAGACACTTACAAGCTGTGTGACCCTGGGAAAGTCACTTAACTCTGTTTGCCTCAGTTTCCTCATCTGTAAAGTGAGCTGGAGAAGGAAATGGCAAACCACTCCAGTATCAGGGCCAAGAAAACCCCAAAACAGGGTCACAAAGAGCCAGACATAAGTGAACAACAACAATGCTTACAGCTGGCAAGCCTTAGAAGCAGGACTCAACTCAGACCTCCTGACTATGGCTCTTTCTGTTACTCCATCATACCTTTGTCTCTCTTGAGCCTAACCTTTCTTGGGTCCCCTTTCTACCTATAATTACACTCTGCCTCTGGACTTTCTTTCAGGGGAAAGAAAGCTGGGGGACAGCTAGGTGACTCAGTGAATAGAGCACTGGCCCTGGAGTCAGGAGGACCTGAGTTCAAATCTGGCCTCAGACATTTGACACACTTACTAGCTGGGTGACCTTGGGTAAATCATTTAACCCCCAATTGCCTTGCCTTCCTCCCTCCAAAAATTTTTTCCATCAAAGAATAACTCAGATTTTTACAGAGCTCTAAGTTTTGCAAAAACACTTGTTTGAGTCTTGCAACAACTGAAGTCGGTGCTATGTTTTGTTGTTGACTCGTTTTTCAGTTATGTCCAATTCTTTGTGACTCTATTTGGAATTTTCATGGCAAAGATACTGGAAAGATACAGGATTTGGTGACTTGCCCACAGTCACACAGCTAGTAAGTGTCTGAGGCCATATTTGAACTCAGGAAGATGTCTTTCTGAGTGCAGCCCTAGCAGGATCTGATTGGTACCTGGTGAAATAAAATAAATAGAGATGGCCAAAACCCCAAAGACATAAAGATGTGTTCAATGATCATCTTTAGAAGTGGACTTGTGTGTGTGTGTGTGTGTGTGTGTGTGTGTGTGTGTGTGTGTGTGTGTTTTGTTTTTTGCTTTTTTGGAGGGGGAAGGTAGGGCAATTGGGGTTAAGTGACTTGCCCAAGGTCACACAGCTAGTTTTATGTTAAGTGTGTGAGGTGGAATTTGAACTCGGGTCCTCTTGACTTCAGGGCCAGTGCTCTATTCACTGCGCAACCTAGCCACCCCCCTAGAGGTGGACTTTCTAAGGGAAGAGATTTTGTTATTGTTGTCAGTTTTATTTATTCAATAACTCTTGAATACTGAGGCTCATGGAACCAAGATTCCTATTTGACCATTCTACACATTTCAGTTAAAGATAATATCATAGATTATAATTTAAAATTCCTTCCTTCCTTCCTTCCTTCCTCTTCTCATCTCCTCACCTTCCTCCTTCTCCTCTTTCTCCTCCTCCTTTTTCTTCTCTTTGACTTGCTGTCTGTCTGTCTCTCTCTCTCTCTCTCTCTCTCTCTCTCTCTCTCTCTCTCTCTCTCTCTCTCTCTCACACACACACACACACACACACATCCTTAGACAAATCTCTGATCCTCAGCTAGTTTACTCAACATACATATAAATGGTATGCTGGAACTGTCCCCAGGTGGTGAAGAGGATGAACTGTCTTATAAAACAATGCAAATCTAGGTACAATGTTTCTCCATGAGGGGTTTGGCAGAAGCAGTTGACTCCAATTCAAATTGGGCTGTATTTCCGCAGATCATCCTGACTTCTCAAGGTATTCACCTTTCCAGACCACTGAGTTATATTTCTTTTTTTCAAACTGACAGAGCCCAAATAAAGCAGGATGCACAAATGCAATTCTCATCTGTTTCATTCGATTTTTTAAGTTACTTTTTAAAAATAGATTTTGAGCTGTGTTCAGCTCTAAGGATCATGGAGGAGTGAAATTTATCAGCTTTGCCAGGTTCATTCAACAGAGGAGAGTTGGTAAAATGTGGTTTCTTCACATAAGAAGCAAAACAAGTTCTTGTTCAGTCATGCCCAATTCTTTGTGTCCCCACTTTAGGATTTTCTTGGCAGAGATGCTGAAGTGGCTTGCCCTTTCCATCTCCAGCTCATTTTACAAATGAGAAAACTGAGGCAAATAGGGTTAAGTGACTTTCTCAGGTCACAGAGCTAGTAAGTATCTAAGGCTGGATTTGAACTCAGGTCCTCCTGCCCTCAGGCCCTAGGCTCCATGCATTTCACCACCTAGCATCCCTAAAGGAGGATAAACCAACAAATAAATAAATAATATAGTGAATAGAGCAACTATCAGAGAAGCTTGATCAGCCCGACTACAAGATGGTCTATTTAAAAGTGACTCTACTTCCAGGTAATCTGACTGGGGAGCTTGTTTTTAAATAGGCCCCATTTGAATAAAATTAAATCAGTAAAATTCGAGTCTGTTAACACTGATACCAACTTCCATGCAAAATATGGTCCCTTCTCTTGTGTTCTGTAAGTAACTTACAAACTTTGCCAAGAAGAGGCATCATCATCTGCTTTTCTGCTGCACCCTAGGGACCATGGGGCCTTTTCCACCTTATTCCATTTGAAATATCTTGGATGTATTCTCTCCTTAAGTGGAATTTGAGAGCCTTGAGAGCTGAGCCTGATTCTGCTTTTCTGTATGTATCTGGAGTGCCTGGCACATGACCTTGTATATTGCTGTTGGTGTTCTACACAAGTCTGAGTCTTCACAACCCCGTAGACCATATTGTCCATGAAGACATGGGATACTGGTGTGGCTTGCCATTTCTTTCTCTAGTGGATTAAGGCAAACAGAAGTTAAGTGACTTGCCCAGGGTCACACAGCTAATATGTGCCTGAGGCCACAATTGTACTCTGGTCTTCCTGACTCCAGGCCCATAGCTTTATCCAGTGAACCAAATAGCTGCCTCTTAATGATTTTGCACATAGTAAATACTTAAAAATGCCTTTTCATTCATTCGGTGCTGACCTTGGTATTGTGGAACTTCATTTTTTTAAACTACACACTCTAGTTGAATACTAATAGAAAAAAGATACAATATCTTGGCCTCAGACCCAAAGCGGATGGTAAGTGATGGTACACAATTAGACAAGCTGGTATAATCTACTAAAGTCCAACCTGAAAGTGTTAGGCTAGGCCTTAAAAACTGTAAAGAAATAATGTTCTTAGTAAACAAGGAAAACCTTATGCAAACCTTGGCATTCTATTTCCTCAAGGTAATTACAGTTATCACATAATTACTAAAAATATAAACAATTCATGGAGAATAAGGCCAGAAACACCCCCCAACTGCTTCCAACTAACAGGTGATTACATCCCATTTTGCCACAGCAAAGCAGATTTTTGGCTAATGAGGCCTCAGAAGGGCAGGTATCTCCTACATTGAGTTGGAAATCTAGAGACCTATTAAGTCATTAGCTAGAGCCAAATTAATTCTACAATGTTTTTTCTGGTGCTTTAACCTGTCTAATGTTAAATGACTCAGGAGCCATTTCTTTTATTATAATTCCTTTCAAGATTTTTTTCTCTTCACAGCCAGGAACCAACTAATAACCTCTCCTGTCAGCAAAGCTAAGTTCCTTGGACCCCTGTCAAATGATTTTTTGCAGTTAATTTGAAACAGAGGCAAGAAGACAGCAGAATCATTCTGGAAAGCAAACAACAGAAACCTCCCAGCTGGGAAGAGTTTAATCATTATTAGCATATCCACTGCTGGCAGGCGAGAGGAAGAACCACATGAATCAAACATCACCCTCCAAAAATCAAACACACGGCAACTTAGACTCCAGTCTATCAGTAACTGGTTAAATTATTCACTCTTCTTACACATTTAATAAAAGTCTGAAACTGGGTCCAGGAACTACTGGCATACAAAATGAGAACTGGGAAGCAAATAAAACCCTAGAAGAGAAATATATTCCTCCCTTCCAGGATTAGCTTTTGGGGCCTGTTCATGGAGAGGCATCCTGCTGGATTTGAAAGTACTCTCTTTGAAGAGTCAGTATCTACTTCTTGATTGGGTCTGTGTCTTGATGTTGGTTAGGTAAAGCTGCCTAATATTAAGCCAGCCTGAATCAGAAGATGACAGAATGTTGGAACTGAAAGGGGCTGTAGAGATCATTAAGCCCAACCTGTGCATTTTATGAATTTAGAAACTGAAAACCAGAAATTGAAGTGACTTGTTCCAAAATTACCAGACTAATTAGAGATAAAGTAAGGATGAGAACTTAGAATGGGGTCTGAAGGAGGTATATGGTCCATTTCACAAATGTTTGGCAAAAAAGGTCTCCATGAATTCAAAATATATATGTACATATGGACTTATATGAACTGATGCAAAGTGAAATGAGCAGAACCAGGAGAACATTGTACACGGTAATAGCAACATTGTGCTATGATCAACTGTGATTGACTTGGCTCTTTTCAGCAATATAATGATTGAAGACAATTCCAAAGGACTCTTGCTATCCACCTCCGGAGAAAGAACTCATGGAGTCTGAATGCAGATTGAAGCAAACCATTTTTCACTTTATTTTTTTGGTCTGCATTTTCTTTTACAGCATGGCTCATATGGAAAT
Source organism: Gymnobelideus leadbeateri (assembly GCA_011680675.1). Taxonomy (NCBI): domain Eukaryota; kingdom Metazoa; phylum Chordata; class Mammalia; order Diprotodontia; family Petauridae; genus Gymnobelideus; species Gymnobelideus leadbeateri. The sequence continues at coordinate 297,014 of WOXC01006769.1, forward strand.
ATATTTTACATGATTACACATGTATAGCCTACATCAAATTCCTTACTGTTTCTGGGAAGGAAGGAAAGAGAGAATTTATACCCAAATTAAAAAAGAATGTTAAAAATTATTTTTATATTTAATTAGGAAATAATATTATTTTTAAAAGAACTTACATATACATATGCATGTATGGAAAAACCTTGAAAGTGGAATCACAAGAACTGAGTTCTAATCCTGTTTCATCTCTTTAGTATCAGTATGTCTCTGAGCAAATCACTTAATGTCTCTGATTCTCAATTTCTTCATTTGTAAAATGAGGGGACTGGACTTTGTACACTCTAAAATCTCTTCCAGCTCTATGTCTGTGAGCTTTGAATTCCATCTCTGACCTTTGTTAGCTGGATAATTTTTAGCTATTCTGAGTTTCCAGTTTCCCTTATGTAAAATGGGCTTAATAATATTGTTACTACCTGTCTTCCAAGTGATTGTGAGGAAAATACTTTATGCCATGCAAATAGGAAGTATTATTTGCCAAGCATCCAAAGAAATGTTGGTGTCTGCTGGTTTCTTAAATAAGTTACAAGAATTTCCCGAGGGCCTCATGTAGAAGACATAAAAAGGGCTCAAATGTATTTGGACTTATAATTTGAGTCCAATTTGCCAATTCTATCATTGATTTTGATGCCTAATTTGAGGAAACTTTCAAGACAGTTAAATTATAGCTCTTGTTAATGGTCACACCTTTATCTTTCTCTTCTCTTTTGTAATATGTTTCATTCATTCTTTCATCACTAACCCAGATGCCATTTACCACCCAATATTTATCGTTGGGTAGTACAAGAAGAAACAACTGACCAAGGTAAGAATAAAGAACGTTGGAATTTTTTTCAGTTTGCATCATGGCTTCGAAGTCAAAGGTTGAAGAGCATTTAGCCAAAGGGAAGAGAGGTTGGGTTTGAATATTTCTCTTCTGCTTGAAGAGTTTGCCAAGAAATGCTCCAGTTCATGAGAGTTCAACCCCCTCTAGTGGTCAACAGCATGGGAGACCATATCTGTCACCATCCTGCCTCCAGGGAGGGGAGGGAACTTTCTAAAATCGGTATCTACAAAATCTTGGCAATAGACAGAAAAGGAAATGAAGAAAGGAGTTTCCCTTATCCGGCCATGATAAGAACACATATGCGATAGGTACATGACTTGTACAGAAAAGCACTGAGGTGAGGTGAGCTCTCCAAAGGGTCTAATTCAGTAACATTGCTGACAATTCTAAGTACCACTTAGTCCAAAGTACTACTTAGGGGCGGCTGGGTGGTGCAGTGAGTAGAGCGCTGGCCCTGGAGTCAGAAGGACCTGAGTTCGGATCCGGCCTCAGACACAAACAAAAACCTAGCTGTGTGACCTTGGGCAAGTTACTTAACTCCAATTGCCCTCCAAAAAGCAAAACAAAACAAAACAAAACAAAGTACTACCTAGACTTCTATTTAGGATCCCAGGCTCAGAGATCTAGAACTAGAAATTACTTCAGCAGCCATCAAATCCAAACTCTTTACTCTACATACATAAGTATCAGTTATCCACAGTGTGCTAGTGATAGTTCTGAAACATAAAATATCAGATCACTGGCCAATATGGGCCTTGAGAACATTTCCTCTTTCCTTTCTTCTGGTGGCTTCTTTGCTTGGATTTTTGTTCCTTTAAAAAAATTTATTGGTATCCTCTATGCTCAAAGCATAATTTCTGAATATTCACATCTCCCTCCTTTGCAAGAAAAAAGGAATAGGCAAAAATAACCTAGAGGGTGAATATGTTTGGTAAGTATGCAACAACGTGCCCCTGTAGTCCCAAACCTCTCTGCTGAGAGGAGGGGAGTTATGTTTCAGAATTAATTTTCTTTTCAATTGGATATTATCTAGATAAAAATACTAGCATTTTTTATGTTCTAGGCCTTGTGGACTAGAGAGCAGTGATTTTCACACCGGAAAGGTAGATGATTAGATTTAGAGGTCTATTAGTAGCAGCTGAAATCCAGAAGGGGTCCAATAATCCCAATCCCCAAACTTGAACTGAAAGTCTATGATGAGAAGGTTACTCCATAAACAACCCCCTATAAAGGGGTGATCCTGCTGGCTACTCTAGGCCATCTACAACTAGTAACTCTTACTGAAAAATTAAATTAGTAGGAGATAGGCATGGCTCCTAATTTTGTTGCCCAAACCCCATATAAATAAAAACATACTTTTCATGTATTGGTAGTAAGAGTCAACAAGCATTTATTAAATACCTACTGTGTACTAGGTATTATACTGCTCACTGGGGATACAAAAAGAGGTAAAAGACAGTTCCTATCCTCAAGGAATTTACAGTCTAACAGAAATTTGGGACAAAAAAATTGAGGAATAAACCCCGAAGTCTAGTGCCTCCCTTACCTGGCTAGTAATCTCTAAACCATCCTCAAATAGTCATTGAGTTTATACTTTGGGGCCTCCAGTGAAGGGAATTCCAGTATTCCCTAAAGGAGTCCATTTTATCTTTAGATAGCTCTAATTGTTAGAGAGTTTCTCTAGTGTATGTTGATCCTAAATCTACTTCTCTCCACCTCTGGGGCCAAACTGAACAACACTAATCCCTTTTCTATAAAACAGCCCCTCAAATACTTGAAGACAGTTATTAAAGATTTGAGGCAGCTGGGTGACTCTGGTTTGGAGTTAGAAAGACCTCAGTTCATATTTGAGCTCACACACTAGCTGGATCATCCTGGGTCACCTCCCTTCTGTCTGCCTCAGTTTTTGGATAACAAAATTGGATAATAACAAGATCTTCCCTCCCAGGGTTTTTGTAAAGATAAAATGAGATGTTCTTTGTAAAGTACGTTGGAAAGCTTTAAGTGCTATATAAATTATCACTATTATTATATTTGTAAAGCTCTTTGAAAAATATCAAGGGCTTAATAAATATTATTATGTCCCCCCTTTCTCTCTAGGCTAGACATCCTTAGATCGTTCAGTTTAACCACTATTTATTATTACTCCAGTTGGTCCATTATACAGAAAAGTATGGTGTCCAGCTTCTTAACTACTCTGCTTCACTACACTTGTTTCATTTTGCTGATATTCTTTCTACTGAAAACTGGACACAAACAGATGTGAACTGACCAAGGTAGAGTAAATGGATGGTCACTTCCCATTGCTGACATTTCTTCAGTATTTAAATGGATCTTTGACCTATTTGATGGAATCATTCCATCAATTATTGCCAATTATGACCTAACTTTACATTCTCCATAAGTTTCCAACCAGCCAATGTGTTGGAGACAATCCTCTAAATTCCTGCACATTCTATTGGTACCAGTGTGGCATTCAGGCTGTCCCTCTCTGTCCCTTCCTCTCCATACATGACTGGATTAGTGCCTTTTCCCTTAATACATTTCCTGAATGGTGCCCATTACATCACAAAGGAAATAATGGGATAGCTAGAGTTGCACAGTGGATAGGGAGCCAGGTCTACACCCAGGAAGACCAGAGTTTCAATCCAGCTTCACACATTTATGCTATGTATGACTTATACTTATGAGTATGACTCTGGGCAAGTCATTTAACCTGTTTGCCCCAATTTCCTTTTCTGTAGAATGAGGGTAATATCAGCATCTCCCCCAAAGGTAGTTGTAAGGATCTAATGACAATATGTAGAAAGCACTTAGCACAGTAAGAACTCTATGTTACCAATCATTATATCACTTCTTTGGTGTGGCTATCATTGGAAACCTCTACTTTGTACCTACCATGGGTCTCTCCCTTGACTTTCGAGTCACCTATGACTTTTATACTTCAGAGGTTATGATATTCTAAGATTGATAATCATATAATATCACTGGGAGATTATTTATATTTGAAAAATGAGCTTTGGTGCCAGGGAACAGCTTGTGATTGTTGAAAGTTCACTATAATTCACAGTTGCAAGTCAGTCTTCTTTTTTTCTTCTGTTCAAGTTCTTGGTCTTCACAGATCTCCAAGGTGCACTCTACACAAGACTTTCTCTACTAGAAACACCCTACTTCCTTCCTCTCTAATTGGTTAGCTCCTCCCAGAACCTTCATTTAAGGAGAGCACTCAGGCTAATCATGTCTTCATTCCTCTCCAGGCCATATGCCCCGGGCTTGCTCTATCATCCCCTAACATAACTTCATGGCATCAGCTTCCTTTTATGTGTTATCATCCCCCCATTAGAATGTAAGCTCCCTGAGGGTAAGGACTGTCTTTCTTTCTGCTGTATTTGTATTTTCTAACACAATGCCTAGGGGAAAAAATAAGTGCTTAATAGATGCTTGTTGATTGATTTATTGGAGCTAACTCATTGTCCATCCGTATTTTTTGTGTACTTTCTCAGGTCTGTAGGCCAGAGCAGAGGCATCTTTTTGTCCATTGAGTTTTTCTGGATGTATATTGAGCAATCTCACTGAAGAAGAGGAATCTATATCATTCTGGGGCTTGATGCAATTACAATATCATCTCAAACAGAGCATTTATCTAACTTCATCATCTACAGGGAATCTGTCTCCCATTTGGACTGTACACAAGACATCCTTCACAACAATGGAGAACACCTTTGGCAAGCATATATTGTCCTGTTTTGTGTCTCCATTGACGTTAATAATGAGAGGGCCATTGAACAGAGTAATGAGAGATGCTCTGTTAGAAGAGAGCTTTTAAGGCTGAATTTTTTTTTCTAAAGAATCAATTGCTTTTTTGTAATCTACAAACAATGAACACAGTGAGATCTTATATTCTCTTCCCCTTTCAGACAATTTTGAGAACAGAAAGATGTTGGTCTGCTATTGAAAATAATTTGCAAAAGACTGCCTGTTCCCTTTTCAGAACATTGTGCCTTTCAATTCAGCTTAAAATCACGTTAGCTGTTTTGGTGGGGTTTTTTTGGCTTCCATGTCATACTATCAACCCATATTGTGCATACAGACCTCCAGAACTTTCTCCACATAAACTATTTAGCCACAGATATCCTAACTTAATGTTACATATACAGTTGATACCTCAAATCCAACTATAGAAATTTGTTTATTCCTATTAAATTTCATTTTATTATGTATATCCAATTCCTAATATAAATTCAACTTGTTCATAATACAATTTAAAAATATATTGCTGTAGCTTCTTTGCTCACCTTTGATTCAATATTTTTTGTAAATATTTATTTTGGGTGTTGGTCTATAGTTTTCTTTCTCTACTTTATCTCTTCTTGTTTAGGTATCAACATCATATTTGTGTCACAAAAATAATTAGGTAGGATGCCTTCTTTTCCTTTTCTTTTCAACTTATATGATATTGGAATTATTCTTTGAATATTTGATAGAATTCACTGGTAAAGTCTATCTGGTGTTAGATTTTTTGTTTGTTTGGAGGTTCATTTATGGATCATTTAATGTCTCTGGGATTGGGTTATTTAAATTCTCTACTTCTTGTTCTATTAATCTGGGTATTTTGTGTTTTTGTAAATATTTATTCATTTTACTTAATTGATCAATTTTGGCATAGAATTAGGCAAAATAATGTCTAATAATTTCCTCTGCGTCTGTTGTGAATTTTTTCCACCATTTTTATATTACTAATCTGACATTCTTCTCTTTTAAAAAAAAATCAGAACACTAACAGTATATCTGTTTTATTAGTTTACCTTCCCCAAAAACTAGCTCATTGTTTTGCTTATCAATTCAATGGCTGTTTTCTTCTTCCAAATTCTTTCTCTTAACTCTTTGAAATCTTCTTTCCTAAAATCCAGTGTTTGTATCAGGCTATGTTAAGCTTCAGTCCCTTTCTCTGTCACATATTCTAAACAAGAGTGGTTACTTTGCCCAAAGATGCCCATCATATTTTCTACCTTAGCTCTCAGTTCCACTTGCTTGGTCAGAACTCCAGGGTAGAATTTCATCTTGTTCCTTTCCTGGAGGTGGCAGCTATGGATCCACATCATCATTCTGTGGAACAAAAGAAACAGTTTTTTCTTGTAGGGGTCTAGTCCTACTTTAATTCTATAAAATAAGCCATGCCTCTTATACAGTTCCCAATATCTAGGACTCTTTCCACCTTTCTTGAGTCTCATTTTGAAAATTTTCCAACCTCTTGAAATAGTTGGGATTCTCCTCTTCTCTGCACATCTTTCCTTTTTTTTTCTTCAAATTGCTTTTTCCGTTTTCTCCAATAATACTTTATTCTCCCTGAAAACTTGAAAAGCTAACTTTCACAGCTTATCCACCTAATTATGGGATGTTAAAATTGGGAATGAATTTTTTGGATATATTTTGTTTTGGTTTTATTCTCTCAATGCAAAGTATTAATGATAAGAGTTAGCACTTATATAGCACTCTACTTACCCAGCTAATAAGTATCTGAGGAAGGATTAGAACTCAGGCCTTCCTAACTTCAAGTCTAATACTCTTGGACTTGGAACATGGAACAATCTTACTGGCCTGCATGATTTAAATATCATGGATATTATATACTGTGTGTATTGAACAACATGGTGTAACAATCAATTAATCGACATTTATGAAATGCCTTCTATGTGCCGGCACTTTGCTAAACACTGGCGATGCAAAAAGTAGCAAAAGATAGTACCTGCCCTCAAGGAGCTTACATTTGAATTGGGAAGACTAGAAACAAACAAATACATATAAAGTGAGCTAGACATAGGATAAATAGGAAATAATTAGCAGAGGGAAGACACTAGAACTAAGAGGGCTTGGGGATGATATCCTGTAAAAGATAGGGTTTTAGTTGGGTTTTAAAGGAAGCCAGGGCAGGGAAAGACCACTACTCAGAACTTGGGAAACCTGGATTCTAACCTTCCCCCTTCCATCCTTTACCCCCCAATTTATTAACTATGTGACCTTAAAATTATATAATCTGAAGCCCAGCCTCCTCATCTGTAAAATGGGACTCATAGCATCTGTTCTTTTGGGCTGCACAGAGTTAGAATCATTCCCACTTCTGATTCTCACTAGTTATGTGACCTAGATAGGACAAGTTACTCTCCTTTCCATTTTAGCTTATTCTTTTTTTTTTTTAAAGATGAGAAGAATCCTTTCAGTTTTGACATTCTAATACAGGTGAGAAAAAGAGATGTCATCATGCTCAGCAAAGCAGGATGTGCTTTAAAATGGTGAAATGAGGAATTGTAACTAACATGAGGTGAATAGTATCTTTTTCCATAGACAAAATGAGGCCTGTTAAAGATCTTAGCTTGAAAAGGCCAAGGTCCTCATTGCATCCTGGTCCATCTCCAGTTGTCCTGATCAGTATCTGGCCACTGGACCCAGATGGCTCTGGAGAAGAAAGTGAGGCTGGTAACTTTGCAGAGCCCTCACTTAAGTCCAATTCACTTGCATGTCATGGCATCACCTCCCTGATGTCATGGTCCTCCTTAAGAACGAAGGACAAGCAAGAACAACAACCATTAACCCTGATATCCTTGAATCCAAATCAATCCAACTCTGTTTTTATCTGATATGGGCTGGAATGCAAGGGGTAGAGAGAGAGAGAGGAAAGGCAGATATACTGCCTGTATTAAGACCTTTGAACTGTAATGAATACATTTTCTATTACTTCTCTTTCTTTCCCAGAGCTTCTTCCCTGTATTTCTCTGATGGGCTGATGGAACATGAATTGAAACACAATGTGTTCATCCCTGTATCACACATTAAGAAAGCTAAAGCAAAGAACGAAAGATAACTACTTTTCCTTTTAAAAGTTTTAATTTGAATGTCATTTCTATTTTTGAGAGCTGGTCAGTAATCCCTGTTTCCAAAAGTAAAAATGAACTCACCAAACTAATAAATTTGAATCTGTTGGGTAGGATATTTATGTATGTGACTCTTACCATGTACTGTTGCAAGTGTAATTGAAAACCATCCAGAGCTCTGTAAATTTAGAACTGCCTTTCCTAAATGTCAAGTGTTTATTACCTGGAAAAAAAAGAAAACAGCTCTCCATTTTAAAGGGCTCAGAGGTTTTCTTAATGTTACATCTTGAGCATCATTACTTTTCTAAATAAGGATTGCATCTTTGCTTGGAAACTCTGTCCTTGTTCATGAAAATGAACTCGGGAAGGCATCTCACTCTTGTTCCATGAAATCATTCAGTCCTCTCTCACAGTCGGCTCCTCTCCATGCCTTTTCCTTTTGCAAGCATAGTGGATATAGTCTGTGTTCTTAGTCAAGAGGTTTTAAAAAAATCTTTGGGCTTGTGCTTTCTGAAAATTAGTTTTAATAACTAATGCTCAGAAATAAAAACTTACTTTGAAAGTGATCACAGCTTCTGGAATTGTGTTACATTACAAAGGGACCCCAGAGATCATCCAAATACAATCTCAGTTTATACACAGAGGAAATTTGAAGCCCTACAAGATGATTATGGTATTCAACTGGTTAGCAGCAGCACCTAGAACCCAAGCCTAGAACACAGGTCTTCCAACTCCAAGCTCCTTTATTATATTATAGTGCTTGCCTTATAATGCTTCAGGTTCTTTTAAAAATGGGGAGGGGGTTACAAATAGAGGAAGATTGAACTAGAACAAGAGTATTTAACCTTTTCTATATTATGGACCTCTTTGGCAATCTGGTGAAGTGGAGAGGTCCATTTTCAGAGTAATGTTTTTTTTTTTTTAATATCATTATTGAAGGAAAATTTCTATTTCAATTATAGGTGAAAATAAAGATGTAATTTGCCCAACCAAGTTTACAGACATGCTGAAAACCATCCATAGACCCATTTGGTCACAGGGACAGCTAGGTAGTACAATGGGTAAAAGTGAAGGACCTTCTCTCAAGGAGCTCATGCTCTGATGGAGAGGGTAACAGGGAAACAACATGAAATTACCCAGCATAGGGGCATGTGTACATATATAAACACAGATAGAACTAGATACGTGCATACATATACACAGTTGTGTGTATACGTGTATGCTTATGTATATATGTGTATGTATGTGTGTATATTTGTTGTTTGTTGTTCAGTCATTTTTTAGTTGTATCTGACTCTTCTGTGACCCCATTTGAGGTTTTCTTGGCAGAGATACTAGAGTGGTTTGCCCTTTCCTTCTCCAGTACACTTTACAGATGAGGAAACTGAGGCAAAGAGGGCAAAGTGACTTGCCCAGGGTCACACAGCTAATAAGTGTCTGAGGCCACATTTGAACTCAGGAAGATGAGTCTTTCCTAACTCCAGGCCATACACTTTATCCATTGTGTCACCTCTTTGTCCACTGCGACACACACACACACACACACACACACACACACACACACACACACACACATATTCACACATATGACTAGCCAGCTTAGCTGCAGACTTTTTGATTTTTAGAAAGGTCAGTAAACAGTACAAGGTCATAGCCCTTGTAACAGGGGAAAATTTTTCTACTATTGTTAGCTATCCCTGGGGGAGCAATTCTACCATATTGTAAAGGATTTAGATTCTTGTAGCAGAGCTCAGTTATAAGGAATTCAATTTCAAGCTTTCAATATGTCTGGAATGTGGCATTATGACACTTGAATTTTCTTACAGTCAGTCTCTTTTTGAAAAGCCAGACATTTATCGATTCCAAATGAATATTTTAATCATTCATTCAACTCACATTTATTGACTTTCTAATAGTTATAAGGCAGTAGAACATGATATAATGGAAATAACATAGAATTTGGGATCAGGAGACCAAGGTTCTAAGCCTGGTACTAATTTATCGATCTTAAGCAAATCATTCATTCTTCTTAAACATCAGTCTACTCATTTACAAAGTAGGGAAAACAATACTGTCCTGCCAATCTCATAGGATTATTATGAATCAGATGAAATAATGTATGTACAAGCTTTTTGAGAACTGCCAAGTCTTCACAAATGGAGATTTCATTACATTCTGATTAAAGGGAAAAGAAATACCAACTTTTATTTGTAACTGAATCAGAGAGAACTCACTGTAGAAACTTAATGAAGAATAGGAATTTAAGTAACTGAGGATGGACTTTGATCCTTGCACAAAACCTTTTCCTTTTCTCAATCCTGATGGAACTATGGGGCATGAACCAATCAATAAACTGAAATCAGATAAGCTGATGTGTTAAGTATGGATGGAGGTTAATTACAACCTAATAAATGCATACAAGGAGGCAGCTCAGGCTCAGCCACTGACCAACAAAGCACTTCTCTACTCAGCATGCAATTTAAAAAGCCTTCTTATAGCAAAGCACAATTAATTTTTTAAAAGATTAAGCATTTCATCCTATGATGATGCTAAGCTCCCAGGGGGGGATTGATCTCTTGATCAATCATGCCAGCTGGAGCATCTTTTTCTCTCCAGAATAAGGAAAGGAAAAGATACTCTTATTTTCCAAACCAGAATGAAATTCTAAGTACGTAACATGTAATCTCTATCCATTACATTAAGAACCTTACCCAAAATGTTCAATATTACCTTAAATCTATATTTTCAAAAACAAAAAAAAAGGAACCCATGATATGTCCATAGATACTTAGATGGATCCATGGTCTTTGAGAATTACTCTCTGTGAGACCTCTGTGAGGCACTAGACCTCCCTGTCACATTCTCCTTATTTGTGAAATGAAGGGGTTGGACTGTATGGCCTCTGAGGTTTCTTTCAGCTCTGGATCTCTCATGCCATAATCCTGTGATTCTATAATCTTATCATTGTGGGTGCCTTCTATAGGTGTAGATCATACTCCATCCATATCTTCCCATCCTGAGTGCTGGAGGCAGAGTATTCTGGACAATTCATCTGCCCTGCCTTACTCTCACCACCCTATAGACTTATTTTCTAGGCATTGGAGTCCTTGATGGTGTCTCTTGAATGAGTGGTGTCAAACTCCTGGTCCTGGCTGTTGCTGGTCCTCCCTAAATGCAATTGGGAAATGTTTAGCAAAATAAATAAAAATACATAGATAATGTTAATTTGTGGTTTTCTACACCAATATGCAGTGAGATGTTTCCAGTTGTTTGATACTATTGTTTTAAATGACTTTGCCATACCAAATAATAAACCATGAGCTCAAAAGATGAAATCCAAATTAACCAAGTTCTGAAGAGAAATTTGTTCAAAGTCCTCTCACAGTCCCCCAGGTTATTTACCTCAACCTTTAGTGCTGTTTAGATTTACAACTGCTTTTTTTCCTGACAATCTGAGCTCCATAGGAGTAAATGCTCCTGGAGTCATGTCCTTTTGTGGGGTTCAAAATGCAGCTTTATTCTCAACTAGAGAAGATTTATCTGAGTTGTAGGAACCGAGCCTGAGGTCAAGCAATTAATCAATCAATGAGCAGTTATTCATTAAGAGAATAGGAGGGGGAAGGGATGGGAGGGAAGGAGAAAGGAGAGGCAGCTAGGAAGAGCAGTGGATAGAGCACAGGAAGACCTGACTTCAATTCTGGCCTCAGACACCTCCTAGTTATGGGACCTTGGGCAAGTCATTTAACCTCTGATTGCCACTGAAGAAGGAAATGGCAACCTATTCCACGAGGATGCAAAGAGTTGGACTTAACAGAAACAATTGAACAACAGCAGCAAGAATCCTTAAAACATCAAGCAATATTAGAGATAGAGAGATTTCATGGGAAGGATAATGTCCAAATGGACTTTTGGAGAATGGGTAAGTTAGGGACCATGTGGAGAGGAATGAATGAATGTAAATGTGTTTAGTAAGTGCTTATTATGTGCCGAGCAGTGGGGAATAAAAACAAAAGCAAAGATAGTTCTGTCTTCTCCCTCACTTCACACATTCAATCAGATGCCATGTTCTACTGGTTTTACCCCAAAAATCTCCTGTTTGTTTTCTCTTCTCTGTTCCAATTGTTACCACCTGAGTCTACTACCTCCTTACCACTAATCTCTACCCCCTTTCACACCATTATTCACAGACCTAATAGATGAATTTTTATAAAACAGCTTTAATCCTGTCAGTTTCCCTTTGCTAATCTTGTTGTACCCAAATGAAGCAAGACAGAAGATCCCTGAGATTGAATTTGAAGTGGATTTATTACCATGGGACTGTTGGGGTACATGGCTACCCAAATCAGACAGTGGGTTGGCACAGACAGCATGCAGGTTTTTAAAGAGGTTCCATAGCCAGGTTATGTAAGCTGATACTATAGTGATTGGTCAGAAACCCTAGCTGAAACTCCCGCCCACAAATCAATTAGGGGAAGGGGAATGGTAGGGGTTGTGCTTGCTTACAGAACAATTAAGGGAGGAGAAGGTGAAGTTGTCTGCTTTACAGATCAAAGAAGGGAAGGGGAGGGTGGAGTCCTGTCCAACAATCTCTCCCCCTCTTTCTTTCTTTCTTTCTTTTTTTTATAAAACAGAATGGCACTTATAAAACAGGCACCACTCTCTAAAGTGTTTTTTTTTTAATAAAACAGATCCTGTCAGTTTCCCTCTGCTAACCTCTCCCCTTCTTTCCTTCCCTTCCTTTCTTTCTTCCTCCCTTCTCTCTCTCTCTCTCTCTCTCTCTCTCTCTCTCTCTCTCTCTCTCTCTCACCCTTTGTCTCAAATACTCCTTCCTTTTGCAACTTTATTCTTCTTAAGAACCATTTTGTGGTCTAACCAGAGGCCCTGCTTAAGAGGATTTGATCCTTTCACCTCCAGAACTCCTACCCTGGGGCCACTGATTTCCACTTTTGAAACCAAAATAAAATCAATACTGCTACTACTATCAGCAATGCTCTACCATTCTACCCCTCTAGGGCTTCACTGGCCTTTGCTGTAATTTTCCAAACCAAAGCTTCTCTTAGGCACCACTTTCTAAAGGCACTATTTCTTCACATTAGAATGTAAGCTCCTTAAGGGCAGGAACAATTTTGCTTTTAATTTATGCCCCCTGAGGCAGCTAGGTGGGGCAGTGAATAAAGCTTGGGCCCTGGAGTCAGGAGGACCTGAGTTCAAATATAACCTCAGACACTTAACACTTGCTAGTTCAGTGACCTTGGGCAAGTCACTTAACTGCTATTGCCCTGCCTTCCCCCCTCCAAAAGGCAAATAAATAAGTAAATGAATGAATAAATGAATAAATAAATAAATTTATATCCCCAGTGTTTAGCACAATGTTTGGAAGATAATAAGTACTTGTTAATTCTTGTTTCATTTAGCCATTCATTCATTGCTATTTGTCTACCTTTTACCTATTCTCCCAGGCTTCTTTCAGATATTTCCTTCTTTATTCCTTTTTTTGGCTGGGGGGCGGAGAGGAGGCAATAGGATTAAGTGTTTTGCCCCATAGCTAGCAAGTGTTTGAGGTCAAATTTGAACTCAGGTTCTCCTGACTGGGCTGGTGTTCTACCCATTGTGCCACCTAGCTATCCCCAGGTATATTACCTATTACCTTCTTCATAAAATAGTCCTATCCCCAGCCATAATTATCCTTTATTCTGAACTCCCAAAGCACCATAATAGTCTCCATTTTGTTGTACTTATCACAGTCTATCCTATGTTACAGTTATTTGTGTACATGTTTGGGACCTGTAACATGAAAGTTCTACTTTGATTCCTCAACAAGACATGAAGTCAACCCCAGGCTGTCAATGGCTTTTCCAATAGAACACAAAGTCTGGTAGATAACAACAAGCTAGAAAGCTTTGAGCCTAGCAGGCTCAAGGTTGGGTAGTTGTTGTTCAAGGACCTACTTAGGGGAGTGAGGAGGGGTTCATCTTATCACTTGGTTACCAGATGGTGCCTTTTTTGGCAACAGCAACTCATGAAATAATCTACTCAGGTAATAGGGGATTAGAAGGAATATCCATAGTCAGGAAATCAATCCTAAGTCTTTTGAAGTATCAAATTAAATGTATGTATCTTATCACTTTATAGTAAGCTATCATCTCCTTGAGGGTGTGGAACCTGTCTTTTTCATTTTTTATTGTTCATACCATCTAACATCATCAGGTCTTATGTTTTGGGGGGTTTTGGTCCACATTTGTGATTTCAGACCTGCCCATATTTTATGTAATCAATAAAAATGACTTTTTAGGAATGAAAAGACTATAGGAAGATAATCAGTATCAGTTTGCTCCCTCCCTCTGTTGCTTAGGCAGCTAGGTGGCCCAGTGGATAGAGTGTGGGGCCTCTCATCTTCCTGAATTCAAATCTGGTTTCAGACACTAGCTGTGTGACCCTGGGCAAGTCATTCAACCCTGTTTCCCTCAGTTTTCTCATCTGTAAAATAAGCTACAGAAGGAAATGGCAAACCACTAGTGTCTCTGCCAAAAAAAAAAAACCCAAATGGGGTCATGAAGAATTGGACATGACTAAAATGAATGAGAAACCACCACAACTATTGCTTTTTCCAGCACCCACCATCACTCTCCCTGACTTTTCACTCTTCCTGCCTTCAACTTTAAATTAAAGACCTTTTGGTTTGATCACTTTCTCTGTTGGGTTCTTAGCATATTAGGTGTTGGAGGTATGCCACTGAACATTCTTCACCATTTAGTAATTAACAGTTCAAATCCAATATTTAGTGAACATTCAGGAACATTTTTCAGCATACTCAGGGCCCCAGAATCCCCTAAACTCTAATATAGGATGGTGCACAGCCATCCTTAAAGCATCAAGCAATGGTGAAATGGGAAAATAGACAGAGAGAGGCACAGCCCTGGCTAAAATTACTTGACCAAAAAAAATTCAGATGTCAATTTTGGATACTGTAAGCTCAAATATACAGCACAAATTCAGCACTGTACATAGGATTATCCCAATGGAGAACAAGCATTAAGGAGGTGGGTCAACCTCAATCACAGCTGGGGAGTCAAGGACTCCAATACCCACCTTGTGTAAGCACAGGAGATGTAAGGTAAGACCAGACATACATAGTTTGAAGCTTAGGAGTCCATGGTAGAGTTCAGAAGTCTCCCAGTCAGGAGCAGCTAGGTGGTGCAGTGAGTAAAAGCACCAGCCCCAGAGTTGGGAGGACCCGGGATTGGTTCTGGACTCAGTACTTAGCACCCACACATAAATAATTAGCAGCATAACCTTGAGCAAGTTACTTAACCCCAATTGCTTAAAAAAAAAAAAGTCTCCCAGTCCTATGCTGGCTATGTCCTCTGAAGTAGGATAGGTATGATCTTAAATTTGGATATCATTGTCCTTTAAATTAATATCACATGGTAAGACTTTAACCAATCACCAAAGAACGATTATTTCTTTTGTTTTCTTTAAAAGAATGGCACTTTGTAGTTTGTAGTTGGGTCATATGTTCAATCCTCTCATTTTCTAGTTAAGGAAACTGAGTCCTGTAGAAGTTAAGTGTATTGCCCAAGATCACACATAGAATTTAAATTTGAAACGAAATTCCCTGAACAATGTGGCATTCAAAATTCTTTTTATCCTTGTTTAAATAAAAGGACCTATTCTGGAAAAAAAAAGACAAAATCAATTACTATAACCCATGTTCATGACAGTTCTCTGGCTATAAATTAAGCCATGTTTTACATTATTATTTCCTGAGACTCATTTTTACCAATTTTAGCAGCAGATTGAAAGACTGCCTAGAGCTATAAAAACTATCCAAGTCTTATACACCATTAAATCCTTTCAAAACAGGCTTAGTGAAGCTCTCTTGATTCCAAAAAATGGAGGAACTTAACAACACTGCTCCTACTCTTTATTAACACTTAGAATCTGCACTAAATCATTCCTAAATACATGCTTTTAAAACCCTATTCCGTTCCATCTTTCATTGACTCAGAGAGAGATATGGTAAGAAAAGGCAGTCTCAAGGAGCCAAAAGAACACTGTTCTATTGGAGGTCCTCCACAGACTTAGAGAATGCTATTGGAAATTCACCTGTTGTTGTTCAGCTGTTTTTAATTCATGTCTAACTCTCCATAACCCACTTTGGGTTTTTTTTTTAGCAAAAATCCTGGAATGGTTTACCACTTCCTTCTTCAGCTCATTTTACAGATGAGGAAACTGAAGCAAACAGGGTTAAGTGACTTGCCCAGGGTCACACAGCTAGTAAGTGTCTGAGGCCAGATTTAGACTCAGGAAAATTAATCTTTCTGACTTGTCACTCTATCCACTGAACCACCTAGCTGCCCCAGACTTGTCATCTACCTTTTCCTAAATGCCAACTTAATTCATTACTCTTATGTGCATACTCAAAAAAGTTTCACAAAGCAATGTGATGCAGAAGTCTATTACCTCATTTTTTTTTCCTTTTTTAAATGATGAACCATTTCTCCTGGCCCCATGATGCTCCAGAAGTGGGTCTGTCAGTGAGCATAGCTTTGGTGAGCATAGTAATGGAAATGCAGATTTAAAGATCTTCCCTGCCCCTAGGCCCTTTGATTGGCTTAAGAGACTCTGACAACCTTCCTTGACTTGAAAATATACTCTGCCTCCTAATAGGCTGAATGTGGTCACATGGAGCCTGAGGCAGGAGGCTTGGTTTTCAGGAATGCCCACACCTTGATGCTCTGTGATTGGGCAGTGGGTCAAGAGGGTGGTTACATTCTTTGATCCAGGAGAAGGCTATATAATCCCTGATGTGAGGCTTTGCTTTGGGGCTCACTTTAAGAAGTGTTGTGTGATTTGACCAGATGAGACTCTGGGCAGCCATTGAGAGCACCCCACCCCCACCCCCTGCCCCTTTGAAAACCCAGATGTTGATGCTTCCCTCTCTGGTAACTGTGATTTGCTATTGAGGTAATGGTTGGACAGTTTGGAAGCCTGTCCGCTTGATCTGTTTGTTTCTCTATTTTGAAATTTCTGCCTATATACTCTGAAGTTCAGGGTGCTGACCCTTTTCCCCTGAACTAGGTAAATTATATATGTTTGATTGATTAAAGTAAGCTTGTTAACCCATTTTGAGTTGCATTCCTTTAGAAAAGCAGATCTAAGAACCTGTGTTGGCAGCTACACTGGGGATATTGGGGTGCTTGCTGCTACAGGCATCCTTCTGGAAGAGGCTAAGGCTAGGGTGGAGAACAGAGTGTACCTGTGAGCTCATGGAACATCATTGAGGGGACATCAGGGTGAGCCCATGGAATGTCATTGATGGGACAAGGAAGAGTTTTGAAGGTGAAAGAGAAGGAAGAACAGAATGTTACCCAAATCCTAGCATTTCTACTCATTGCTGTGAATTCTAGAGTCGTGAATGTCAGGTTTTTGCTCTATGGGCACAACCTATAGCCTATTAGCTAAGGGTAGAGGTGTGCGTATGGGGCCTGGGGAGGTGGCTATGTAGGGATGAGTAGAGTTTCAGATCCCGAATTGCAAAGGGTGTGAGCAGTCACATCTTGCCGAAGCAAGAAGGTTTAGTGTGGAATCAAACTTCCTGCCATACTTAGAGTAACAAATGAAATGCTTAAGAGAGGGCTTTAGATTTCCTGAAAGAGTGAAAGCCTTTTATTAATATCCTAACTGGGAGCAACCAAGAACTACTGAACTTCTGGGCTAACTTTCATGCCTGAGCTGGGCCTTGGAGGGGTGTGTGTGTGTGTGTGTGTGTGTGTGTGTGTGTGTGTGTGTGTGCGCGCATGCACGTGCATGAGAGAGAGAGACACAGAGAGAAAAACAGACAGAGAGAGAGGAGATATAGAGGAGAAACAGATTTCAGATCTGACAGGGTTTCAGACTTTTTGAGGGGCTGAGTCTGAAGAACAAATAGGAAGTATATTGTATGATTGTGATGATGCAAATAAAGCTCCTGCTTTTATTATCCCTGATTTAATCTCATCAGATGTTTATTATAGTTAGTCCTTGAATTAGAGGTGAATCAATTGGCAAACAGAAAGTAAGGGGTGAAAGAAGCTTTCCTTAAAGGGTAGGGGCTATCCATCATAATCTGAATGGGTAATCCACACTAACCTCTAGAATAAATGGAGAGAATGAGTTCTACCCATAAAGAAGCAAAATGAAAGACTAAGTCTTGAGTAAGAGGGAAATTAACCATTATCTTAGTGGTTTAGATGCCATTAGAGGTAGCTAGAAGGTTCAGTGGATAAAGCATTGGGCCTGGAGTCAGGAATACCTGAGTTCAAATCCTACCTCAGACCTAGGCAAGTCACTGAACCTTTGTTTGCCTCAGTTTACTCAACTATATAATGGGCATAAAAATCTCCCAGAATTGTTGGGAGGATAAAATTAGATAATATTTATAAAGGGCTTAGCACAGGGCCAGGCATTTAAAAAATGCTTATTCCTCATTATAGCTTTTCTTTTTCTCTCAACTTCAAAACTCTGAACTGTTCCCAGCCTGATAATGTCACGTTTTTTTGGACAAAGGACACTTCTTTCTCATCCTTCCAGCCTAACCTTCTCCATCACCTTGTACATTAAAATCACACTCCCAGCTGTGATATGTATGGAGAAGGAAGATTGTGACCATGCTATCTGAATGATCCAAGCCCAGGGACCTCAACCATATTACCCACAATAAATGTTATAGTATTTTTTTGTGAGAATCCATTATCAGTAGGTAAATATAAAATAAGGTAAGACTTTGTGGTTTTCCATTATCATCCACAGTCTGACAGCTCAAACTTCACACCCTTCTCTGAAATTGAAGAGTGCAAATAACATTTTCCCATGTATAAGCCAAAGAGAGTATAGGCAAGATGAAATATAATAACCTAAGAGAAGCAGGTGAAAGTTTTATTGAAAAATCAGATACATATTAAACCTTACTCCTTCCTCATCTGTTTCATTGTCTAAATTCTGATATATATATTAACTAGCATTTAAGTAGTGCTGAAGAAAATAAGTATTTCCTGTAGTTTTTCTGAGGAGTCTTGCCATTATGATCGCTAAATTCCCTTCCAGAGATAACAGTTGAGTCTACAAGCACCAGCATGCTTCTTCCAAAGATGGAGGATCATGGCAACAAATTAGCAAACTTTTATTAAGCACCTATGGTGTACCAGGCACTGTGGTGGCCATAAGAATGAAACCAACATAATGGCTATCTGCTAAATGCCTAGAGAGTCAGCCCTTTCCTCTTTCCTTGGTTTAAAGACATTTACCTGGTTTTAAAGAAGATGTTTCTATAATTCAGTCTTCATTTACATAATGTTTTAAGGTTTGTGAAATGCTTTATATAAATTATCTGATTTGAGCCTCATAAGAACCCTATGGCTTCTGTTCTGTAGTTACTATTGTTCCCATCTAACATTTGGAGAAACTCAGGTTCAGAGAAATAAAAATAATCTGCTAGCGAGGGGCAGAATTTGAACCCAGCTTTCATGACTGAGGGTCCATGCATTTATAGACTTAGAAGTGTCAGAATTTCCCCCTGTCCTCTAAATGAGACTCTAACCTGTCTTTTCTCCAGGAAGTGTATAAGAATCGAGAGAAATGAAGTCACCATTTATGAACCACCTCATGCCACTCATTTCTTATTCTGGTCATCAAATGACTATTTGTGGGCCAATCATAACTGCTCTATCAGCATTTGACTAATGGTCAATTATTTGCATAGCACTGAACTACAAAAAAATCAGAGACATGGTCTCTGCCATAATGGAGTTTATAGTGTTATTGGGAAGACAAATGATACACACGTGAGAAATTAATCTAAAAAATTTCTATGTCCAATATATTATTTTTGTCCTCCAGAAAGCAGGTCTGACCTAATCCCCAGTCTCCTCCTCCCTTCTTTGTAGCCACCTGCCACCATGCTTCCAAAGTCTCATATCCCTTCAGTCCTTCCTCTTTCCATCCAAGTTTAATGATTCTAACTTTGTCATTTTCTCCTATTTGTTGATGAACTGATTATACCTGGATAGAAATTCATTCACACTAAAGCAACAACACAACCACAAGGTATTTTAAGTCTTTTATCTCTGAGGGGCTCATAGAATGTAAGTTACCTGAGAGCAGGGACTATTGCCTTTTGGTCTCTGTATTCCCAGAGCTGAGCACATGACCTGATACATAGTAGGTGTTTAATAATGGATTATTGATTGGATGGTTGACTATTTGTATTCAGGTAAGAAAGGGAAAAAGAATGGAAAGTCTAGTGCCAAGGAGATTTCAGGTCTTGGAAAAAAACTAGTGACAAAAGGAAAAAAAATTCTAGCGACTTGGGCTCTTTCAGAGGCTAAGCTTTTAAACAATGTCAACTGACCAGTCCCCTCTCATTTTGCCCAGGAAGCAGGGGCTTATCTTCAGAAAAGTTTCTACTTTAACAAGATAAGACCCAATTTCACAGTTTAGTGTGATAGAGACTAAAATCATGGGGATGAGTTTTCTAGACCTTTCACTTAATTTCTCTATTTTTCAGCGTGTGTGTGTGTGTGTGTGTGTGTGTGTGTGTGTGTGTTTGTGCAGGTGGGCGCTGGTTGGGGATAGCTGGAATAGAGGAATTTCATGTTCTCTTTGGGGAATATATCCCCAGAAATCTGTGTGGAACATAGTAGGTGATGGTGTTGCCCCAATATGGACTCTGGGTGTATGGAGACATTTTTGGTGTGCCTGGGGAGAGACCTGGACTGTGGGATGATTCAAGGGAGAGGAAAAGAAGGAAAAGTAGATGCAGATCCAGGGCCCTGCATTGGAGTACGTGTAAATCCTACTGCTAATCCCAAGAGGTTTCCCTCATTTAAACCAGTGCAGGACTTTTGGGCATTGAGGTGCAATATTTTTTAGACCTTGAGGCCTGCCCGCTTTAGCTCCAGGGAGCAGATGGTGTGTGGGTCTGTGAAGTTTCTCTAGTATAGCACTGAGAAATAATGCTGTCCAAGTCACAGGGACTTCAGTATTCATGAACCACTCCAATAGTTTTCTGTCTCTTTGCATGTAACCCGTGAAGGGAACAGAAACCAGGGATTCGCATCTCCCTGGGAAAGTAGATGTGGTGATGGCACATATATAATCTCTATCCAATTGCTTACCATTTTAGGAAGAGGGAGGGGAGGGAAGGAGGGGAAAAATTTGGAACTCAAAATCTTGTAAAAATGAATTCTAAAAATTGTCTTCACATGTAACTGGGAACAAAATAAAATACGATTAAAAATGAAAGGAGATGTGCAGGGTTGCAGTCTGGGATATGGGTAGAGAAAATGTTCTCTGCTTAATTCTTGTTTCTTGTTATTTACCCAGCATCCTATTTTAAGTAAGTGTCTTTTTGCACAATTGGAGGTGAAAGTTACATTATTATAAAGATCAAGCTTGCTTCCAAAGAGACACGAGAAGACAATCTCCCTACCACACATGTACACCCTTTGCAAAAGTGGGAAGGGGAGGGTGATCCATGGTTGTGGAATGTTGCCTATAATATCTGATTTTTTTCTTCTCTCTCTCATTTTTTTTTATTTTAGCAACATTCTTTATTTTAATGGATGACTCTTTGGGAGGTAGGAAATGAGGAGGAAATGTAGGTGTTGAGGAAAAAAGATATCAATAAAAGTCTATTAAAATGATCCTTGGTATTACTATGATATCCTGTGATCAATTATGATTGACCTGGGAAGATTTAAAGAGGAAAAAAGTGGGGAGTCTTGAATAGTGGTTGAAAAGATCCATTACTGAAACCATTTAAAAAAACTTTCTATGTATTTTATGCTTCCCCATCTATAAAATGGGGTGGGGGAAAAGAAGACAACAAGGTATATTTATTTGTTTGGATACTTCATAGGATATAAATGAACATCTCGTGTAATACAAATGATGAATCATGCTCAATTTACTGTTAATATAAAATGGGAATCTCTAGAGTATTTTGTGAAATGTACTGTTAATATTCATAGCTATCATTGTATATGGAGATGATAAACTAATTTGCATACTCAAGACTAGCAAAATACATTCTGCTGCTATGCTTGGAACATTAAAATATTCAATTTGGCCAGTGGTGGAATCCCACTAAGGTATTTCCTATCTCCCCCTTCTTGATTGGCTAGGGCTTATCATTTGGAGTTCACTCACCTGATTGACCAGTGTTACCATAATCAACGCACTCCACAAGCATGAACCATGCCATCAAAAAGGACAGAAACCCAATGTCTGGCAGGATTGATGGGGTGCTGTTATGACCTTCACCAAGACTATAAGAACCTGGTTCCACAATGACCTACTGAAACAGTTCAACTGGAGGTAATTGGCATTTATAGACATGATTAATATAAAGTTGACTGAGGAGATGGGGAGAAGTGGGCAGGCACAGAAAACCCAGATTAGGTCTTTCTCAGGGCCCATTGGTCTGGATGAAAGGCCTTACATCAACATATGAACACATACCTTTTCAAGACCATAAGAGCTTCGTAACACTGCATGAAATGTCTCTGTCTTTAAAGTGATATCTGGAGTTTTTATTTGCCTGGATATATCTTTGTTAGCTTTGCAACATTTCTGATCCCTTAATAAATGCATTTAGGGTAAGTCCACTTGTTACTTTCAGCATCAGAAACCTAAATAAAAGTCAATTAACTAAGAAAATTCTCTAATAAGAATAGCTAACATTTATATAGTGCCTCCTATGTGCCAGATACTTTGCTAAACACTTTATAATTATTATCCCCTAAGGAATCAAGATGGTCATTTTTATCCTTTCTTTGGGAGGTTGCCTGGTATGGTGGAGAGCTTGGATACTAGAGGCAACTGGAGGTATAGTAGGCCATGAAGATCTAAATTCAAATTAGGCCTCAGATACTTATTAGCTACATGACCCTGGGTACGTTACTTAACCTCTATTTGCCTTAGTTTCCCCCACTGTAAAGATGGGGATAATAATAGCAACTTCCTTGCCAGGCTGTTGCCAGGATCAAATGAGATAATATTTGTAAAAGGTACTTAGGACAGTGCCTGGCATGTAATAGGTTCTATATAAATAGTTATTCCACTTTCCTTACCTCTCCATCCTCTCCCTAGAGTCAGAAGATTAGGGTTTGAGTCTTGGCTTTTCTATTTAGACTGCTCAGTTTCCTAATCTATAAAGTGATCATAATACTTTTCAAATCTTCCTCATAGGGTTGTTATTCTTCTCTGTTAATGTTTATAGTTATGCACCTATGCTTTCAAATTCATTTATAAGGGAATAAAAAATATTACAGGGCTAATGAGAATGTGTCAAAATAAAACAGGATCATCATGCATGTGTCTTAGTTTATATCTGTCCCAACATAAGCTAAATTCAACTTTCTGTGTATATGTGCTTATATTCAGACTGATTCTACCAACATCAGGGTAAGACAAGAAATCTCTATTTCTTAGCTGGACCTCTCTTTCAATATAACTTCTGTGCTTCTGTGATGTTGAGATTTTTGCCAAAATGTAACACATTTTCTTGTCAACTGGCTATGATGAGTTGCCACACTGAAATCCGTTAGCTTCTTCCAGGAAGGACCAGTTTTAAAATGTGGTTTCTTTGAACTGCATTGCAATGTTTCAGAAGGTTCCCCTTCCATTTCCTTTTCATACCCTCAGATGGGGAGAAATTACTTAGGGCAAAAAAAAAATCTAGACCAAAGAAAGCCTTTGTCCTTGAATTTTTCCATTTCCCAACAAGTTTATTGAGCCCCCTAATTTCTTCATATAACAGGAGACACACTTCAAAGGAATGAAATATAAGCAAGGGTTCAGAAATTTGTTGATTTTCTTGATTTATTCTAGGAAAAGATCCTCTAATCTAAAGGTCAAAGGATTATAAGATACAGAGTTGGAGAGAATCTTAGCAATCTTTCAAGGAAAATTTGGAGAGAGTTCAATGACTAGTCAAAAGTCACAAAATAAATAAGTGATATGACCAGGATTTGAACCCCTCATAACCTTACAGATGTAATCCTGTATAGCTACCAAGTGGTTTAAAGATTTTCTCCCTGACCATGGTTCATTTTATCCAGAATGTTCTTAGAATTTAAGTTCCTGGGGTGGCTAGGTGACCTGAGTTCAAATCTGGCCTCAGACACTTAACACTTACTAGCTGTGTGACCTTGGGCAAGTCACTTAACCCCAATTGCCCTGCCTTTCCCCCTCCTTAAAAGCAAAATAATAATAATAATTCAAGTTCCTTAAAGACAGGGATATTTTGTTGTTACAGTTGTATCTCAGTATAGTTCCTGGCATATAAAAAGTGCTTAATAAATGCACAAATGAATGAATCCAAGGTTATTTTCATATATAAATAGTAAAAACCTTATTTTCTATTGAAAAAAAAGCAAAGTGGATAGGAAGGAGAGAAAAGGAAGAAGATGGAAGAAACTAAAGTAGGGAGTAGGGACTACTAGGGAGTAGGGCTGTTGGTATTCTGGAGCCTAGAAATCCCAAGTTGTCACTAAATTTAATGCCTACAATAGATGGTGAACTACAAATAACCCATGTCACCATTTGGTAACCCAGAAGGGTTGGTTTAACTCTGAGCAAGGATTATATCATGGTGAGTGTCTGCAATGCTAATTTGTAGAATATACAGAATTTGTCATTTGTTAGTACTGGGAATACAATGGAGGAATCAGTTTATTGCAATGCATACATTAATATCTACTTTTTACATATTTTATCCACAATGTGCTTTTGAATACTGAATTTACCAGGTACTCTGTGCCAAAAAAGAGATGGCCTGGTATTAGGTTTTCATGTTCATTACCGAAATCCATCCCCTAATTCATAATTTAAGTAAAAGTAGGAATCTGATTCAGGAGCAGGGCAGACAATCTGGAGATGCCTGTGATGATCAAACATATGTGTCCCCCAATATTCACTTTCTGCGATAAACAGTCTTATAAGAAAATAGAACAGGTCTCCCTTCTTTTGTTAACCAAATATTTATTTTCCAACTAGTGGATGAAATGAAATGACATAGAAGGACAATCTATTGAAGGCAAGATTGAGCTGAAGACCTCAGAGGCCCCAACATCATCTTTTCACCTCTGTCTCTCTGCTCTGATTGAAATGAGTTCTATCCATTGCAATTCAGTCCCTAGAGGGCCCTAGAGGATAGTAAATCCATGTTTAAAAAAAATAACATTCACCCTCCAAAATCCCACTGCATATAGGAGTCTGAGTTGATTTTCAATGACAGTTTGTTTCCATTTAGACAAGCCCAAGAATCAGCACCATAGATACTAAATTACTTTTCTCCCTTCTATAAAGTGAAAAAAAATGCAGCTATCTTCAAGAAGAATCCCTTCACCTTGCAATTTATTCACATTATTTTTGTTTTTCCCCCCAGAATCCTAAAGCCTTTCTTAGCTTCCATGATTTCAACAGGCATTTCACCGCTCACCTTTATTTGTCCTTGTAGAATAGTAATCACCCACAGGGACATGTTTCTGGACTGCAGCATTTGCTTTCTTTTGGGCTAGGAAAGTAAAATGTGACTAAGGGAGGCAGTGGATTGAGTCCGTGGTCCTGGAGATAGAGGACCTGAGTTCAAATCTCATTTCTGGCATTCCTGGTTTGACCTTTGCTTCATCACTTAATTTCTTTGGGGTTAAGGTCCCTTCTTTATTGAATGGTGAGAGGGATGGATAGATGACCTCCAACTATAGCTGTATAATCTTCTGAAGAGCCACCCCCAATTAATGACCAGATTTGGAAATTTAAATGTCTAATCCATGTGTTTTGACTTCCTCCATGAATCAGACACTTCTGAAAAACTATTAGATTTTTTAGGAAAAAAACTAGCTTGATGTCCACTTTAATATTTCAGGGTGGGAAATCCAAGTTGAGGGTATCAGGAAGGAGATTGGAGGGGGCTAAAAAAATCCAAGCCCCAATGGGGCTTGAGGCAATGTCAGTGATACAAAGAGCGAATGATGTAAAACTGGGATTTATTGAAAATAAATCATTCTGCTAATCCTTGCCTTAGGTTGGAAAGGAAGCTGAGAAGGGCCCCGAGAGCCTCAGAGAAAGGCAGTATGACTCCTCCTAATTTATGTTGATGTATTGAAATTTTCCCAGAGACCCAAGATCTGAAAGTCTCTGCAATCTGTATTTCTTAGGTGAAGAGGTAGTGTGGATAATGAAGCCCTACCTTGTGTGTGTGTGTGTGTGTGTGTGTGTGTGTGTGTGTATTGGTGTTTGTGTTAGATGAGTGAAGGATAACAAATGAGTTTGACATTCATGAAAGCCGGATTATAATTATAATCACTACAGATGAATATCCAAATATATGGGAGCAATCTATTTTGTTTTAACCCCATAGATGTTATTCCTTTCATGCAATCAGCTGATGAAGCTTTTATTCCAGGGTCATGATATTCCTAGTTTCCCTATTAGGTGAAACTGGGTGTAGGGAGCAGCATCTTAAGGCCTATACAGAAGTGTGACAGGTGTGATGGCTAGAAATTGTGTCCTTAGCTCCCTGTCCACTAAGGGCAAGATGGCCCAGGAGAGCCCTGCCTTCCTCAGAGAGCTTTGGGAAGAGTCAGATAGATGAATATGGGATGAATTGGAGACCTTATATTCTTTTTTTTTTTAATTAAACAAATGCTTTATTAACTTCTGGTTTACATCATTCATTTCCACCAGATTATGAGTTACATTTCCCCCCATTTTTTCCCTACCCACTACCCCAGAATAGCAGTCCCACTAGATATCCCCTCATCCAATCTGCTCTCTCCCATATTTTCTCCCATATCCCCTTCAACTTTGCCATTAGGGCAAGGTGAATCTCTGAGCCCCAATCTGAGCAGATGCCTGGACATCTTATGAATCATTTAATTTTAAAACTTCGAATTTCAGATCCATTCCCTTCCTCCCTTGTCACCCACTCCCTCTGAGAAGATAAGCAATTCAGTATGTGTTGTACATGTATAGCTATGCAAAACATTACCATAGTAGATATACTGTAAAAGACTGCTTATATTTCCCTCCCATCTGTCTCACCTCCCATCTGGTCCATTCCCTACTTTGATCCTGTCCCTCTTTGATAGTGGGTACTTCCAACCTCCCCTCCCCCCAGAATGCCCTCCCCTCCATCATCCCCCCTCTCATCCCCCTTTCCCCTACTCAGGAGAGTGAGTGAGGGTAAGATATTCCATTTAGTGTGTATGTGATTCTCTCCTTGAGCCAACTTCAATGAGAATATGGTTTTGCCTTTTTGCCTTCCTGTTCTTCCCCTCCCCTGCAACTACTTCCCCTTGCCTCTTCTACATGAGATAGTTTACCCTACCCTGTCTCTCTCCATCTCCTCTTGCCACTTTCCTCTCTCACCTCTTGACTTCACCTTAAGAATCATCCCTTCCTTGGGGTGGCTAGGTGGCGCAGCGAGCAGAGCACCGGCCCCAGAGCCAGAAGGACCCAAGCTCAGATCCGGCCCCAGACACCCAGCACACAAACAAAAACCCAGCCGCGTGGCTCTGGGCAAGTCACCCAACCCCAATTGCCCTCCAAAAAAAAAAAAAGAATCATCCCTTCCCATCAAATTCAACCTGTGCCCTCTATCCATGTATACCTGTGAACATATGGAACATATGCCATGTACCCTTCTTCAATTATTTTCATAATGAGAAAGTTTTCATCAAACACAGTTATTGTTTTTCCACGTAGGAATGTAAATAGTCCAACTTTAATAAGTTCCTTTTTATTTCTTTTCCTTGATTACCTTCTCAAGCATCTCTTGCTTCTTGCGTCTGAATGTCAAATTTTCTATTCAACTCTGGTTTTTTCATCAAGAATGCTTGAAAGTCCTCTATTCCACTGAATGACCATATTTTCCCCTGAAACAAGATACTCAGTTTTGCTGAAGGAATGAATCTCCTCGGTGAGCTTTTGAGATTCTTTTTCCATCTGGCAAATTTGACTTTTTAAGGCATTCTTCTCCTCATTACCTTTCTGAGCCTCTTTTGCCATTTGAGTTAGTCTATTTTTTAAGGTGTTATTTTCCTCAGTCAGGCTGTTGACTGTCATTTCATACTTTTCTTGCATCTTTTTCATTTCTCTTCCCAAATTTTCCCCACTTCTCTTATCTGCTTCTTAAGGTCCTCTATGGCCTGTAGCCAGCTTGTATTTTCATTTGGGGCTTTTGGTGCAGGAGTTCTGACCTCACAGTCCTCCTCCATGCTTTGGGCCTCTTTGCCCCTAAAATAGGAGTCCAATGTTGAACTTTTCTGTTTATTTTGTTTCATTTGCCTAGGCATGTTGCCACTTAATTACTTGATTTTGGGGCTTGTTGCCACAGTAGGACTCAGCCACCAGACAGGGGAGCTTCCGCCAAAACGTGGGGTCTTCACAACTTCCGCCAGTTGGGTGGCCTCTGTAAAGCCTCCACCCATTCTGGCAAGTTGGATACCCACCCCAAACTTCCCCCCACAGACCACAATCCAAATCCAGGCAGTTTAAAGCAAGAGTGATTAACCCCCAGACTGATTGCTGGATCTCCCTACAGTTCGCAGACCAGGAGCTAGAGCCACTACTGAAGCTGCAAAATGGCTTCTGGGCAGCTGTTTCTTCAGCAGCTTTTCGCCCACAGGGGAGGAAGCCTAAGCATTCCCCAAATACTGGTCCCAAAGTCCATAGGGCACTAACCTCTCACTTTTTCCTAGGCATATCTGTGCTGATAATTCTGGAATCGCCACAATTGCTGGTGTTCTGGGGTCCCTCCAGCCGGCTAAAGGCCTGGCCACTCTGGGGCTAAAACCGCGGACCTGGGCTCAGCTCTGCATGCTGTGCTGCCTGCTCTCAGAGCGCTGCACTGGCCGCTCCCTGCAGGGCTGCTGGGCTGTCCTCAGCAGGAGGTTAGCTTCTCTGTGCCGTTCTGTGGGTGCTGTGGCTCCAGAAGTTGTTCAGAGTCCCCTTTCACATTGTTTGAAATTTGTGTGGGGCAGAGCACATTGGAAATGCTGTTTCTACTCCGCCATCTTGGCTCCGCCCCCCCTGAATTGGAGACCTTAAAGTATCCTGTCAATGTCAGCAGTGGCCATGAGGGCAGTGACTGCAGCAGTGGCAAGATAAAAGGAACACAGTCCCAGGCACACAGGAAGGGGCTTAATCAATGCGTTTTTATTCATTCACCAGGTCCTGGGTCTGTCTTCCTGAAATAGTCACACTTGCATTTATCTGTGACCTTGCAGAAGTCATAACCTCCATGGTCATTAGTTCTTCCTCTTTAAAATGAAGTCTTTGGAGCTTCATAAATGCTTATCACACTGGCCTCCTTGTTATTCCACAACCAGGATATTTCATCTCTGGCTCTAGGCATTCTCTCTGACTGCCCTGTCCCAGGCTTGGAAAGCTCTCCCTTCTCCCCTTTGACTTCTGACCTCCAGGCTTCCTTTAAGTCCCCACTCAAATGCAGACTTCTACAGGAAGCCTTCCTTCCCCAACCCCTCAATTCCATTGCCTTCCCTCTGTTTATTATTTCCTGTTTATCCTGTATGTAGTTTCCTTGCATACATTTGCACGTTGCCTCCTCTTTGTGAGTGTAAGCTCCATGAGGGCAGGGACTGTTTTTTGTCTTCTTTTGTATCCCCAGTGCTTAGCCCAGTGCCTGGCACAATAGGTGCTTAATAAATGCTTATCCATTGATTGACTGCTAGATGGAATTTGAGGGTCTTTCCAGTTCTAATTCTATAAGCTAAGGATCCTGGATAGAATTCAAGATTTGCCAAACACTTTACATATATGATCTCATTTGAGTTTCCTGACAATGTCCTTAGGGTAGTGTGATTGTTATTCCTCTTCCTCCTCCCCCCACTTTTTTAATTGGCCTTAGGATTTTCATAATAGAAAGTTCCTGGTGGGGAAACCTACACTTCCCAGTAAATTTTAGTCTTAGAAGTTTGTCTGGGGCACCAAGAGGGTCCATGATTTGCTCAGGGTCACACAGCCAGTATATGACAAAAGCAGGGCTTTGATCCTGGCGTTTCTCATTCTGAGGCTGACTTTGCATCCACTGTGCCATGCTGCCCCTCCTGTTTTTAATAGAAGAAGAAATTGAGATTCAAGTTAAGTGACTTGTCCAGGATCACACAGCCAGGTAAGTGCCTGAGGTAGGATTTTAACTCAGGTCTTCTTGACCCCAAGAGCAGCATCTTATCCACTGAGCCATGTACTAACATGATGTGGGTGCTGATTGATCTGCCTAGTTTCAGTTTCTTAGCCCCTGAAAGTTTCAGTTTGATTCTCAGGCCCACTGTGAGAGATTCTTCAGCCCACTCCTTTCCACTGGAAATGCTTACTCGGAGACCAGCAGTAGGAGCCATTTGAAAATCCTACGACCATGAGTTTAGCATTCACAAAAGCTTGTCTTTAAGTGGATTAGTTTCTGTCCTGCAATTTAAAAGTTTGGTTCTGGGAGTCTGAAGCTAATAATGGCCATTATCAAGATCCTCAATTAGAAATCTGTGGTTGTTCCAATCACAGTTCATTGTTGTGTCCTACTCTTCCGGACCCCATTTGGGATTTTCTTAGCAAAGATACTGGAGTAGTTTGTCATTTCCTTCTGTTGAGCTTAAAGGAGCAAGACAGAAGATCCCCGCAATTAAATTTGGAAGTGGATTTTATTATTACCATGGGACTGTCAGGGTTACATAGTTACCCAAATCAGACAGTGCTGGCATGGACAGCTTGCCAGTTTTTAAAGAGATTCAATAGCCAGGTTACGTAAGCCGAAACTACAATCAGTGATTGGTCAGTGTACATTTAAATCCCCCCCCCCCCCAGACGTATACTCTAGACTGAGGGACAGGGAACCCAAAGAGGGTGGAGATGGGGAACACCTGGTAGGGGGGTGGCAGTGGGGGCAAGAAAAAGAATGGAGCAGGGATTTTACCCTAGGCTGAAACTCCTGCCTAGGATCACTTCGGGGGGGGGGGGGGAGGGTAGAGTTGCCTGCTTACAGATCAATTAGGGGAAGGGGAAGGTAGAGTTGTGCTCAGCACTTCTCCAGCTTGTTTTATAGATCAAGAAACTGAGGCAAACAGGGTTAAGTGACTTGCCCAGGGTCACACAGCTAGTAAATATCTGAAGGCAAATTAGAACTCAGGGTCTTCCTGACTCCAGGCTGGGCACTCTATCTATTGTACCACCTGGCTGCCCCCTCCAATCACAGATCTATATTAAATAGGTATAATGGGGGTTTGTGCATGGGCCAGATCCTCATTACATAATGATTAAAGTTAGGTGATATGCCCAGAAATTAAAATATTTAAGAGGGAGCTCATCCTATTTTCACTTTTAGATTGTGCTGTTGTTTGAATCTGGAACCCTGTAAGTGAATGAATGGTGGAGGACTTTGCTAATTACACAACCAAGGATCTTTATCGAATCTATGTGTTTGTATTCCTTCAAAGTTGGAAAAAGTCAACAAAGGCATATTAATATGACCAATACATCTAAACTCAAATTTCAACATCTAAATAAGAAGCACATATTTCTTTCTAAGTGGACAACTAAACAGAGAAACCTTTTGGACCCAAGGACTTCTACATAATGTACAGTTACTGTTGTATTTTAACCACCCAATCCTTACCTTGTTAATACCCAAAGGCAAATGGAAAATGCACACAGGTGGGCACTACCTCTGTCTGTCCTAGATATAGACAATAGAAATTTCTTCAGTACAACCAAAGTAATGTATCTCTGACAGCTGGCAAGACTAAATTTAACTTGGGAGGAATAAATGTGATTGAATTGAAGATTGCTACAGCTTCTGGGGAATGGCTAATATACAGTCAATATTCAATGAGAAAAGAGTGTGGAGAAAACCCAACTGTAGCTGCTAAAATGATGTGGGATAATGACTGTGTTTGAAATAAAAAGAGGCAGAAATAACCAAAGCAGGACTTGAGGAGCAAGAGAGGGAAAAATATCTTTAAAAGATACATGTATCTTGATTAAAAATGGAATCAAATGGAGGAATTGTTTACAAAAAAAAGCAATTAGTTCCATCTGAAAGTGCCACTTATGCATTATTTATATCATAACATTTTGTATGTGGTGTGTATTTGTTCCACATTTCAAAAAAAAGGAAAAACATGAAAGGACTCATGGGTATGTGCGACACACACATTCATATACAAAACAGACAAAGAGAGAGATTGATCTAAAATGAATAAATGTTTGCAAAGAGATTTCTTATACTGTATTGGGACCATCTAGTTCAACCATTTCTTACAGATAAGGAAACTGGGAGTCAAAGAGGATAAGTTACTTCTTCAAGGTCATACTGATTGATCTGACCATGATAGAATTGTACCTAGGTCCTTTGGGTACAGGGGTAGCTAGGTGGGGCAGTAGCTAGAGTGTTGAGTCAAGAAGATTAATCTTCCTGAGTTCAAATTTGGTCTTAGACACTTACTAGCTATGTAACCCCAGGCAGGTCACTTAATCCTGTTTGACTCAGTTTCCTCATTTGTAAAAGGAGCTGGAGAAGGAAATGGCAAACCATTTTGGTATTTTTGCCAAGAAAACCCCAAATAAGGTCACATGATTGGAATGACTGAACAACAACAACCTCTGACTCCAAACCCACAGGGGTCTTAATGACACTAAGAACCGAAGACCATAGCACAAATACTGGTTGAGGATGCGAATATTACTAATTAAGGTTTTATAAGGTGCTCTGTATGTAAGAGAGTCCCAAAAGTCTAAGTGCAGTTTTAAGCTTTAGTAGCACTAAAATTTTTGAGATTTCCTGTATTATCTTGTTTGCCTTTAACCACCCTCTGATGAGGAACCACAGGCATTACCATCATCATTTTATAGACCAAGAAACAAAATCAGAGAGGTTAAGTATGTTGCACATGTGATTTAAATTCATGTCTTTCCTGATTTCATAAATTGTTAATATGTCATTAGAGAGGACCATAGAGAAGGCTCTCTAACAATGTAATGACCTCTCTTGACTCTAGAGGACTCATGATGAGACATACTCTATTCTTCCTGGAAAAGAAGGGATGCCCTAAAAGTGGGATAAGGGAAGATATTAGAGAATGTAAACATAATTTGTTTTATATACATATGATAATGTTCAGTTGTGTTTAACCCTTCATGAACCTAGTTAGAGTTTTCTTGGCAAAGATACTGGAATGGTTTGCCATTTCCTTCT
Source organism: Gymnobelideus leadbeateri (assembly GCA_011680675.1). Lineage (NCBI taxonomy): Eukaryota > Metazoa > Chordata > Mammalia > Diprotodontia > Petauridae > Gymnobelideus > Gymnobelideus leadbeateri. Next base: position 329,994 of record WOXC01006769.1, read on the forward strand.
GTAGCTCGTTTTACAGATGAGGAAACTGAGGCAAACAGGGTTAAGTGACTTGCCTAGGGTCATACAAACTAGTAGGTGTCTGAGACCAGATGTGAACTCAGGAAGGTGAGTCTTCTTGACTCTAGCTCCAGCACTCGATTCACTGCACCACCTAGCTGCCCTGCCACAATTTGTTATACTTAACTACAATTCTTTGTTAAAAAAAAAATTCTAGAGGTGGTAGAGTTATTGGGAAATGATGTTGGTTAAAAAAAAATCCATAATAAAACTTCAAAGATACTTTCCAGCTCTAAAGCTATGATCTCATGATTTTTTTTTTAATGAAAAGAGAAAGAAATCCAAACTTTTAATCCATTTGGGAAACTACAGTCTTTTAAACCCATTCATCTTCTAGATCACTAGGTTGAGTGAGTCAGTTTTAAAGTTTGGGATGATGAACAATTAGGCTAGCTACCTGGCTGAAAAACACCTGATTATTTCATTCAAACTATATGGCATAACTGATTGTAGGTACAAAAATACCTGCCGAGAAGATCTAGCATGAGCTCCAACTGAGACAAAGTATGGAAAGTGTTTTGTAGCCATTAGGCACCTGAAATTTCACTTAGGATTAGAGGCAAGGCTATCAGTACTTAGGCTCGGGGCTTCTAGTCAGATGTCCTTTATTGGAAGAGATGCTTTCAAACTCCCCCAATGTTTGGCAGCTGCCCCATCTCTCTGGGACTGTTTCTTCAGTTGCTTAGAGCACTGGAAGTGTTAAGTGACTTGCCTAGCCAGGGTCACACAAATGGTCTATGTGAGGGGAACTTGAACCTTGTCTTCCTGACTTGGATTCCAGATCACTATTGATTATGGAGAGGGAGGGAGAGGGGGGGACAGAGAAGGAAAAAGAGGGGCAGGGGGAAGGGGAGAAGGAGAAGAGGGGGAAGGAGAGAGCACAATAAGTAGATGAATAAATAATATAAGGAAGGGAGGGAAAGAGGGAGAAAAGAAGGGGAGAAAGAAAGAAGAGAGGGAGGAAGGAAAGAAGGGAGGAAGGGAGGAAAGAAGGGAGGGAGGGAGGATGAAAAGGGAGAAGGGAGGGAAGAAGGAAAAGGGAGAAAGGAAAGGATGCAAGGGAGGAAGAAAGGAAGGAAAGAAGGAAGGAACAAACGTGTTTCAAATAATCTGTAAAAGGAAGTTCTAACTTTGAAAAACTTAGGAACTCTGATGACCAAAATAACCAACTACAGTACCAGAGGACTCACAATGAAAAACTACCCCTGCTCCAGAGAGCGCGAGATGATGAATTCAGAGTGCAGACTGAGGTATCTCTGGCTCTATCTCTGTGTCTCTCTGTTTCTGTCTCTGTCATTATCTACACAGAGCACATGGTCAATGTGGGTTTCTATTTTGCTTGACTATACATGCTTGTATTGGATTTTATTTTTCTTACTTTCTCAACAGGTGAGGTGAGGAGCAAGGGGAAGGTGGGAGGTAAAGAATTCAGATGTAAAAATAAAATTGAATTAAAAAAAAAAGCCAGTGCTAAGGATTCTGATTCCTTGTGTGGCCCTACTCAAACAGAAACTACAAAAGCCCATTAGCACCTACCGGACTGGAGCAGCACCATGTGGTGCTAAGAGCTTCTTGAATTGCTAAAAGGGAGTCAGTCAAAACAGCAAGAATCTTGACTGTGCTCTGGACTAAGGCTGATGGCTATCAACTTAAAAGAGAAGGTAATACTATTCCACTAAGCATTTGATCAAGGAGAGAGCCAAGAGAGCTCTGGATCCATACAGGGCTACTACTCTTGGATGCCTCTAGCATTTGATTAAACAGCTGGAGATGAGGGTATGAGTAGGACAGCTTAGGCATTCAGATCACCTGGAGTCCAAGAGCTCTCTGAAAGAAATAGACACTAATTCTATACTTCAATATGTATCCTGTGTTCTTTTTAGTGTTTAATGAGTGTATAGAGATCATCTGGAGGTTTGATTGGTCCTTTAAAAAAATTTGACAAAAGTGCTCCTAAAAATTGCAGAGCCCAGAAGCTTTGGTCTGACAAAGGTGAAATGCTTCTTTAAGTGAGGGGTGGTGCTCCTAAACAGGATTTCTTATTAAATTGGGGAGGGGGGAGAGGGAAGGGTACAGGGGACTACATTTGAGTATCTCTCTGAAATCATAACAAAAAGAAATGGGGGAAATATTTGACATACAAATACTTGTTTTACCTACCATTTCGCAGGAGCTCAACTAATGGGCAAAGATAGATAGACCTATATTGATGAAAATTACTCCCATTTATATACAGACCTCAAATATATTCAGTAGAAAATGAATCCCTGTCTAGAGAGCAGAAAATGAGGTGAATCACTTTACCTGATTAATATAATGCTGACAGCTCAAGAAGATATTTTTGGGGGGGGGGTGAAAGGGATGAATTTTATCCATTAGGACTGTTCTCATTGATGAAATGACCAGAAAATGGTTCTTTTTTCACCTTTTAGTCAGTCAAAAAATGCTTTTAAAGCACTTACTATGTGTCAGGCACTGAGCTGAGTAGAGAGACAGTTCCTGCTACAGTCCCATTCTAATTGAGACAACATTCATTAACTAGTTTTATACAAGATAGCTAGAGAGATGAGTACATGGAGAGAGAGAGGGAGAGAGAGAAAGAAAAAGAGAGAGAGAGAAGTAGGAAGAAAAGAAGGAAGGAAGGGAGGAAGAAAGAAAAGAAGGAATAAAGAAGGAAAGAAAGAGCAGTTTTACCCATTTGCTCATATATAGAAAAGATGTAAGAGAATCCAAGGGAGACTGGGAAAAGTCTCCTGCCAAAGTGTGTGTGGGGGGGTGGGGGAGGGGGTAGCCAAGCCTTGAAGAAGACCAGGCAAACTAAGAGGGAGAGTGAGGGTGAGGGAGGTGAGGGAGAGAATTCCAGGCAGAGGGGACAGCAAGTGCAAAAGTATGGACATGAGAAATAGAGTGTCATGTATGAGGAACAGTGAAAAGCCCAGAGTAGTTGGACTGTGGTATCCATGTATGGGAGTAAAGTATAAGAAGACCAGAAATTTCAGGGATGTCCATCAATTGGGGAATGGCCAAACAAGTTGTGGTTTATGATCATGATGGAATACTACTGTTCTATAAGAAATGATGAGCTTCCTAATCTTAGAAAAACATGGAAAGATTTGAACAAAATAATGAAGAGAGAAATGAGCAGAACCAAGAGAACATTGTATACAGTAACAGCAATACTGTTTTAAGAACAGCTTTGAGCAAATAAGTCATTTTGACTGTTATAAATACCCAAATTAACTACAAAGGACAAATGAAGGAAGACACTATCTATATCCAAAGAAAGAAGTGATAAATAGAAATATGCTTAGAATGATTTTACATACATATACATATATGTATACATGTATGTGTGAATGTATAGAGAAAGAGAGAGAGAGAGAGAGAGAGAGAGAGAGAGAGAGAGAGAAATACACTCACATACATATTTGTTTCTAATCCCTAGCCGTCTCTGGGGGGTGGGGAGGAGAGAAGAAAAAAAATAGAAAAAATTTACATGCTATTACATATTTAAAAGGAATAGCAAGTTGTACATAATAGATTTACAGTTTCACGCACAATTATCTTTCTTTTGTTGGTGTATAATGTTATGGAAATGTTTGTTTTATTCCATAAATTAAAAATAAAAGAAATATTTTTTAAAAGCCTGGAAAGGTAGGAAGGGGCCAAGTTATACATGGTGTCATGTGCCCAGTAATGAAAGGTTAATACACGAGAAAAGAACTCCTGAAGTTTAGATGTTGTATTCCTCATTTGGAGGTGTGGGGGGATTGGGGGTGGAAATCTGTTTGTTTTTTGTTTTTTTGCAAGGAAGAGGAGGGCTTGGTAACATCTCTTACTATGAAATCTCAGAAGTTGAGTTGTGATTCTTCTGTGGCAAAAACAATATTTTCATTTAAAAAAAGTAGAAATAATTTATATTTTTCTCCCACTACTCCTTTGAGCTAGTCCTTCTCTCACAGACTACCCATGACCAATTTTCAGCTACTCAATTATTATGCTTTGAAGAAAGCATTGGCTGCATCTAAATTCCAACTTGTTTCTACACTGCCTTTTCACTTGGTTTGTTACCTGTTTTGGAATTAGGAAATAAACTTTGGAGACAGGGAAGCAAAATCCAAATCTTACCTGTGAAACTCTTTTGAATTCTGGCAGGTTATTTGTACCTGCCAAGGAAGAAAGAAAGCAGCTTTAATTAATGGTAGATGTAATGGGGGTGGAGGAGGTCAAGGGTTATGATAGGTGGAAGTGATGAAGTATGACAGAAATACAAAAAAAAATCAAGTAGAACCAGAATTCTGCCACCTTGGGGCTCAGTCTGCTTTGATTTTCTAAAGACACATAGTGTTAGTATCAGAATTGCAGTTACAATGATGGTTAAGGGAAAATGTTTTGTCTGCCAGTGTAGCTTAGACGGATCAATCCTGTTTCTCAGTGTGTTATATTGTATACGTGCCTGTTATCCCAAGGGACTGAATTAAAAATGTAAATTGCCTATTTTTTTTTTCTATTTGCAGCCTATGGCAAAGATGACAGTCCTAGAATATTAACTAGAAACTATGGAGCTAGAAAGGATAGCGAGGTGCTTAAGTGGTTAGAGCATGGGGTCTGGAGTCAGGCAGATCTGAGTTCCAATTCAGCCTCAGAAACTTCCTAGCTATGTGACCCTGGGCAAGTCACTTAACACTGCTTGCCTCAGTTTCCTTATCTTTAAAACTAGTTGGAGAAGGAGATAGCAAACTACTCCAATATCTTTGCCAAGAAAACCCCAAATGGGATAACAAAGAGTCAGACAGGACCAAACAACAATAATACATGTGTCTATATGCAGTGAGATAGACACTGTGAAACCATAATGGGCAGAATTCTTTGAATACAATATGAGAAGGGAAAGTCCAGAGAATATGGAACAGAGGGGCCTGTTGATTTTCCTCCTCTAGAAAAAGTTAAGAATGGAGTAGATGGCCTTCTTGTGAGGCTTCCTCTGTAGTCCTTTCTGAAATGAGGAGGCTAATGATAATTATAGCTGGCATTTATTTATATTTTAAGGGATACAAAGTGCTATATGTATATTACCTCATTTAAACTTCACAACAATGTTATAAGCTAAAAGTATTACCAGAAGAAGAAACTGAGTCTCAAAGAGGGAAAGTAATTTACTCATGGTTATACAGTTCTGGTAAGTACCAGAGAGATTTTGTACCCAAGGCTCTCCTGTCTCCAACTCCAGCATTCTTTCCACTCTGCTATATACTTTTGGGATCTTTACCACCAATGCATGGATCTGTAGTTGCAGGATTTGGGATTAAAAGTCTTTAAGAGTTTTGTGAGTCTCCATTTCTTGGAATCCTTGGTTTCCTCCAAAACCACTTCTGCACGATGACTCTCCTAACACCCCCCTTCCCTCTCCATCATCTCAATTTTGTACATGTTTTGCATAAGCTTACATATGTACATGTTGTCTCTCAAAGACAGAATATAAATTTCGTGAGAGCAGGGAGAGTATAATTTTTTTTAAATCTCTAATACCTAGCATAGTACTGGCACATACATAATAAGCATTAAATCAATGCTTATTGATTGATTTCAGTTGTTGGAAATCTATCTTTTGGCAATAGCTTCATCTATGAATTGGAGGGGTTGGACCTGGTGGCCTCTCAGTGCCCTTCTAGCCTTAAGTAATATCACTGATAGGTTCTATGAGACATATTTAACTTCTCCTATTCTGTAAAGACAAAATCAGAGACTTTGAAAGGCACATTGATCCTATCAGAGTAATAGTATAGAAATGACATACTGAAGGAAATTTAAATGAAATCCCAAAAGGGGTAATTGGCTCTGGCTCTATCTGCCTGTCTATCTCTGTCTGTCTGTCCTTCGATTGCCTGATTCTTCTAAAGTTCCTTATAACTCTAAATCTTATGATCAATCCTAAGTACTATCCCTGATGGGCTCTATGATACCCATTAAACTTCTCCTAGGCTTTAAGAAAGAATTCAGAGGTTTTGGAAGGCACATCGATCCTGTCGCCTGCTACCCCCTTCCTCACCTCATTTCTGCTTTGTCTCTTCCTCTCTCCTCCTTTGTCTTTCTCTATATCTGTCTCTATCTTTGTCTCTGTCTGTCTCTTCTCTGATTTAAACCTGGAAGATAATGTGGGCTTATATAGCAAATGGCTCAAGGATAAATCACACAGATTAGCACCCTTGTGAGCAATGAGCCTTCATAGCCTGTCTCCTCAACGTATATCCTAGGGAAATCTAAAGGTCAATTGCCCGACACAATGCAAAAATTTAGCTTAAAATGCCCAATTTCTTTTAAGAAAAGATATACAGGTCAACCATATATCTAAAAAAAGCTAATGCTGGTCTAGAATGAACTCCCAACTCAGTGGTTTCTAGCTCAACTTACTCTCATATTCTGTTTTTGGACAGTTAGCAATGAATGAGCTGCCCAGGTACCACCTTCTGTGACATTAGAATATGGCCTATGCCTTTTTAGTAAGCAGTGTCCGGTGTTTGACAATACGAAGTTTTTGGAAAAGCTGATTTCTGAAAGCTATTTTCAGAGGCAAATGCTGAGCTATCCTATTGGACAGACCCAAAATAAGCATCTCCAAGATAATTAGGCTACGAATGCTTCTTAAATGAAATAGAATGATCTGAAAACTTGGCAACAACTAAATGCCTCAGAAAAAAAAAGTATAAACTGTCTAGCAGCTTTTTAAAAAGCAGCCAGTGAAAGTCCGGAAACAAGAAGCAAAGATAACAGCAGCTCTTTAGACTTTAGGAGATACATCCAAACCCTTAATACCAGGCTTTGACAGTAAGGCCGACAAGCTACAGACAATGAGACCATTTAAAGTCATAAATGTGTCACCTAAGAGGGAGAAATATTTAAGCCACAGAGAAAACAAACCCCAATGCCTCCTCCCAAGCAGACTGACACCCAGTATTATAATTAAGAGCAGAAACATTTTTTACCCAGTGAAGTTTTTTTCCTCCTGATCAGCATGAGGGCTGTAATTACTCTAACAGCTTTGGTGTCTATCCTTTTATTCTAATAAGACATATTTTGACAGTTTAAAAATATTTAACACAAGAGATGGTTTGGTCTTTAAAACTCTTGGCAAATATGAGTCAATTAATCTGTACAGAGTGCCTGGAGGGTAGGTACCACTATCCCTTTTTCCAAATGGGGAAAAAAGGCAAAAAAAAAAAAAATGAAACACATTTAAGGCTACATGAGGAAGCTAGAAAAGGTCTGGGGAATTTCTGGTTTTCCATTGGGTGCTTAGACCATATTTCCCTCTTCCAAATTATTCGTTTCTTTTTCTAGAAGATTGCACAGAAAGCAAAGAAAAAGCCATTCAGAACACAGTCAGGAAACATTCTGAACCCAGGGAATTCTCCCTTGTGAAATTAGCATGGAAGCTGTGTACCACCATTTTCTAGGCCCTTAAAGGGGCAGATAAATTGCAATCCTGACATTTAGAAGTCAAATTCTTGAGCTAAAGTCTCCTCCTTCTCTCCGCCCCACTTCTCCCTAGCTTGATTAAAACATTCTAATCTCAGGTGCTTGAGAGCAAACTTTCAAGAAGTTATTACCATAGTGATAAAAATTGGAAAGATGACTTTTGCTTGCTGATGCTCATTTCAAGGGTACTAGGCTCCAGACTGCTGCTAGCTTCTACAGAAGAAACTCAGCATTACCAACCAGCTGTGTGTATATTGCTCCATTTTTAGTAAGGCAGTAGGTACCAAGCACCTAACTAAAATGCTACAGTTTTGGAAGGTCCCCAGCCCCTTTGTTTTAAAGTGGAGGTTATTAAAAAGTGCCACCTATATTCACTCAAAGCTCAGTGGGTCCAGGATACCTACTGATAAAGTGAAAAGCCTTAAAAGCTATTTCTAAGCCTTCACACATGAGCAAACATTTCACTTCACATTCTTGATGGAAATTAATTTAGGCATTGTCCTGTAAGAAAAACAAATAACACAGGTGCCTACCTATTACATTCTGATTTGACTGTGCAGTACCCAGCAAAGGGGGGGAGGGAGGGGAATATGTGCCATTTCTGTTTCTATAGTTTTATCACCAACGCTGTCACAAGCCAAAATTGCACCTGAGGCAAATTCATAAGATTATAGATCTAGATCTGGGAAGGACTTCAGAGGCTGGCTAGCACAGTGTGCCTCATTTTATGAACGAGGAAACTGAGATGGAGGGAGGTTGAGAGCCTTGCCTGAGGTTACACAGGTAGTATGTTGGTGGGGGATGTAGCAGAGAATGGCCCATACCATAGTGTAGATGGCATAGGGGCAGGAGGTAGGCAGTCTATTTCTCCAGGGAGTTCCTAGAAAGGCAGCTGAACCCTGACCTCCAGAGCAAGAAGAGGTGTGGAGATTGGTGCCACCAGGAGAAGGGAGCATGGAAGCCCATCTCTTTCCTGTGAAGGAAGCATTCCTTTCCTTGCCCTGGGTGTCAATTCACTGGGATGAAGGCTGATTTGCTCCTGTTAATTACAGCTCTATTTACCACACTGTTATAACTCGCAGCAAAGGCTGAATTTAAAGTTTGGTTCTGGAATTGTGAAAAAACTTCCTCTAATGACTAATTTTATCAGAGATCATTATCATTTGATCCTATAGACTGAAAGCAGTATTGGGGAAGTCTGTGGTCCACTTCTTTTTCAACATTGTTAACTATTGCTATGCCAAATCACTTTTTTTTTTTTTTTTGCTTTTTGGAGGGCAGTTGGGATTAAGTGACTTGCCCAAGGTCACACAGCTAGTAAGTGGTAAGTGGCTGAGGTCGTATTTGAACTCAGGTCCTCCTGACTCCAGGGCAGGTGCTCTATTCACTATGACACCTAGCTGCCCCCAAATCACTATTCATATTTGCTTTCAATATTTGCTTTTGTTTGTCTTTCTCATTAAAATGGTATGTATGGTAGTAAGTAGATTCCTTTTTTAAAAAAAGTCTATAAGAACTGAGATAATGGTTACCTATGTGAAACTCTTTTCAATCCTCCCTACTATTTTTTTTTTTTTTGCGTTTTGGAGGGCAATTGGGGTTAAGTAACTTGCCCAAGGTCACACGGCTAGGTTTTTGTTTGTGTGTGCGTTAAGTGTCTGAGGCCGAATCCGAACTCAGGTCCTTCTGACTCCAGGGCCGACGCTCTACTCACTGTGCCACCTAGCTGCCCCAATCCTCCCCACTATTAACATCCCTCCCCTAACACTTTGCATTTAATTTGTATACATTTAAATGTGTACATAGTTTCCTCTTAATAGAACAGAGGCAGTTGGGTGGTGCCTTAGATGGAGCATTGGGCCTGAAATCAGGAAGAACTGAGTTCAAGTCAGGCTTCAGACTTATACTAACTGTGTGACTCTGGGCAAGTCACTAAACCTCTTTTAGCCTCAGTTTCCTCAGCTGTAAAATGGAGATTAATGAGAGCACCTACCTCATAGGATTGTTGTGAGAATCAAATGAGATAATATTTGTAAAGCACCTGGTACATAGTAGGTGCTTAATAGATGCTTGTTCCTCAACCTCCACCTTCCCTAGAATGTAAGCTCTTCAAGGGCAAGGTCTTTTCACTTTTATTTTTGTGTCTCCAGTTAACAAGTACAATGCCCAGCATACACTAAGGATTTAATAAGTGCTTGTAGATGGATTCCTGACATAAAGTAGGGCAGGAGGAGACAAGAATAGGAGAATGGTGTGTTGCTATTTTAGTGTTTATTGTATATCTCATATAAGTTTAAGGCGAATTAAACATGAAGAGTCCAGAAAATAAACAAATTTGTCCCCTTAAAATCAATTAATTAAAGGAGCTCCCAATAAACACAATTGGTGATACTAATGAGGACTGACAGAGCCCTGAAATGCTCTGTCACCTAGTCAAGACTTAGTAGGTCTTGAAAATCTTAACTACAACTAGAGAGTAAGCTCAGTCAATAATGCCCCTTTATTGGAAAGAGTTTCATTTCTGAACTCATCCAGGCAAAGAATAAGGATTAAACAGTCCCAGTCTAAAATCCTCTAAGGGAAAGGTAGGGAATAAAACTTTCCCACAACTGAGAAAGCTAAGACTTTGCATAGAAAGGTTCTGTCATGGCAAGAAAGACCCTTCTGAATGGAACCTTCTTGCCCGATGTTGAACTAATAAAATAACAACACAATATTGGGGACACAGAAAGCCAAAGGGGAAATATCATGTAAGAAGTTTCTTACAGCTGACAGGAAAGTGGGTTCAAATATATAGGATGAACCAGTCAGAGGATGGATATATTCCTTTTCCCTCAATACTCTCTTCATGAGATTGCTGGCTGTGTTGTACCCAAACCCAAATCACATGCCACCTGATTTGAAGCCCACCATTAAGCCCCTTTATATTTGTCTTTGTCTCTATCCTACATCCTGTAATAGCTTGAAACAGCTTAAGGCATAGTCTTGGGTATTGCCCAAGGCATAGTCTCCTAACCCAGGCCTTCCTGAATTAGCATTCTGTATATCATCACTATGTACAAGGATCAGTCCTGGGGTTATGGTACAAGTTTATCTAAAGTTTATCTTAAGAAGAGACCACCCTGTATTCAGAACATGACCCTAGCCTGTCCCCATTACTGAATGTCCCTCCACCCTGTACTCAGAACATGACCCCTAGCCTGTACATCACCCTGTACCTTCCACCCTGTTCTAGGAGGGACCCCCTTTCCAGGAAAAGTTGCACCCTTTTTCCCTTGTGTCATTAGCCCTGAGCTATAGATCTAACCAATGGCAGTCCTTGGCTTCTGTACGTCCTTCATCACTGCTTATGCTAGTTCCCCTCCCCAATTGTGGTTTTTGTGGTTTTAGCCTTTATAAACACTGTTTGTACCGCAATTCAGGGCTGCCTGATTTGAGTGTATACTCCATGCAGCCGAGCACTTAATCAACAAATCCACACCTAAATTTACTTGAACCCAGGTCTCTTATTCTCTGCACAAAAGTTGTTGTTTTCTGATTTTACTCCATATGCCTGAGTATTTTTTTTCCTCCCTGGGCTTCTTTTAATCCTGCAACACTTTGGGTCCTTATCAACAGGATATCACATTCATTGTCTTGAACATCTCTAAACCCTCTCCAACAATATTTCTGGTCAAGAGGGATAAGGTATTTGTTTGGATGCTCCTTGGAACTTTTTTGGTGTATGTAGCTTTCCTTGAATTTAGACATAAGAGGTGGAACACATCTAGTCATGATCATTTCCCTTTTCCTTTTCCCCTCTTTCCTCTTGTTCTTTATTATTTTTCTATTTTATTAATAAGAAACAGTAACCATTGCTATCTCAAAGATGCCGTGGTTTCTGAAGTGGTAAGTGAAGATTGGGGTAGTGGGAAAAGCACCATCTTGGGGTCAGAAGGTCTGGATTTTGGCTTCTGGTGTGATTTTAGTTGAATTGTGAATGCCCCCAGTTATTAACCCTCTAGAAATTACTTTGCCTTTACTTACTTGTGTATATAATGTATCCTTCAAGTAGAATGTAAGCTCCTTGAGGTTAAGGACTGCTAAATGTCTAGAACTGGGCCATCCTACCACTTCCAAGTCATATTGTCTGCATGTAATCTGGTCATCCTCCTCCTCCCACCCAGAGCCTCCTGTGCTCCCCCTTTCCACTCAAGCTCCCTTTTTTTAAGGTATTGTGTTCCCCTACTAGAATGTAACCATCCTGTTTCTTTGTATTTTTATTTCCTGAACTTAGCATAGTGCTTGGACATAATCAGGACTTAATATTTTTTCATTCATTGTCTAACATGGTGTTTTGCACATGAAAGAAATGGTTAAATAAATATTTGTTGATTTGGATTGAATTGACTTCTCTGGACTTGTCTTCCCATCTGAAATATGAGGAGACTGGTGTAGATGATCTGTGACTTGAAGATTAAGCATGTCTGTCTATATACAACCGTAAGGGTGTTGTAAGGCTTAAGTGACATAATGAATGTAAAGCACTTTGTGGGCCTTAAAGTTCTCTACAAATGCCATTTATTATTAGGTCTCAGTCCCCAGGCCTCCAATCTGGGGATCACTGCAATCCCAGAGGCTTCTACCTCACACTCTTGTTTTAGCTCAGGGGTGGACTGATAAATGTTTAACAACCAGGCTCTGGGATAGGGGGAGGTGTGGACAAGTAGTCTTAATTTTAATATGCATTACTAAAATTTTCTCCATCATTTTCCTAAGTATAGACAGTCAACAAAACAAAACAAGACCTGATTTGTAGCCATCACTGACTTCAGAGATGTAAATGCTCACACTGAAAATTTTAAGGAGGCTCTTGAAAAATGGCTGGACATCCCATGTACTACTGCTCAGCTCTAAGGTCTATCCAGCAGAAATGGGGAAAAATCCAGATGGACCTAATTAATAATGTAAGCATTATTAATTAGTCAACTTATTCTCTGTGTAACTCGCTCAGAATGGTCTGCTAAAGGTAATGTTGTTGGGACTCCAAATTAAGACTAATCACAAGACTAATCAGATGCCTGGCTGGGAATCTCTGATGGAGGCTGATAACATGTATAACACCAAAATTCTATTCCTGCCCCCAAAATGAACTACTTAAAAAAATCATTATACATCATATCAGAGACAATTTGGCATTTTCAATTCTTATTATGGGTTTCATAAAAAAAAGGATGGAGATTCCAGCATATAAAATCTGTGGGTTGACAGGCAGTCAACAATATTTTTGGAGTGTCACTGAATGCCAGAGGTAGAAGTAGTCCACAAGGCACAGCGCTATGTCTGGCTTTGAAATATATACAATATCACATCAATACTTATCTGTTTGCAGCTAACCCAGAGTTAACAGGGTTGTTAACTGGGGAAAGATATTGATTTTGCAAGTCAACAGAGTAATAAGGCTACAACTGGTCACTGAATGTGTTTGAAAGCAGGTAAAAGATTAACGAAAAATGTATGCAATGAATGCTCCAAAAATGTTGAATTATTGGCTAACAAAGCTGCCTCATTTTCATTCATGGAGGAAGTCCTCATGACTTCATAAAAGCCATTTTTAAAAAATGAAGACTGATTAAAGAAAGCTTCCTGTCATCTTCCCTTTTATTTGGGAAAAAATACCATCAAGTTGAGGAATGTTGTTTAATTATAAACTCTGTGTGTGTGTGTGTGTGAGAGAGAGAGACAGAGAGACAGAGAGAGAGAGAGACAGACAGAGACAGAGAGACACAGAGACACAGACAGAGACAGAGACAGAGAGACAGAGACAGAGACAGAGAGAGAGACAGAGAGACAAATAAGAAAGAAGGATAGAGAAAGGCAAAGGGGGAGAGACAGACAGAGACACAGACACAGAGAGAAAGTCATTCAGACAAGGCTTCTGCTGGTTTGCCTTGAGGGTAGAGAAGAGACAGTAATTTTCTGAAGACCCTGGGAGTTATAGTTCATTCCAACTCAGGAGGAGACAAAGCTATATTGTAAGATCTGATCTGGAGGGCAGAGTTTTCCATTGGCAGTGGCAGTTTGAAAAAAAATGTCAGCCTACAGAATCAGGGGGAGCTGCAGAGGGTGTAGGAAAGAGTGGCCACTGTGGCAGGAGCATATGGAGGATGCTTTCCAGGGTGCTGACTTTGAGAGTTGGAGCAGCTGCAGTTTCTTCCTTTCCCTGGCTCACCACTTCATATATTAGGAGAATCCAGCCTGGAGTGACTGAGCTCTGCTTACCAAGAAAGAGCCTGAGTAGTGGTGAAATAACTCCATTTCTTCATTTCTCCCTTCTGTTCTCCTGCCACATGCAACAGGCAGCTCCTACTGTGTTCCTTTGCTGTTTTAAATTTTGCTGCTGATGGTTTGTATTTTTGACGTTAGAAAAGTTTTCTAACTAAAGAGAAGGTAATTTTAATTAACCCTGAGTTGGTGTTTCTGTTACAAGGAATGTGATGGGGGAGAAAGGAGTGGTAAGTGGATATATACAGAGTATAACTGACCTGAACCTCTCTTTTAGCAATCAGAGAACTGTCTGGCATGGGTGGGAGTGTAGGAGGGTCAGGTAGGATTTTTACATATTTTAATAATAATAATGATAGGCATTTTAAAGCTTTTTAAAAAAACTTCTTGAGGCAATTGGGGCTTAAGTGACTTGCACAGGGTCACACAACTACTAAGTTTCTGAGGCAGGATTTGAATTCAGGTCTTACTGATTCTAGGGCTGGTTGGTGCTCTAGCCACCGCACCATCTAGCTGTCCCTAAGCATTCTAACACTGAAGAGAAAAGAAGCCACATAGAGTCAGGACCTTTGCCCTAGAATAAAACTCCTCTTGGACACATTTCTTCTTCTCTCAACCAAGATGTTTCTCTGAACAAAGGGCCTTTTGGGCTTTCTCCACCCCATGTGATAGAGAGTAGGGTGAGTAGAGGCTGAGACCTCAAGTGGAGGTCACACCCTGAACTGTCTCAAGCAGGTGGAGACAGAAGGGGTCAGATATCAGGAACAATCATCTATAACTACTCCCCCAAAGGGAGAGAGGGCTTCATGTCTGCTGGTAAAGATAAACCACATGAAATCACATGTGTGTGTGTGTGTGTGTGTGTACATTTGTTGTCCAGTCATGCCCAACTCTTTGTGACCACATTTGGAGTTTTCTTGGCAAAGATATGGGAGTGGTTTTGCCATTTCCTTCTCCAGTTCATTTTACAGATGAAGAAACTGAGACAGACAGGGTTAAGTGACTGGCCCAGGGTCATACAGCTAGTAAGTGTCTCAGGACTGATTTAATCTCATGAAGATGAGTCTTCCTGACTCCACCCCAGTGCTCTATCCCCTGAACCACCTAACTGCCCCTGTATATACATATATTATTAGCATGACACTATCCAAGAAAGAAATGTTGAGTGCAATTAATTCATCTTAGATCCCTTTGCATATATATGTACATTCAATGAGGAAGTTCTATGCATAATGAACAAAGAATTATGGCTTGAGGATCCCACTAAAGATAATTAATGCCTTTACCAGGATAGCTTACACACAACCTAACATTTTTATTGGAAATATAGATGTTAGTTAACATGCAATTCTACAAGTTAGGTACATTAACTGATGATGATCAGCAAATAAATAACTCAACCAGGAAGATCAGAATATACATACAGGACAATTTGACCCACAGTAAGGTCCTAAGATAGCCTCACTGAAGCAATGCACATCAGTCACAACACAGCACCACTACACACGTGTAAGAAATGCACCACAGCAGGACATATAAGCAGCTATCATACAGAGCATGGAAATGTGTTCATCACAAGCAGAGAGGCCATTTAAAAAAATCACTCAAATAGCTCATTGGAAATTGGCTTCGAACAACGGAGAGCTGTGGACCACTAAGAAGTTGTAATAGCAGATGGCCCAGCTTGGCATGGAGATTAGGAGAACGGAAATTTATTTCTTTGAGTGACGCCTTTGAGCAGAGTCTAAAATGAAGAGTTCACAAGCAGGTTCTTTGGATAGCAGCCACAAATGCTAAAAAAGGGACAAGCTTCAGGTGGGCTAACAGGGAATGTGTTCTGTGTTTCTCCTAACACTGATTCCCCACACCAGCACTACTCAGTTTGGGTTCATGCTGACTTGTGGCATGTGAATACACAGACACCATCCTTCTCTCAATTAAGTAACAGTGAAAATTCTGAAATCGATGAGAGAGCCAGTGCAAATCCATTATGGAAGCAAATCCTAACCACTTCTACCTTAGAACTCTATAAAGAATTTTCATAAGTTAAAACTGTCACAGCAATCAAATGGGAAAAACTGCAGCCAGCTTTAAAATATTCCAATATGGTGCCGTTTTAAAATAAACTTACATATGACATTCCCTGTGTTCCTTAGAGAATGATTTGCTCTAGTATGTTTTCTTGCTTTTACTCTGTAATTATCACAATTTTTAGTATCCTAGTGAAGATAAAACTGATGTTCCAGTTGGCTAGAAAACATCTTTTGGAAAATGCTTGACTAAATATACCATCTTGGAAAAAGGTGGTCTAAACACCTAGGTCTACACAATCATCTGTCAGCAAAGTGGCCCACTCCATACAAATACTAGCAGCTGATTTAGAAAAGCATCAACAAAACCAGCCGAAAGCAAAACGAAACAAGGCTGGGCTCTTATAAATGAACAGCTTCAGGCACCTCAAAGAGGCAATTAAAGAAAATGAGTTTGATGCAATATGAAGTCATTTTCCAATTTTTTTTTTGTAAAAGCTCATTACTTAAGTGAACTTTATTGGATCACCTCACAGGGCTAATGGAGGCTTCTCTTTTGTGCTATAAACGAAAACCCATTTATGTGTCAAAAATACATTAAAATGAAAATAATCAAAAGAGAACCACACAGGCTACGAACCACGTGGATATGACCAAGCTGAGATTGTGCTTAATCAAAAATGAGCACATCAGAGCCTATGGAAAAAAAGAACTTTTAGTAAGCCATAATGGACTGGCTGAGCCTAGAATTTAAAGGTGGTATGGATAATTTCAGCATGCTGACCCAGTTCTTTCTTTCCTCAACTACTTCCACTCTCCCTGGTGATAGTATTATGACAAGGAGAAAAAACGGAGTGTGAGGAGGTAGGTTTGTTTGCCTAATTTTTTTTGGATATGCTTACAATTTACATAAATAGGCATAATATATAGAAAGCAGAACATGAGGCCAGCAATCAAACCAAAAGGCATTTAATGTCCCAATACAAACACAGGCCTGTTCTCTCTGTGGCTTCCAAGTTGGCCTAATTTCTGATATAACCATCCATCTTTTCTTCAAGGACATGAACTTTTACTGTTCAAAAGAGATGATTTCATTTTAATAAAACATTCAAACATGAAAAATTCAACTTTATGGTACTTGGCATAGACAATAAGCTACCCACAGGCACAGACTGCCTTGGACTTCTTAGTGTCCCCAAAGTCTAGCAGAGTGTTGGACACAACATTGTATGATCTCGACAAACATTTGATGATAATAATGCCTTGCCCACGAGATAACAGTTAACTCCTCAGGGAAGGGATTACTTTGTGAATTTTGAAGAATGTCCAAATTAATTTGTGTAGCTAATCAAATGCAAAACATATCTTGGTGCAGTGCAGCTTAGAGTTCACAAAAACAACATCAAGTCAAACCACTAGTGTTGAAACATACAGAAAATCTTCCCATAGAAGTCACCACCTGAAATGGGAAAAAAAAAAGTTACATATACTCTTGAACTTTAAAAAGCAGATTTTGCTTGGGTGTTCTCCCTGCAATGCCTAATTTTTGTTTGCACCCTTGTAGAAAATAGAACCTCTTTGACATCTTGCTACTGCTCTTTGTGACATACAATGAGGAGACATCATACTGGAGCCTCTTAGCTAGCCTTGGTAAATGAGAATCGTAGAATCACAGAACTGGAGAGCAGACCACAAGCCTGAAATTGTCCTCTCTGTAACTCCTACCCATTTCTCCTGGTTCTGCCCTTTGGGATTAAAGAGAACAAATCTCACCTCTCCTCCATGCAACAGCCCTTAAAATACAGAAAATGTCTAAAAAATAATTGTTACTAATACTGTATTTAGAATGTCAAAATCTTTCCATCACCCCTTTAGAAATCAGGTAAATCCATGAATTAACTTTAGAGGCTAATACTTTGGGTCTTTTAAAATAAAACTGAATATAAAATTGACACATTTAATTAATAAATTAAAATTAGTTAAAAGATAAAAGGATTGCATACAAAAAGCAGTGTCTCCAAAATAAAAAAAGAGATTGGGACAAAAATGTGATGTAGTTATTCAAGATTTAGATTTTAGATGAATGATAATCTTCAATAGAGAAATGGTCAAGGGATAAGAATGAACAATTATCAAAGCAGGAAATACAATTATTTTATTTTATTTTTGGAGGGCAATTGGGGTTAAGCTACTTGCCCAAGGTCACATGGCTAGTTTTTGTGTTGAGTGTCTGAGGCCGGATTTGAACTCAGGTCCTCCTGACTCTGGGGCCAGAACTCTATTCACTGCACCACCTAGCCGCCCAGGAAATAGAATTATTAACAAGCACATGAAAATCTTTTCCAATTTTTTTTGACAATTGGAGAAGTGCAAATCAAAATTACTACAAGGTAATATCCTGCACCAAACAGATGAGCAAAAATAGCTAAAAATAAAATAACATAAAATAATATAATATAATATAATACATAAATATAAATTCAATGATGGTGGGACTGGGAAGGAAAAGGTTTCTATACATATGGCTGGTGAGACCTCAAATGACTATAAGCTTTTTGCAAAGCAATCTGGAAACATACAACATCACAAAACTAATCATACCTTTAGACTTCGCTATCACATTTCTGAGATTATACCTAGAGAATATTATTAAAGAAGATAGGACCTGTCTACATAAAAATATTTAAAAATCCTTGATTTCACCTTTCGAAGAGCAATCTGGAATTATGCCCAAAGGGCTATAAATAATTTTATACCCTTTGACCCAGCAATACCATTTCTAGGGTTATATCTCAAAGAGATCATAGAAGAGGGAGGAAGACTCATACGTACAAAAATATTTATAGCAGCTCTTTTTGTGGTGGCAAAGAATTGGACATTAAGGGGTGCCCATCAATTGGGGAATGGCTGAACAAGTTGTGGTATATGCATGTAATGGAATACTATTGTGCTATAAGAAACGAGGAACAGACGGACTTCATATTTACCCGGAGAGGCTTATACAAACTGATGCTGAGAGAGAAGAATAGAGCCAGGAGAAATTTGTACACAATCATAGGCACAACATATGTGTGATGACCAACAATGATAGACTGGACTCTTCTCAGCAATGCAGTGATATAAGTCAATCCCAAAAGACTCACGATGGAGAGAGATGCCTACATCCAGAGAAAGAACTAAAAAGAACTGAGTTTGAATCCAGATTGAAGCGAACCACCTGATCTTTTTCTTTTTCTTGTTTGGTTTTGTTTCCTCTACCATTTTTCATTCCATGTGATACAACCCGTCTTTATAACCTGACTAATGTCTAATATGAAAGTATTGCAGATCCTATACTGGATTGTATGCCATCATGGGGTGGGAGGAAGGGAAGGAGGGAGAGAAAATTTGAAACTCATGGGATTGTGGAATTGAATCTTGAAAACTAAAAGTAAACAAACAAATTAATAAAGACCAAAAAAAAACCTCTTTTATTTCAAACAGCAAAATAATGGGGAATAAAGTATGTGCCCAATAACTAGAGAATAAAGGAAAAAAATTAAAGAATGTTCATATAATAGAATGCTATTTGCTATAAAATATATGTTTGAAGAATACAAAGAGATGTGTAAAGCTTCATATAAAGAAATGCAAAATGAGACAGAAAAAGATATACAAATTAATTACAACTGTGTTTTTAAAATAAAATAAACCCTTTCAGTACATAGAGGATAAATTATACTATAGTTCTACTTTTGTTTAAAATTCTATTATTTGTTTTAATAAAAATGCAATTCAAATTTATTCTATATACATTTATATTTATTTTATTAGATAATTGTTATTTCTTAAAAATGTTCTTCAGCTTAAAATAAAAGAAAAATTAGTTTTAAAAACTGTCCAATGAGACTCTAATGCACTGTTGGTGGAGTTGTGGAATGATCATTCTGGACAGCAACTTGAAATGATGTCCAAAGGGTTATAAAACTGCTAGATATATAGTCCAGAGTCATCCCCCACCAAAAAGCAAAAAGGACCCATTCGTACAAAAATATTTATAGCAGCTATTTTTGTGGTGGCTAAGAATTGGAAATCAAAGGGATGCCCTTCAATTGGGGAATGGCTAAACAAACTGTGGTAAATGATTGTAATGGAATATTATTGTGCTGTAAGAAATAGCAAGCAGGATGATTTCAGGAAAAAACCTAGAAAGACTTACATGAACTGATGCACAGTGAAGTGAATGGAGCCAGGAGAATGTTGTACACAGTAACAGCAACATTGTTTGATGAAGAATTGTGAATGACTTAGCTATTCTCAGCAATACAATAATCAAGACAATCCCAAAGGGCTCATGATGAAACAAACTATCTGCCTCCAGTAAAAGAACTGATATTGTTTGAATACAGACTAAAGCAGGCTATTTTTCACTTTCTTTCACTTTTTTCTTTTATTTTAATCTTCTTATACAAAATGACTAATATGGAAATGTTTTACATGATTGCATATGTATAACCTATATCTGATTGCTTACCATCTCAGGGAAGTGGGAGGGGAAGGAGGGATTGAGTCTGGAACACAAAACTTTAAATTAAAAAATGTTTAAAAATTTTAAAAATTGCCCAACATCAACTTAAATCCATCATTTGGGGTCCCTGAGCATAAACGTTCACTTTGCCTATTGTTCTATTGCACCACAATTCTATTAGTAAGATGGTCAAAAACATATTGGACTACAAAAGAGATGATGAGGACAGGTGTGTGGGGGGGGTGGGGGGTGGGGATGTATGTGTGTGTGTGGTTTACCCTTAAGAGATTATGCATATTAAAATTAAAGTGCTCTATTTTCTATAGTTTACAATATTTATGTAAATAAGTGAAAGAAATAGGTTGAGTAGCTATAATACTACTCAGAATATAATGATGACTAGACCTTAAAAAAGACACTTGGCCCCAACAACTACTTTTGGCTATAGATCCAGGTGTTACTGTGCTTCTATTATATGTAAAACATTATACTAGACATTGAGCAGACTTACAATTAGGAAAATGTAGGGCAAAGTCACCTGGGTATATATGGGTGTTGAATTAGGGTGGGTAAGCAGTCAGTCAGCAGGCATTCATCAAGTGTCAGGCTTTATGCTAACGTCTAGGGCCAGATACAGGTGCCGTGCTTAGAGAATCGGGCTGTATCCCTGTGGAGGTTGTGGAGGGATAATAAACAGGTCTGGAGAAACACCAATGCAAGAGGTTCAGTTTGACCAGGGGGATGCAGGAGGAACAGGAGGCCCATCTTTTCTCAGTCCTCTACTGGTGATACTCTGAAAGGCCCTTTCTCCAGACTGCAGAGTCTGCTCTTGGAGCTGTCTTAAGAAGAGAATTCTTCTCACTCCACAAAAAGGCTGTGGAGGCCATGGCTGCTCCAAAAGGAGAGAAGTCAAGTAAACATTAGGAGCTGTCTTTGGGGCCATGTCCCCTTCGCTGATGCTCATCTCCATTAAAGACAAGCAGTCCAGGATATAAATGTCAATAGCACCAAGGTAATAGATTAAGCTGGTGGTCTGAGCCAGATCTTGGCTTTAATATCATTTCCAACCATCCAGTTGGTTATCAACACCTGAGTGAGCTAAGATATCCAAATGAAGTGACCGAGACAAAGCCTAGGTGATTTATGGGATGACATCACTACTCTTCTGGTCGTTATTGTTTGTCCTTTGTTGTTTTCAAAGAGGACCAATGACATCACAGGGTGATGACTAGCACATGAATTGGATTTGAGGGAGGCAAAGCAGCACGAAGTCATTGGCCTCATGCTCTCTTCCAGAGTCAATTCCAGGGACAAGACAAAAGTCAGGACGACTGGTGGTGGCCCGGGATGCATAGATGACCTCGGCCTCTCTGAGGTCTGACCAGGCTCTAAGTCCTCCAACAGCACCTGCCTCAGTTACCTTCATGGCCACTGGAAGAAACTATTCTCATCTGCAGGCTTGGGGTAAAGCATCCCCCTAATTCACCCACGGATCTGAGCCCATCCGTTACCCTCAATCTAGGGCAGCCCATCTGCTGAGAATAGTTTTACTGAGGGTTGCTGCACACACTACAGCTCTTGGAGCCACAGGTGAGAACTGGGTAGAGGGGAACACCATCACTGAGGGTCACACAGCCAGAGGACTAAAACCTAGGCCTATCCAGAGAGAACATGTACAAATCTACTGTCATCTGGTCTTATTTGGTAAAGTCATGTTAAGAATCTGATCATTAAAGGTTAGATGACTTTTTCAAGACTGACAGCGTGGTTGAGAAGACCAAGGCCTGCCATCTCATAGGCATCTTTGGCTCATTCCCTCCTTTCTAACCCTCCACGGGTAATCGTCACCTACATCCTGACCATTCTACCTTGGCAATGTTTTTCATATGGCACCTACCTTAATTTGGGCATTCATCATTTCTCCCTTAAGATATTGTCATACCTTCCTCATTGATCTTCCGGTTTCTCCTCTCTCCTCTATGGTCCAATAAATCTTCCTAATGAACCACGTGGATTACTTCACTCTCTCACTCAAAAAACCTTCACTAACTCCCCTACAGGGCTAGAGGCTAAAAAAATGAACCACTTAAAATGGCACTTAATTAAGGCTTTCCATCTTCTGGGTCCTTTTTTTTTTTTTTAACTTAATCCCATACTTCTTTTTTTCAAGTACCTGACATTCCAGTTGCACTAACATTGCCTGATCACATCTTGACCTCTTCTCTCTCCATACATTTACCCACATCATTCCCTGTTCCTCCCCACATCTCACCCATGAAGCTCTTTTCCTTCTTTCAGGGTCAGATGAGATGCTCGAGGATCTGTGAAGCCTCCTTCGATGCTTCTAGCTAACAGGGCTCCCTCCTCTTGGAATCTCTCCTCCCACTCTTTTCAACCTCTGCTAGGCCCTTATCATATTCTAACTTGTGGTATAAAGCAATCAACCAAGCATCAATTGAGGGCTTACTATGTGCCAAATACTTGATTGAAAGACGAAGACAAAACAGTCTTTGACTTCAAAGAGACTATATTCTATTGGAGGAAAGGTATGCAGACATGAGTGGATGGATATACTGGAGAACAGCTGGGAATTTTCCCATTAGCACTTGTCCTGATGCTACTATGGGTGAACTCATAGTAGTTCAGTTAAAACTGTTCTGAGGGACCAATTCCTGCCTCAGAAGGTGAGAGGGGGCTTTGGGAGCTTATATAGCAGAGGTAGGAGGGCACAGCTGAGGAGGTAGGGGTAGTTATGGCTGTGTTGGAGGTAAGCCTCATGATACAAGGCACTGGAATGTAGGGAATAGAGTACTGGACTTGGGAATCAGGGTTCAAGTCCCTCCTTGGGCACTTAATAACTATGTGACCCTACTTAAGTCACTTTACTTCTTCAGCAATTTCCTTATCGGTAAAATGAGAGGGTTACACTCCTTGACCATTTAGGTCCCTTCCAGCATTAATCTATGACTGGCTATTATAGAGAGAGTGGTTTGACACTCATCTTTCCATACTCTGATTAATTGTTCCCACATCCCTTGGAGTCAATCCATGGCTCCCACTGCCATAGAGAATGGATAACTCTGGTGGAACACTATGTTAGTCTCTATCTCACTGTGGGCAGCATATCAGAACTGGGAGCCTGGCATGAATTGGTCAGATTGCTTAAGTGAGCAGCCAAGGGTAAGCTGTGTTGTCAGGCTAGGCTAATTAAACCTGTATCTGCGAGTATGTCCCCGAGGCTCTCCTTGTTTCTATTTCCCAGGAAAATAAAGGCTACCTAATAGCCAGATTTACCTACTGGCCTCAGGAGCAACCCAGCTCAATTATTTAATAGAGAGACATCCTATGTTGACATTGACATCAGAGGTAGCCGGCATAGCTGCAAAGTAGGGGTTCTGAAGACAGTGCTTCTGCATTGATAATTCAAATCCCAGGAAGTTTTCCAAACTTTAGTTAAGACTACTTAATCATCTAACCATTATTTAACAACAAGAATATTTCATTTTACTTGGGATGAAAATAGTGAACACCTATGTGTACGTGTGAGAATTATTTTTTATCAGAAAATGAAAACCCAATCTCTTTGGTTTATTAAAATCTGAGAGAATTAGTATGCCACAAAATTACTACACCGGAGCAAATTATTTTCCTGCTCATTTTTTTGGCATGATATACTTGCACATACTTAATCCCCTGACCCTCTAGGGTACTGATAGGACTTGGCCCAGATGATGGAAGATGCCCAAAGAGATTATAAACATTGGACACTGGTCTTGGTTCAATTATATCCATTCCAAATACTTTCCCGGAAAATGTCACATGGGTGGAATAAATCACTGGCTCATAACATGAAAAAAAATTGGAGAATTCACTTATCAAAACACTTTTGATCTTCTCTCTTTTACAAAGGCCAATCTCTTCTTTCCTGGCTTAGTTATTGGGTTACATTAGTAATTGGTCAAACAGCCCCAAATCTGCCTCCAGATTCTCCAGGAGTAATTTTCAGTTAAAGGACCAATGGTGCCCTCAGAATATCATGCTAATAAGAAGTAACACCCATATTCTGGGTTTGTTGGGAGAAGTTTTCTGTGGTTATAATCTCTTAAAACTCCCATTTGTCTAGCAAACACACATATATATATATATGAGCCTGGTGTTCCTCCTCCACCCCTCCATCACATAGATCCCCTTACTTCATTCAAGAATCAGATCAAGCCCTACTTTCTATCTACAGGAAGGCTTTCCTGGGCTTTCCAAATGCTAGTGTCCTCCCTTCCTAAACCACCTTACATCTATTTTACACTTAATTCTGGATATGGACATATATGAGATGCAGGATGGGATGGTAGAGAGCATAGAGTCTATAAGGATTGGGAAGACCAGGGCTGATGTCCTGTTTCTGGCACATAATGGTTATGTGATCCAGGGCAAGTGACTTAGCCTTTCAGTGTCCTATGCAACTCCTTAAAACTATGAGTTATGGAGAAAACATCGATCTGTGTTGGGGAGGGATGAATTCCAATGAACTCACAGTTTCAGCCTCTATCCTCTAGGTGCTTATATATGTCTTATATGTCTTCCCAAGGAGGATGTAAGTTCATTCAGAACAGGGGCTACCTCTTTTCTGTTTCTGTTCCTCAAGCACCTAGTCTAGTGCCAGGTGCATAGGAGGAACTCAATAAAGGCTTATGGATTGACTAGTGATTTTAATGAAAAAGAGATATTTCATTTTTTAAAAAATGTAGTCCAACATCTCAGTCATTGTGTCCCTGATTAATAACAGCCACAACAGAAGCAATAAATTCTAATGAAGACCTCTTCTGATGCCTCATGGCTGTGGGAAGCCAGATGACCACAGCTTGACTCCACTAAACTCATAAACAGCAAAAGCTGTGTGTGAGGAACACGTTCCGATGTGATCGTGGAGTCAAGTATGTTTGCTTAGGAATGCAGCTGGGCAGGAAACTCCTTGAACAAACTGTATAGGTCACTTTATCATGAAGACAGAACAAAGGCTCACAAAGTTAAACACTATATATCTTTATAATCTTTACATGCTTTCCATTATATCTGCTTATGTTTTGTACAAGTTGCCATGATGTCAAAAGCTTCAATAAAAATCAGCCTGTTGCAGGGGTTCGAGGCAGCTGCTTGCTTCTGAGGGTGCCCAGGCTATGCTAACCTAAGCTTGTGTGCTCTCCATTACTGCATGGGCTCTTTCCCACTTCTAGGTTCCATTTTCAGTACCCCGCTGCGCTGGCTGCAACACATGGCAATGTGGAGGTGACCCTGCATTCTCTAGGGTTATGCAAATGAAGCATAAGCCTTTTGAAGTGGGAAATATTTTTAGTATGGGCTTGGCAGGGGATTGTGTGTATGTCATCCGAGGAGAGACTCATTAAGAGAAAGCTGTCCACAAGGTGATGAGGTTTGGGGGGCCATAACAATTCATGAAACTCTCCACCAAGGTGTCGGGAGATTTTTATCTGCATGAGAGGGAAGAGTACTTACACTCGTGAAATCAAGGATAACATGTATGAATAAACTTCTATTTGTATAGCTTTTAAAATTCACTTTTTGACCAAATAGCTCATTTTGTTCGTATGGTTTGTTTCACGACATAAGACGTCCCCTAGGAAGAACAGGCATGGAAGATCTGCCCACACTGATAAGTTCAGAGATCTATTTGAGTATTTGAGTGATATTCCTATGAGGGAGGTAAGACAAGCATTATTATAACCCTATTTCACAGATGAAGAAATGGGAAATATAGAGGTCAGTCTGTAAACAACATTTATCAAGAATTTCCTAGAAGATAAACTCAAATACAAAATATTCAAGATTTAACAAAAAGAATTCCTAACAATGACATATCCAAAAGGACGATGAACTACCTTGTTGGTGTGTTCTAGTGAGGATTCCTTTTGGGGATGGATTGTATGAAATGGCTACAGAGGTCCTTTCCAACTCTCTAATTCTGTGGTTTGTTTTGCTCTCTCCCTTGGCTAAAATCCCCCAATAGGAAAAGAAGAAAATAGGAGAAGGATGAGACTAAAAGGACAGACTGAGCAAGAAGAAAGCCTAAACCAGGGATGAGGAACCTGCAGCCTTGAGGCCACATGTGGCCCTCTAGGTCCTCAAGTGCAGCCCTTTGGCTGAATCCAAACTTAACAGAATAAATCCCCTTGATAAAAGGATTTGTTCTGTAAAACCCGGACTCAGTCAAAAGGCTGAACCCAAGGACCTAGAAGGCCATGTATGGCCTCAAGGCCCCAGGTTCCCCGCCCCTGGCCTAAACCCTGGGCATTTAACAATGTGGACAATCACAAGATTAACTTAAGTGGGCACATGACCTGTCCCCTCCATCAGGAGGCACCTTCATGTATAAGTCATGTGCTCTCTTGAGATGGACAGACAGAGAGAATATGTTCACAATGGGACAGCAAAATGAGCCCTCAAACACAGGATGCTCAATTGTTCTTTGGCTGGAGCAAAATTAAGGTGTGTGAATACAGGGTAGGGAAAGCTTGGAATTTAGAAGATAAATGTTCTTTTTCTCTTGTTATACACTCCCCACTTACGTGGATGGGTGCTATTTGCTTACTGAGGGAAGAATGGATCTCATGAATACAGATAATGCTCTCATTTAAATATTGACTCAAGTTCAAGCTCTTTTTATCTTAAATTAAGGGGGCAGCTGGGTAGTAGATTGGATAGAACCCTAGAGTCAAAAGACCTGAATTCAAATCCAGCCTCACATACTTACTAGCTGTGTGTCTCTGGGCAAGTCACTTAATCTTGATTGCCTTAAAACCAAAACCACCAAACAAACAAAAACACACCCTCAACCCACCAACCCTATATTAAATCAAGACACTGTGACCTACCTTGTTCAAGCTGCTTCACACTTACTAAACTGTAACTTGAGCACACCCTTCCCATGGAGCTGAAGAATTTCTCTATATTCTATGGGCATTGCATGGAAACCAGGCTTCGGTAATTCATTGTCATAGTAGTGATGGCTGATGGGGGTGTCATTTGTGGTCTTGGAGAAAGGCCAAAATCCATACAACTTCACATTCTCACACAGTTCAATGGCAGCACTTGTGATCATTAAGCCAGAGGACAAGCGAAACGCATTCACACCTTTAGTTCTCCAGAACTGGGCAAGGCTTTTCAGGTACTTGGGATGAAAAAATATAGCCTTCTGTTTGGCTTTAAAACCATGGAGTGTGTGGTACACTTCAAAAGAGACATCGGTATTTCTTCTAAAAGAAAATGCTGGCAGGATAAGGAATGCCTCTCCATAGGTTGCGATGCTGTTCAGAAACGCTGACTTATTTACGTTTAATTCACCATACCTGACCAAACAAAATAAAACAAAGTGTGACCAGTAAAACTGGTCATTTTGGTAACACTTCAAATTTTTTTTTATTGACTCAGACACTGAACATTTATATTAATGAATAACAAATGAGGCATAAAATAGACTTAAAGAAAATTAATTAGAGTCGATTGCCTGCTCACTGTCAAAGGCAAGGACGTTCATCTGTCCATGTCAAAATTCTTAGGGTTTTTATTCTATTTCCTCACCTGCTGGGAAAAGCACCTTCTACCTCTTCCCCCTCCCAACTCTCTTACTGTTTTCTAGTTGAAGACCCTATGAGATGATAGGTTAAGGACAGGGGCTAGACCTATAATTTCACATAGGAGGCATTCCCTGTTAGGTCAGCACCTAGGTGTCAACAGTGGATAGAGCACTGGGTCTAGAATCAGGAAGATTTAAGTTCAAATCCAGCCTTAAACTGGACTGTGTAACCCTAGGCAAGTCATTTTAACTTCTATCTACCTCAGTTTCCTTAGCTGTAAAATGGGGATAATAATGGCACCTTCTTCACAGAGTTGTTGTGAGGACCAGGAGAGATAATATTTGTAAAGTACTTAGCACAGCATAAGCAATCCCTTTTCTGACATTTATAGTCTCAGAGAGTTGCCTAGAATTTGGAAAGATTCGATGACTTGCCCCAGAGAAGCACAGTCAGTGTGGGGCAGAGACAGAACCTGCCCTCAGGTGGGGTGGGCTTTAAGGCACACACTGTGCCATCCAGCTTATCCCTATGAGATGATCATACATAATTTCTGAAATTCCACTTCCTTCACAAACCTTTCTTCAATTTGCCATTAAGGAAGTAATTTATTTCGTCTCAACAATCTTGGGTACTCTACCCACAGACAGGAAAAATATCACTTTAATGCACCTTAAACTTAAGAAATGTAATCACTAACACCATCATCTTATTTCCTCTAAGGTCATACTATTTCTCTAAAAGCTTAAATGTATCTTGTTATCAATAGGCTTTACCTCGACTGCTTCTTACCTGTTTCAGAACTCAAGCTCTCAGAGAACAAATAACAGAACCTCATTTGTTTCTCTATGCTCATGTTTAAACTTAATTAACAAATAAGATTAGATGATGAGAAGGGTCTCCCAGAGAGCAGTGGGGAGATGCATAATGGGCACTATAGAGCTGCAACATATTACAGACCATGAATTATGAACAACAATGCCATACAGGCTATCCTCTAAGAAGCTTATTGGCTACAAAGATGGAATTTTGATCAACTAATGATAGTGAGAGATAACCAATGGAAAGGTTGTGGGCTCCACTGGTATCCTTGTGATGTCAAGAAAAGCTCATGAGGAAGGTCTCCATCATATTACATGAATATCCTATGGCCAACTTATGGGAAGACAAGAATCACACATACACAATGTGGAACCACATCTTTGGAAGTAATGCCCATATTGATTATCCAATTATAGATCCAATTGAGTATTAAATATTGAGAGAATAAAAGAGAAAGCAAAAGTTTATTCTATAGAGCTTACTCTCTCCTTTGAATTTTAATCAATCAATCAACATTTTCTAGGCATTAAACTCCATAGGGGAAAGCGTGGAAATTGTTTTGAAATATAAACAAATCAAAGAGAAAGCTGGGATTTGTTTTGCCTGATTTTTCCAAGGCTCACTCTCTGGCTATATGGTGTTACTATCTTCAGCTGTGACAGCATCAGTGTGCAACATAGTCTCCTGATGGTCTAAAATCAGAGTTAATGCCATCTCTAAAGACATCTAATTGATGAACAATGAACAGAACTGCCTTGGTACTGATGGCAGAGGGGAAAGAAAGAGAAGAAAAGCTTTAAAATGTGAACAAAAAAACTTTAGCTTTAATGGTGTGGCTTCTAAATATTGTGTCCCAGAACTAAATGAGCCTTCCAAATGAAAAATTTTGTGAATAGGGGAAACATTAAGTTTAATTTAACTTTAACTTTAACATTAAAGTTAAAAGGATTTATAAATACTTTTGTCAGCCTGCAGAACTCTCATTGATGTCTTAATAGATTTGCTGTATGGTTGAGACAAGAACTGAGAGAAATAAGATTAAATGACTTGCCCAGGATCATACCATTCATGAATATCAGACGTAGGATTTGAATCCATGTTTTTCTGACACCAAACCCAGAACTGTCCCTGCTGTCTCCAGAGAAAATGTTTACAAGATGAAAAGTTGTGTTAAAAGTATATATGAAAATTGATGACAACATTATATCATCATCAAAAAGAATGAACTCATTTTAATTTGTGTGAGCAACATTTAACCATAGGATCACATATTTGAGAGTTGGAAGAGGCCTCAGAGGTTGTCTAGTCCAACTCTGTAACTTCACAGATGAGGAAACTGAGGCCCAGAAAGTCAGTGACTTGCCAAATATCACACAAATAGCATGTGGGAGAGACAGGTTTTGAACTCAGGTCCTTTGACTCCCAAATCAATTCTCTCTCCCTTACCATGTGTGTCTCCAGTCTATAAAGTCAGAATAAAAATGTATCTAAAACCTTTATGGAAAAACACCCAATAAATCACATCAAAAAGTTCTGTTTATTTTTTCCACATTCAGAAAGGGTGAATGGGGCATTCTTACCCTTATCACTCAGCCCCAAGTAAACTCCAACCAAAGAGTGATATAACAGGCCATGAAAAATGTTTTTGAAAAATTATATAGGGCTGGCTGGGTGGTGCAGTGAATAGAGCACCGGCCCTGGAGTCAGGAGGACCCAAGTTCAAATCTGGCCTCAGACACTTAACACAAAAACTGTCTGTGTGACCTTGGGCAAGTAGCTTAACTCCAATTGCCCTCCAAAAAAAAAAAAAAAGAAAAATTATATAACTGTTATGAGGGTTTAATTATTGTTCATTTGGGGGGGTGAGAGGAAGAGAAATGCTTATAAAAATTATAAAATATTTAAATAAAAAAGGGAAAAATTATTTAACTGTAATGGTACTTACTTCCGTCCAATGATGCTGGGATTAACAGTGACCAGATTGGTTTTATTACCAACATCTCTGCTAATATTTCCTGTGATTGGGGGGAGATTACATCTGAAATTTAGGGGAAAAATTATTTTTAAAACATTATAAAATAGGAAATCTATGACATCTTTACTTTCTCACAAAAGAGTATCTCTTCCTTATGGGGGACCATTAAACTTCACTTTTACTTAAATTAGAAACTCTTTCAAGAGTAATTTTTCATTAGACTACAGAGTGACTTACAAATGCTTTGGATTCTAGTAACTTTTATTTATATCAAACAAAGTAGGAAGTGTAAAGGATTAATAAAATTGAAAGAGATAAGGGAAAAGGGAGAAGAATGGGAATAGAGAAAAGGAATAAGAATGACAATCATATGTTGACTATTTTTTTTA
This sequence comes from Gymnobelideus leadbeateri, assembly GCA_011680675.1. Lineage (NCBI taxonomy): Eukaryota > Metazoa > Chordata > Mammalia > Diprotodontia > Petauridae > Gymnobelideus > Gymnobelideus leadbeateri. Next base: position 361,100 of record WOXC01006769.1, read on the forward strand.
AAATTCTAAATACTTTTGGGAGAGAATGGATCCTCCTGGATCCTCACAGTCTGACCCCACTGCTGGTCATCATGGAAACTTTGACATGCTTCATTTCTGGCAGCCTGATGGCCCCGACCTATTTCTAGGGCCTCATCATACTGATGCCAGACTTAGTGAGGACAATGAAATTAACTTTAGCCCCACTTAGAGCTCCTGAATTCAAGCAATCCACCAGCCTTAGCTTCTCCAGTAACAGGGCCTATAGGTGTGCATCAACATGCCCTGTGGCTCTGAACACTTTAATCAGCAATCTCATTTGCTTTCATCAGACTCTTGATTTTTTTCCCCCTAGATGAGACAATTTTTCCCCTCCAAAAATTAATTCTAAGTCATAATGAACAGACATGCTGATGCTCCTCTTCATATTTCAGTGGTGAGCAAAAAACAGACCTACCCATTATGTTACTTTTAATAAATTGTTCAAGAAGTGGCAGAAAAGGAAATGGGACTGGCTGTGGATAGAGAATGCGAATGAACAGAAAGTCTGAATGTTCTGTTTGTACCCCCAAGGTACTAAATGAACCAGAAATGCATTGGATAGATCCTCTGTGGAGGCCACATGGGAAAACAAGGAAAAAATTTGCACGAGGGATGGATGAATTGTGGCCTCCATCAACAGAGAGAACATCAACACTTTGGACACCACAGACCCTCCAACATACAAAGAAAAACATTAAAATTTTAAACGTCCAGTTAATTTTGTCTTTGCCACCATCTATCTCGTGTTTTAAGTTGGATAAAGAACATTTAGCATTGTTTATTGACTTTCAAGTATAACATATCTTGAAACCTTTACTTAATGAACACAGAGGGCAACTTTGTAGCCTTGGGAAATATTTGAATTTTACATCTTTAACCATGCTGTGTTTGACGCTATCCTATCACCACCATCCCATATTTATGACACTCTTGTACAAATAGGAACTGACACTACCTGGCATTTTCCTTATAGCAAAATATGATGCCTTCAACCTGGAGTCAGGAACATCTGGGTCAGAGCCTGGCTGTGTGACCCTAAGCAAATCATTCAACGTTCCTGAGTCTCAATCTCCTCATCTGTACAAACAGAAATCATAATAATACCCATCCTTCCAGGCTTAGCTTTGGTGTTACCTCTGACCCAAAGCCTTTGCTGATTCCTCTGGTTTTTACTGCTCTCCACTTCCCAAATCACTTTGTATTTACATATCTGAGTAGATAGATAGATAGATATTTCCAAAGAATAATGTAAACTCTTTGATAGCTGGGACTATTTCATTTCTGCTTCTTAGCATGGTGCTAGGTACATAGAAAGTACTTTAAAATGTCCACTGAACTCAGTTGTAAGGGGTATGTATTATAAAAAACACAAGCCTTTAAGACTTTGGTGATGCAGGAGGGGTGGGCTATTGGCGGCATTAACTAACCACATCTGTGACTCACTCACTGCACTCGGTTGTGATTTCAGCAGCTGGCCAGCACTTGGCAGGTCTGCCTGACAGCAGTATTTCTGGCAACTGTCAAAATGGCATGGCAATAAAATGGAACACCTTAGGGAAAGGGAAGTTTTATTAATGGATGGTAGAGACAGTAATGGATCTGGCTAGCATACCTCACGAGGAAAATTGACTGTTCACTTCTGGTCCAAATTCTTGTGGAAAGATGAAGACAAGACCTATTTCCAACATGGTAGAGTGCCAGGATGTTCCAGAAAATCCCTGCTCTAATTCATCATGGCATGCAAGTGACCTTGGATTCTTAAAAGGCCATTCATTCAGAGTGCAAGCTCTGGCTGGTCCTACAAAGTTGGGGAAGTTGTAAGTATGGATCTAGCAAAAGGAAGTATGTGCATAATGTCAAACATGAGCCTAGATAAGTACAGAGAAGCTTATTTCCAGGAGACTTATCCACTTGGGTATTTTTTAGTCAAAATTACATAGGAAATTGATAGAAAAAATAAAGTAAAATAAAATTTAAAAATTGACAAAAACACAAAACACAGTTCTGTGTAGCTTTTGTTACAGCAGTGGTAAAGTCATTGAAAAGGCAGCAGAGGGTACTAAGAATCACCAAGTTCTTGGACTATCTACAAGTATTAATTTAACTATTGGCAGCCTTACTGTGCAAGTTTGTACAAGGATAAACAAGCTGATACACCACTTGGAGGAACTGAATGATATTCATTTTGGCATTTTTTCAATAAATGAAACCAGGAGAAATAAATCCATTTCAGTTAGATGAAAAGAAGGCTCATAGGTTCTCTTAGAAGGGACAAAGAAATGATGAATTTATAGAATGAATTTCACCTTGGACCCAAAGACAACAAAAAATAGCATTTCATTGGAGATTTAGTCATCTTGCCTTATACACAGATGATGTGCATAGGCAATCTGGCCACAACAAACAATCTCAGGATGGCAGTTTATGCTCCAAAAGCTGTTGTACAGGAGGAAGGAGAGGAAATCCATTAAAGACTATAGCAGGATTATCTAAATAGAGGCAACATATACTCTGACACTTGGTGACTTCAAGGCAAAGATGGGCACTGAGGAAGATGACAAAAAATATGCTGATATATACAGCAGGAGATCATGAGAACTGAGTCTTTCAAACTACTTAAGCTTCACTCCTGTAAAACATGAATATGTTTATGTCTTTAAGAAGAAATGAACAAGGTAGTGGACACAGTAAGCAAGAAACATAAAAAATGGCCTAGTCATTCATTAGTTAGAATGAATGCTCTAACTAAACGAACATTGGCAAACTAAAATTAACTTTTAAGACTGAAGAGAAGACAGCTTGTGCAACTACAGTAATTCCAATCCAACCTATTTAAATAAACTGTTAATTCTGAAAAGTGAGAGATGAACAAAAGGCATTGGTTCTTTCACTATTCCTTAAAGAAGTTTAAGTGGTTTCAAACATTGCCCCATAACAAGGAGGCCAAATAAGCCCAGAAAATATCTTAGCTAGCAAACACCTGATCTCTTTGAGAAACAGAGAGACACAGCAGTGGGGGTGGGGGTGGGGGCAGCACACTGGTTCAGAATACAAACACATCTGGGAAAGATGGAAAAGGATGAGGGATGTTGTTTCCAAAAATGGTGAGAATTAGTTGAGGAAAAAATGAGCCTGCCGAGTTTTTGGTCTGAGACCCAGTCAGGCCAAATTACCTTTAGAATATTGGTAGATTAATCTCTAAGGAGGCCATAAAGAGAGAGGAAATGGAATAGATTTGCTGACATTTCCATGATAATCTATCTTTATCAGTGATGACAGTGGAACCACAACACAGTGTCTGGAATACAGCAGGTACTTAATAAATGTTTGGTGACTTGATTTGGATACCATCATCTCAGTTCCAGTGTATTTAGTGAGGAAGTATTGATGGCACTTAAGAAGACTAGACCAAATATGTAGAGCAGAAATTGATACTGCAGGGATCAGTTTTGAAGGAATGTGAGGAACAATTTTTTTTTGCTTTTTTGGAGGGAGAAGGTTGGACAATTGGGGTTAAGTGACTTGCCCAAGGTCACATGGCTACTTTTGTGTTAAGTGTCTGAGGCCAGATTTGAACTCAGGTCCTCCTGACTCCAGGGCCGGTGCTCTATTCACTGCACCACCTACATGCCCCAGAACAATTTTTAAGATACATCAATGAAGGGGATATTCCAAAAAAATAAAAAAGATTATAGATGGTACTTTTAACAAAAGACAATTACAGAGACATCAGTAACTATTGGTACAGCTATCAACTTTCTCAGCTCTCTAAAATATTTTCAAGAATGTTCTATGAACGAATATTATAATATAAATATTCAATATGCATCCATGCATATGAGAACACTTGAAGCTCCATGACAGATTCAACCACATAAATTACTTTATCCAACAAGTGGCTGAGTATTAGTGATAAGTAGAAAATAAAGGAGTCACTGATCACCAACTTGCTCTTCAACCTTCACAAAGTCCAAATGCAAAGAATTCCTTATTAACAAGTTTTCCAAATGCTAATATTTATAGGTGAAGTGCTGACTGTGCACAGTACCTTCCACATACTAGGCATTTAATAATTAAATGCCTGTTTAATTCAAGTTAATTGAACCCTAGAACATGGTAGGAAATACTCACTAGGCTCATCTGGGCTCTAAAGAGATCAGTTTAGTAATTCAGACTAGAAAAACAAAGTGGAAGAACACTGTATGCAACCCAGATTGTTATAAAAGGTGAACAGATAGCTTGGATAGCTACTAGAGATGGACAATAATGCAGGCATTTAATTGAATAGAAGGATAAGACTGGACTGGATCACGTTTGGAAAATGATGTAGGACTTTCAATGACTGCAATTTGCTTGCCTGTGAAAAAGTCCAAGTTTGAAACACCAATTTTCTCCCAGTCATGTAATAAGGCTATCCACAGCTGAATACCATTTCTACAAATATTCAAATGATGATGGATACTTGGTGAGTATAATTAAACTGCTGCATATTATAAATGATAACTTGCACCCAAGTAATAGTGGGAAGAAGACCAGCCTTGGCATCAGAAAGACCTGGATTCAGGTCCTACCCATGACACATACTAGCTGTATGACCATGGATATATTCTTTCATCTTTCAGTGCCATAGGCAACTCTCTGGGACTCCAACTTGGAGACAAGTTGCTGATCTCCCTCAGGAGAGGGAGTTTCCATAGGTATGAACAAAAAAGTTAGGAGGAAACTTGTATGCCTGGCTGGAAAAGGAGGTAGTTTGGTCATGTTGAGAGGGCAAGGGATAACATGGTGCTGTGCCAAGGGTTGCAATGGTATTCCCAAATATCTAAAGAACCATGGAGTGGCTTTCAGTTTTGGGTAAACCCTTTATGAAGGTGATTCAGAAAGACAGACAAAAATCAAACAAGATTAGCAGGTATGGATGGGACACGAGCTATACAATAATGAGATCACAGATCTACTGAAATACTTAAATAACAGCAAGTAGGTTGATATAATATATATATATATATATATATATATATGTATATAATAACATTCAGTGATTCTGATGGACAACTAAAAGGTAGAGTTCACCATAATCTTAGCATCCATCTAACTAGTCCAACCTATTTATGTTATAGATGAGGAAACAGAACTGGAGAGGCCAAATGATTTGCCAAAGATCACTGGCCCTAAAGAGATTGGCTGGTAGTGCTGAATTACTTGTTCCCTAACCACCTACAATTTGAAGTAAAAAAAGGGAAAATAATTTCCAGACTGCTCTATAAATTTACCCTGGGCCAAAGCAGACCTTATATCTCTAAAAACTCTGAACTGATGATCCTAAGAAACCTTTTAAAAGAAAAAACCGAACAGAATGCCAGCAGTCCTTTCCTAGCTCTCATTATCACTCCACGGAGCTGTCCAGGGCTCAGAGCCATCCCTAACTTCAAAGGGAATGATGGGTGCACTCTGATTGATTTCAGAGGCAGCCTAAGTGGATTAGAAAAACTGACTCCTTTACCTTTGATTTGTTTTTAAAAATTGAGAAATGATCATTAACTCTAGACTAAGATGTCTTTATTTCCAAGGTTTACTGTGAAATGAGATGAAAATTTAAAAAGAAATTTTCCTCAACCATGTCATGGGAATTGTCAAAAAGTCTTCTGTAAGAGTAACTATTTTTCTTTATTATAGCTTTCTTTCATGTGAAATACTTTGGGTTAGTGGGGAAAAGCTACGACTGCTCCCACTGGAAGCTTGAGGTAGAGTCCTTGGTTCATGATGGAGCAGCATCAAGTTTTTTTTAGGCTTTCAGTTTTATGGGTGCATTTTGTTTTCACATTGAATACCCTTGTAGATTACTCCTGCTTTGTGAGAGGTCTCTTGGAATAAAGTAAAATGGTTAAAAAAACAACTAAGAATAAAGTAACCTCAACTGAAAGTTCATGCAACACAGGGTCAAGTTCAAAGCCAGTTTTTGATGGAGTGACCTGACAGTTAAAAAAAAAACAACCAACCAACCAATAATATACTGATCTTAACTGAAAGTTCAGGCAACACAGAGTCAAGTTCAAAGCCAGTTTTGATGGAATGACCTGACTAGGAAAGCAGGGAAATGAGAATAAGCTTACTGATCAGGGAGATGCAGAAACTGTAACCAGAAAATACTAGTTGGAGTTCAAGGAACTGTGAGGTTAACAACATATTGTAGTGAGATATGGAGCTGGCAGTGGCCACTCAATGGGAATTAATCACTTGAATAACTGCTGCCTGCAGGTTGTCCTTGTGTCTTGTATTTCTGTAAATTCCAATGAGATGCTGTGGCAGCAGGGCCTGGACACCTTCCACCCACGAGGATTGTGCCATGGTCAGACCACATCTAGAGTACTGTGTTCCATTCTGCCCACCATATTTTATAAAGGAAACTGACCAACTAGACTGTGCCAAGAAGAAGGTGGATAGTATGATGATAGGAAAGGAGACTATGACCCATTGGTATTGGTTGCAAAAAAATAGGGATGTTAAAGCCTGGAGAAAACTTAGAGGGGATGTGATAATAGGTTTCAAGAATTTTAAGAGCTATCAAGTGGAAAAGGGCAAGGAGTAACTGCAAAGAGACAGACTCAGATAAGGAAAAACTTTTTAACAATTAAAAGCATATCAAAGTACCACCCTGGATAAACTTCCTCCTGAGGCCTTCTTTACTGCTTGGTCCACCATTTTAAGGACCCTAGCTATCCTTCTGTCTGAACTCCTCCTTGCCCTTCCTTCCTCTCCTCTCTTCTTTCCCCAATGCCACCAATTCTGATCTCCCCTTTATTTGTTGTCTTCCCTCAATGGAATAGAATAAGCTCTTTGAGGTCAGAGACCATGATGCTCATTTGTACTTATATTCCTAGAACATTGAACAGTGCCTGCTGGTACATAATAAGCATTTAATAAATACTCTTATCTATCTACCTATCTATCAATATCCATTTATCTATCAATCAATCAATATATCATCTAATGAGCTGCCTTGGGAGAAAGTAGTGATCAAATGATATATAGAATACACAGAGCTTCACAAACCTTTAAAGAGCTATATGAATGTCAATTATTACTTATTATAACTACTAGATTCCTCCTCATTGGAAGTCTTTAAACAGAGGTCAGATAAGCATTTGCTAGGCATGTTATAAAGATAACTTCTCAGGTACCATCAGGTTGGATTAGATGACCTCTGAGGTCCCTTCCAATGCTAATATATTCTAGGACTTGTAGTCCCATGAGGATCTGTCCAGTGAAGCAGGGGTGCTGAAAGTTACTGAAATGAGCAATTTAGGAACTGTCACCAAAGAAAATAAGCTGGATTTCCAATGACAAGAAAGAATAATGCAGCGGCCAGTATGTGGTGCTTATGCCTATGGAAGCAGAAGTCTTTAGCAGCTCTTTGGCTGCTACCTATGATCTCTCCATACTCTGAATGTTCCACAAATGTTGTAGTATAAGGTATTCTTATCCCATTGCTCATGGAGTAGATACCCCTTACTAAGAACGGAGGAGTGAGTTCAACTTGAAGAATTCAGATAAGCAGCTCTTATACTAAATCTGCTAAGCTCCCCATTTTGACTTGTAATGTGTCTGGGCTCTTGAGAAGATCAAACACATGGCTGTGGACCCACAAAAGCATCCAGGGAACACTCACTTTACACACTATGCATCTGTTCAACTGCTTCAGATACATGTACAACAAGGACATGAGAGGAGATTCCAGGAAGCCTAAATCACTCCACCTAGGAAGTTGTACCATCCTGGTGAATCTCCGTTGGCCTTTGCTTCTAAGTTCTTTGTATCCATAATTCTAACTAGTTTGATAGAGATATTGGTACTGTCCTTTATTGCTACTCTTGCATAGTTATTCTCCAACATATAGGCTAGATCAGATCTAAGCAGGCAGGGTTCATCTTTGTTGCTAGGCCCCTAGCTACATTTGTCCACTCCCTCCTCCATCAGGCATTTAGAGATTATAACTACATCATTAATATACTGGCCATTAATCATAAAAACTCATTCCGTAATTGTAGGGCTGTCAGGTATATTGACAACACCTTTGGTCCAAGATTTATAAATAAGATTTAAAATCACAGGGGACATGCTTATGGGAAAGCATCTAGTTTTCATTTGCTTGAAAGAGGTGGATCAAATTGATAGGCTTACAATAACTCTTATAACATTTAAAAAGTATTCATTTAAAAATGACATGATTGATAAGAAAAATATGACTTTCTCATTCCGAAAAAGGTTGATAATTTAATCAAGATAAGGTCTCCCCAGATGGATGAGCCACTACCTCAACATATGCAGAGAAGTGGTGAAGTATTTTGTAGCATATTCTATCAAAATGATGAGCACATCTTCTGGCTCATTTGGGGTTTTGCAGGAAAATTTCAAGTCCTGTGGTTACAGAATTTTCATGTGCATTTATCAAGATTGACCTAGTCAGAGAAAGCAAAGGATAATGGGTCATGTGGCTGCAAAATATCTGGATCTTTTTAGAACTGGAAATTAAACCACGGCACACGCACTAAGCAAAATTCAGACTGTATCACCTTGATGTTGCCCTCTGGAAAATACTCCACATTTAAACACGTTTTTGGATTCAAAGATCAAGATATAGACATTCTTACCTAAAAACAAAGTCAGACTTATCTATTTCAGCTCCACAGATAGAGTTCCTCAGGATTCCCCCATTTCCAACCACTGCACACTGATTAAAGGGACGCCCCACAAATGGTTGTGACTGTTAAAAGGAAGTTACAAAGGAAAACATTTTTTTCAGTTGTAGACTCACAAATGTCATCAGTTCAGTGCCTGTAGCTTAACTCTGTAGGAGGTTAATGGAATACAGTGTGCAGAATGAGTTAATGGTTGTGAGAAAATACCAACAACCAGCTTAGAGACTCAAAAAGAACAGCAGCTTTGGATGGATGGATTTTTCCTGAGAGAAATAAGATTTGGCATTATTTATTACTATGTAAACAGAACAGGAAGGGAGAAAACTTTTTTCCTAAGCTCCAAAAAATGCTAAGATAGGGTGATAAAACATATTAAACACTCTTCTATTTCTAGACATAAAATTGATTTCTATCTAGTAAAAGATAGGTATGATTCCTGAATGAGATCTTTAGGCTCAATTATGCCATCAGATATATAAATATCCATCTTGTAAAAAATTTCAACTCTGTGCTGAACTATTTCAAATTAGTTTTTCAAGGCCTAATTTTGGTTTTATATAAACAACTTTCTCTTTATTCCTTCTTGGCTTCCCTATCAATTCAACCCAGACTTGCTCCTCCTCTTATCCTGAGCCCTACCAGACTTAGAAAACAATTCTTATGAAAAGGAGCAGTTCTTTAATTGGTCAGTTTCCTCAGAGTACTGTAAGTATCCCCCTCTGGCAGTAATGAATACTATAGGTCCTCTGTTAATGAACCATCTGAAAATGGATGTTTTTATTTACTTGTGCATTGAATGGGACATAGCTTCAAGTTGTTTTGAATTCAAGACCAACTCACAGATAAAATTCCTTGTCCTAACCATTCAAGAGTACATAGAGTCCATAGTAAATAGAATCAGTTATAGGCAGAAAATTCTGACTTTCTCAACCCCTCTCTCAAAGCTCTCTTTTTCTCTATTACTCCCTTCTCTCCATTTACCAACATGTCATCTGGTATGGTTTGGGATTCACTCTAGCCTTTCCCTGGGCCTGGATTATCTCTGGTACAGATATTTGCAAAGTTCTTTTTTTTCTCAGAAGAGGTTCTGAGGAAACTTTCTAGTTGGCTCAAGGTGGCTGATAAACTAACTCTAACTTCCTTGGGCTGGCATATTGTAGCCTCAAACTTGGCTCACCAAAGTTTTGTAGCCTCTGGTGCTTGGAAGCAGTTAAATCAATCTCTAGAGTTGTGGAATGTGTGCACATGCCAGCATGTGTGTGTGTCTCTATGTGTGTACATGTATGTTTATGCATGTGTGTGTTCATGCTATCTCTTCCAATAGCATATAAACTCTTTGAGGGCAGAAACAATTTTTTTTTGTACATAGCATAATGCCTCAGCTCACAAGAGCATACTAGCTGTTAGCTTGCTTTGCTTGATTGTGTGTGCATGTGTGTAGATGTGTCAGCAATAGAAGACAATGTTTTCTAAAACAAACTTTCTCCCTATTGAAAAGATAAGCTTAGATCTAAACGTGAATTTACAGTTTCTTACAATCCATTACCTGGAAGGGCAGTGTATTAAGAAGGTGGTAATCTGACAGTCATCCACTGGGAGCTGCCAAGTCTTCCATCTTCACTTTCCAGAATAAAAGCAAGACAAAAAATATAAATCTACAGTTCTCCGGGCAAGGTGTGATTTTGCTCCCAGCACTGGAAATAGGGAGAAGCCCATTTCAGATTTTAAAAGGCCACTTTCACAGCATAAGATAGTGACCCAAAGACCAAGAGCTGCAAGGGAAGTCCCAACTGACCCATCTTATTCGAGAGTGATGAGGCAGTAAGACTGAAGGATAGGGGAAACTTAGAATTATTTAAGCTACATAAAAGTGCTTCCAACATATCCACAGAGCATTAAAAACTGCCTCTAAAAAACTGTCCACCTTAAATCTAGCAGGCAACACTATTACTCATACAATATTAGTCATTTAGTTTAAGCTCTGACTTAATGTTTTAAAACATTTCATCTTTGTATTATGTCCCAAACAACCCACTAACCAACTTCACTTACCACTGGCAGCATTCGGAAAATGCCCTTTTCAATAGGGAAGCTGGCCCTCTCTGCTTCATAACTCATGTTACTCCCAAGTGGAGTGTTATTTTGAGAAATGACAAGGTTGTGCGTGGCATCACAGCAAGAAGCAAGTTTTGACCTGTAGAGGACGAGCAAAAGCAAACCAAGGCACAGAATCAGGAAAACAACAGGAAATAATGGTCAGTCCAAAAAGGAATAATCCTCACAGTGCCTTTCAGGAGGGCAATATAGCCTTCTCCACCATTGCCTTTTGTCTCTGTTGTTCCTAATGAGCACTTGGGGGAGAACCATGAACAAACCTGACCAAAGGTAGTGACAAGATAAAGGGGGTCAGAGAGGTTCACTGGTGCCCTGATATACTGAAGCTATTCTCAGTGTAAGGGGGGGGGGGGCGCGCTACTTCTTCATCTTATTTTCACGGATAGATTCTGCTTTTACACCACCTTCATTTTTTCTGCTGAAGAACCTGGGGATGTTCAGCCTGAAGCAGAGAAAGGCTCTAGGGAGACATAGCTGTCTTCAAGTGTCTGTGAAGGACTGTCACATGGAAGGCAAAGAGACTTCTGTTTGGCCTCAGAGAACAGAACCAAGAGCAAGAGGTTATAGTTGAAAATTTGGACTTAATGTCAGGAAAAAAGTCTCAACTCTTACAGTCATTGTAAAGATGGGGCTGCCTCAGGAAGCGGTGAGTTCTCCCTCCTTTGAGTTCTTCAAACCAAGGTGGAGAGAGGCCACTTGTCAGATTATAGTAAGGAATCTTTGCACGTACAGACTGGGACAGTTGGCAAATAATAAAAATAGCTACCATTTATATAGCCCTTTAGGGTCTGCAAAACATTTATATATGTTATCTCATTTGATCCTCACAATTATCCCCATTTTATAGTTAAGAAAACCGGGTCTGAAAGAAATGACTTGTTCAGTGTCACACAATGAGTGTCTGAGGCAGAATTTGAATTCAAATCTTTCTGACTCCAAGTCCAACACTCTATCTTCATTGTGCCCAACTAATATTTGTCCAACTAAAGGCTGTCCAGCTAGATAGCTGCTGAGGTCCCTTTCAACTCTCAAATTCTTTGATTCTGTGAATCTTAATATATCCCTCCCCTACCCCCTAGACGACCCAGTGAGCCTTCCTTAGTAATAAACATTTGAAGAGAAAGAGGAAAAAAGTCCTCGTTCAACAAACCATTTCTTACAGTGCCATTATATTCCATTACATTAATGGACCACAATTTATTCCCAATCAATCGACATTTACTTTGTGCAATCTATGTTTTTCTATTATTTTAACTTTAAGGGAAGAGATAAAATGAGGTATTGCCCTTATAATGCAGAAATGACATTTGAAATCAACTGAGTATAGTTTAAAAACGGCCAAAATGATATTTAACTATTGAGTGGTCCCCTGAAAATAGGCCATATTTGATGTAGTATGATTTGAAAGAAGGCTTTTAAAATGAGCTGTATAATTTGACTAAAAATAGAATTTCAATAAAACTATTGGTATTTGGGAAAATGCAGTCAATTCAATATTATACTGAAATCAATAGGTCCTGCCCCCTTACCTGGACATATATCTAAACCATCCAAAAGAGATTATCTGCTATTAGAAATCAGTGTAATAGTAATGGGTATTTGAAGATCTTCCCTGTCCCTTAATAGGCCTAAGGGAATTTGAAGACCTTCCTTGACCATAATTGGCCAAATGTAATCACATGGAACACCTGGTGGGAAGAGCTTGCTTAAAGGGTGTAACAGGAAGGAGCAGAGGAGAGCCTGAGCAAGGCTGAGAGCAGTCAGAATGGAGGCAGAGCAGTTAATGTAAGAGAGGGGCATTTTTGCTTAGGGGAGCCTGTTTTGTTTTGACTGCCTAATGGAGGGAAGGCTTGGGGATGTCAGTGCTCGTTGTACTGGTTACATGTACCAACTTCTTGGTTGTTATGATGCATTTGGTTTTCTGGTGTTTGAATAAATGTTTTGATTGTCTTAAATGTGGATAGGCTGTTACATTTTGTGATTCAGAACTACACCAGCATATTCATAGCCACTGTGGGTGATGTGAATATCACACTGGTGTTATAATCAGTAGGGTCAGAGATTCCATAACTTCCCTTGATAATCCATACCAGTGTTCTATCATCCTGGCAGGTTAGAAGGTTTTCCTTACCTGACCCTAAAAAGTCTCTTACTTTAGGTTGGCAGTTTTGTCTGGTATGTACTAAAAGTCAGTGATCATGTCACTCATTAGTCATCAAACAATTATTCATCCTTCCAATCAACTTTGTTGCTCTCTACTATTTCCATGTCCTTTAAAAGAGTATAGTAAGTAAAGTGGGATGTACTAATCTCATGTTGATCAGAGTAGGAAAGAGTGAATGAAATACAAGATGATTTCCTGGCTCTTTTGTTCAAATGTGCCTTTTAATCTACTCCACTATCATGCTGACTTAAAAAACAAACAAACAAAAACCTAAACTGATTATACATTGCTTACTCACAATAAGCTTGTGATCAATGATCCTCAGGTGAATTTCTACATATACCTGCCTAGTTAGTCCTTCTGTATCCACATAGAATCACAGATTAGTATGACTATTAAGGAACATTAGAGACTGAATTTCCCTCCTCATTTTAGAATTTAGAAAATATTCTATTTGTTGGGGAGAGGGTTGTTCCTTAAGTGGATAAATCTGGAACTCTTTCTTACTTAGTTTTATTTCATTTTAAGGGGCCATTTCTAATTTTCTAGGATATTTTGAACTTTATTCTTCTCATAAAGTATCAGTAATTATTATAGAATGAATAGGCTGCATTGTGGTGCTTAGGAAAGGTATTATTTGAATACAGTGGTCAGTGTTTTGAACTTTGGATATGCTATGATAATGTCAATGTCATACAGTGAATTATTATTTGAGGAAGATTATTTTTGCTCATTCAAATATCATAATCTGCTTCATAATAGCTTTTCAAATTTCTGAATCTAAAATTTCCAAGAGATAGTTCATGGAGAATAAAAGCAATGTAGACTCCAATTGGCATATTACCTGGTCAGAAACAATTACCATGATACAGTTTCAAAATTAGAACTTATCTAAATTTAATTAGAATAAAATTGTTAGGGCGGCTAGGTGGCGCAGTAAGTAGAGTGTCAGCCCTGGAGTCAGAAGGACCTGAGTTCAGATCTGGCCTCAGACACTTAACGAACACACAAACAAAAACCTAGCCGTGTGACCTTGGGCAAGTTACTTAAACCCAATTGCCCTCCAAAAGGAAAAAAACAAAACAAAACAAAAAAGAATAAAATTGTTAAAGCATTTGGCCCTGTCACCCACTCTCTCCTCCGTGATGCTCTTTTCTCTCCAGGTTTTTGGGACCTTCTCTTCTGGTTCTCCTCTGTCTTCTTTACTAGATCCTCCTCCAGGTCATATCCTCCAACTGTAGGTGACCCTCAGGCTTCAGTCCGGGACTCTCTTCTCTTCTCCCTCTATACTATTTCTCTTGGTGATCTCATCAGCTCCCATGGATTTAATTAGGCTAATGACTCTCAAATCCACCTTTCCTGTTCCAAATCTCTCTGCTGACCTCCAATCTCCAACTATCTTTGAGATATCTCGAACTTCATGTCCAGCAGACATCGAAAATTCCTTTTGTCTAAAACAGAACTCATTATCTTTCTCTCAGTCCCCTCCCTTCCCTATTACTGCAGGGAGCAACACCATCCTCCCAGTGGCTCCAGCTCATAACCCTAGGAATCATCCTGGACTCATCACTATCTCTCACCTACCCCACATGCAAGCTACTGCCAAAGCCTGATGATTTCACCTTTCAACATCTCTCAAATATGCCCCCCCACTCCTTTGACATTGCCCCACTCTAGTGCAGGCCTTCAGCACCTCACAACAGTCTGCTGAGAGGTCTGCCTGCTTCAAATATCTCCCCACTCAGATTTATTCTCCATTCAGCCACTAAAGTGATTTTCCTAAAACATTGGTCCCCTCATGTAAACCCTCTACCTTCCTCCTATGAAATAAACTCCTTTATACAGCTTGGTTTGTATGTATTTGTTTGTATCCCCATTAGATTTGAGCCCCTTGAGGGCAAGGACTGTCTTTTGCCATTTTTTGTATCCTCAGTACAGTGCCTGGCACACAATAGGTGCCTAATAGCTGTTTATTGATTATAACTTTAAATGTTTTATGTATATAGAATTTTTGAATAAATTCAATTCAACAAATATTTACTAAGCACCTACTATATGAAAGGGGCTGGAGACACAGACAAAAAAAGAAAGTCTATGCCTTGACAGACCATTCATTCTACTGAGGAGAAATGACAGATAGATAGATAGATAGATAGATAGATAGATAGATAGATAGACATAGATATATGTAGATATACAAAATCATAATATGGCTTGGTAATCACATAAGCTCCCAGGACCCAATTACCATGTACTTATCCAGCCCTAACCTCTTTCCTAACCTCCAGATTCTCATCTCCAAATACCTATTAAATATCTTGAACTGAGTGTCTTAATCCCAACACACAGTAAATGGATCTCATTCTCATTTCCCTCAAGCACTCCCCTATTCCAAATGTTCCTATTATGGTGGAGGGCAGCATCATCCTTACAGTCCCTCAGGCTCACAGAACAGGCCTAGGTATCACCCTCAACTCCTCAATCTCATTCCCCATTTCTAATCTGTTGCCAAGTCTTGTCAGTTTTATATTTGTAATATCTCTCCTATGACACTGATATCATCCTGGTAGAAGCCCTCATCACTTCCTATCTAGACCCCTACAACAGCCTGCTGGTTAGTTCCCTTGCCTCAACTCTCTACTCATTTTAGTCCACCCTCCAGTAAGCTGTCAAAGTGATCTTCCTAAATTGCAGGTCTGACCTTGTGATTCCACTCCCTTTCCCATAATTCCACAAACTCCAATGGTTCCCTATCATGTCCAGAATCAAATATAAAATCCTACGCTAGATATCTCCCATCTCTATGCATTTTCACATGCCTGGAATTTTCCCCCTCCTCATCTCAGCCTCCTGGCTTCATTGGCTTCCTTCAATTCTCAGCGAAAACCCCCATAGTGATAATGCCTTCTCTTTGTTGATCATCTCTCTCTAATTTACCCCATATATATTCTGCTTCGTAAATAGCTGTTTGCATGTTGTCTTCCACATTAGATTTTGAGTTCCTTGAGAGCAGAGACTTTTTCCTTTGTGTGCCTAGCATTAAGCATAGTGCCTGACACAAAATGGGTGTCTGATAAATGCCTGCTTACTTGACTTGAAAGTATATAGAAAATAACAAAAAAAGTAATTTAAAGAGGGAGAGTATGGATGAAAATGGAGTTATCCTAAACTTTCATCTTCCTTTGGGAAATACTAGCACACATATGTATACACATATGTAAATACCATTGTATATGTTTATGCACATGTATGTATATATACGTAAGTACTGTGTATGTATTACACATATATATGTATGTGTGTATGTGTGTGTGTGTGTGTGTGTGTATCATCATCAGAGAAATTCCAGGCAGAAAACACACTTCCTTGTTCCCTGAAAAGATTACCATGCAAAAAGACTTTTAGAAGCACCTGCCGGTTATATAGTACCGTATCAGGCACTATTCAAAGAGAATTACAACAGTAATTTCTGAGATCTAAAATTAATTCTCAGACTCGTGGGACTTCTGCATTCTGGGGTAGGTCTATGAATTTACATTAGGAAATGTAGGTAAAGTAAAAACAAAAGACATATAATAAGATTACTTTAAAATAAACAGAAAAAATGATTCAACTTTTCTCTCTCTATTTCTAGTTGTTCCTAAAAGTGGATGTGTTCTCCATTATGGTCTTAATCTAATGAGCTTAGTTTCAGATGTGTGAAGTTTGAAGTGGCAAAGGACCATCTCCATGGAGATGCCCATCAAGCAGCTGAAATGGAAGGAACTCAGTGAAGAGATGGAGGTTGGATGTATATATTTGATTGGGAATCATCTGCATTTAGGTGCTAATTAAAGTTGTGGGAATATATGAGGTCCTCGTGGCAGAACGCATAGAGAGAGAAGAGACTTGCCAAGAATAGAACCTTGTGACAACCAAGGAGATGGAGGAACATAAAGAAGAGGAGGAGATGGAGCAGGACTGGACAGATTGGCTGGAAGAGAATTAGAAGAAAGCAACATCCAGGAAGCTAAAGGAGAGCAAGGTATCCAGAAGCAGGGAGTGTTCAAGTGCCAAGTGATATGGGAAGTCCAGTAGGACGACTGAGAAAAAGTCATTGAACAAAGTCAAATCAGAAGCTAATGTTGACTTGGAGATGGTAGTTTCAGTAGTGGGGTAGGAATGGTCAATCAATAAGCATTTATTAAGACTTATTATGTGGCCAGGTTACTGTGTGAAATGTTGGTATTAAGAATATAATACCAACAATATAAAAGCAGAAAGACAGTCCCTGACTTCAAAGAGCTCCCATTCTAATGAGAGGCAGGGAAGACAATACACAAAAGAAAATGAAAAGCAGGAGGTGGAGGCCAGTGGGAGTGGGGTGGGGAGAAAGGGATGAAGGTGGTAGAAAAAGGACAGAGAATCTGACAGGAATGAAGACAAGGCTACTGGCCTGGGTGTCCCCCTTCAAATGGAGGTTCTAGGAGAAATTAGCCCATGAGAGGCAGAAGATATTCCTCATGTGTAAAGTCCAATGATGAGGTATGCTTTCAGGGTGGATGCTTGCAGGGCATGGTAGAGAAAGTCCAAAGAAAGGTACCAGGTTCAGGAGGTCAAGAAGTATATAAATACAAAAATGGGGAAGAATGTGGCTACTTATAGAACTTCAGTGATGGAGGGAAGAAGAGAGGATCACAGTGTGACAGGGTGACAAGATATGCAGAAATGACCTCCAAGTTTAAACCTGGCTGTAAGCTGCATGAACTGGCATATTTTCTTTATATTTAGAATATAAAAATACGTTTTTATATTCATGTTATTAATGTTCTGACAAAAATCTTTTAGTCCACTTAAGAACATTAGATCTGTAGATAGATTCTCTTCATTCCCATTTGGCTAACACGTTCCCATTAAGATATGATTTAATAAGGTTATGGAGTTCATTAGAAAACTCATCATACCAAAAGAGTGGGAAAAAACACTTTCAAAAATTTCTGTCTTTTCAAGTTCATCCAACTTAGAGCTTTTTTTAAAAAAAAATCTGAATTTAGGAAAATTTATTGAGGTTATCAAATTTGCTTTCTAAAAGCCCAGGTAATTCAGATAATGAACAGAGTCAATTTTTGCCTGTGGCATGAGGTTCAACTCCCAGAGCATACCATTTCTTCTACAATTCTCTTATTTGACAGGTAAAAGCTTAGAATTATTCCTTCTAAATTTTGATACAAGTGCAAATGTTCACATGTGATTTCTAGGGCTGACAGTCTATTCTTCAAGCTCAAGAGCTCTCATTTATTGTTTGGAATTTTACTCTTATGTTATCTGTATATTTCTTATTTTAATCCTTATTGATTTGATACATTCATTTACTATCTGATGAAATAACTAAGATTTCTGAGACATTTGGATGATTTGTGGGAACAAAGAAATGGAATAAATGAAATTGAGCTTGTCCTAAAAAACCCAGTCTTAGTCCAGGACACTTGGACACTATCCCCTAAACCCATTTAGGTTGGAGCTCAGCAACTCCAATCCTTTCCTTTCTTTATGTGACCAACAACACTACCTCAAGGGGGCATATAAGCCACCAATTCATAGTACCAATTGGAAAACATCATATTAGGGCACTTCCAGGTTTGGTCTGTCAACTAGGCTCCCAATCTGTCTAGTCAAAATTAACCAGATTGTCT
The DNA here is from genome assembly GCA_011680675.1 of Gymnobelideus leadbeateri. Classification (NCBI taxonomy): domain Eukaryota; kingdom Metazoa; phylum Chordata; class Mammalia; order Diprotodontia; family Petauridae; genus Gymnobelideus; species Gymnobelideus leadbeateri. Next base: position 379,771 of record WOXC01006769.1, read on the forward strand.
TCTAAAGTGATCCAGCCATAGAACCAGGAGAACATTATACACAATAACAAAAAAATTACAATGACAGTCAACTGTTAATGAGTTAACTATTCTGATTCATGACAACTAGAACAATTTATGACAATTCCAAAGGACTTATGATGAAAAAAATGCTCTCCACCTCCAGAGAGAGAACTTAGGAACTCTGAGTAAAGAATGAGGCATATTTTCTTTCACTTTCATTATTTTTC